>CM060104.1:36824345-37414345 GCA_030522415.1 Channallabes apus
TTAAAGCATCCTGTGCAAAATTCCTCCAAAAAAAAATATGTATTGTGTTGCAATTTTGCATTTTAGAATAATTCACTTTTTCAGGTTTACGTGAAATCTAAATCGGCCAAATTTCATCTGAATGACAATTAATATGACTGAAAGATTTTAATTAAAAAAAGTAACCGACACTACAGACATTTGTAGGTAACAAATGTGTTTCTTTTTATCTGATAAAAATATAAACGTGTTTGCATATTTACAAAAAACGAAGCATGGAGATAAGAAGAATTAAAATGATGCTATATGAATCCTATCGATGTGAGACTTTTTTTCTGACCGTGTAGATTGTTATTTTGGAAACATTTGTTCTGAAGTACGTCCTACTTTTGGACTACAGAACAAAAAATTTAGCTGAAAATAGTAATGCTCATACAGTCTATATTTTCATTCCAGGTGTGTGCGTGTGTGTGTGTGTGTGTGCGTGTGTGTGTGTGTCAGGAGGAGGGGTTTGGGTAGCTGAGTGAATATATTTTATACATGTGCACACATGCTGGCCCTCTGTGTCTATGTTTATTCAGAGGTAATTGCTGACTGCTAGGTGCAGAGGATACTATTTTACCGTTAATCTCTTCTATGGCAGTGTGTGACCCCATTTGACCTCAAACTCATGCTGGTATTAGGCCAGCAGAAACGTAACATATGTCACTTTAAACCTAGTCAAGACTCCAACCTAGCGGCAGGGCCTGAAGCTGTCAGAGCGTAACCCCCTTTAACGGTGTCTAATACTGCAGAAGACCAGCTCCAGCTCCACAAATGGCCTTCTAATTGCTTAAGTCTTAAATGACGTGTAATTGTCCTCTTTTTTCTTTCGGGAGGTTATGGTAATGGCTGTAGGTGAGAAGGAGAAAGGCTCTAGTCATTTCCAGCTGTTTAATAGTGAGCCAGAGTGAGTCGGCCACAGGCCACGACATTAGCCAGAGCTCGCACTGGACGAATATTAGGTTACTGCAAAGTTTGTTTTTCATAAATGCCCGAGACAGTGTGGAGATTGTGAGGAGTCGGGGTGTGCGAGGATTTGCTTTGGAGCCGTTCGGGTTGCTTTATGTTTGTAGTTCGACTAATGCTGGCAATCAGAGTCACGCGCCAGTTAGCAGTCGCTCACATTTAAGGCTATAATGAAGACACTTGGCATTCGCCTGTCGGTATGAATCCGACATATTGTCCGCCTCATTTGAAACATAATAATCATAGATACAGGCAAACTTTAAAAAAAAGTCTGGCACCAGTGTAGATATTACTGTAGCGAGCACTGCAGGATGCTAATAAGCAAAGGTTTTGTAAAGATTCTATAATTAATTACCAAACACCAGCATCCCCAAATGCTCCCACACAGGGACAGTCAGAGATTTCTGCGAAATTAATACCTTATGGTAGACAAAATCCAGGCCATGTAACTGATAAAATATGTTGTTTTTCACTCTCTAATAATCATCAGCACCAGCCAAAATCTTGTGAATGTCTCTCGTCCTCCCATTCATTTCTTCATTTGAATGCTGGCTTTCGATGCCTTTTTCTTTTCCCCTGTTTGGCACGGACAACTGAAAGGCAGGGCATCTCAGTGAGTTTCAGGGATGGCTGCCTATTATTTCCCCACCTCCTCCTGTGTTTCGGAGTTTCTTATTGATTTTCCAGCCTCGATTCCAGTCATTGCGGTTTCAGAAGCAACAGGTTTCAAGTGTATCTCGGCGCATGGTGCTGGGTCTGTGGTGAATGACCTGGACGGGGTTCTATGGCTGAGAGGCTCTCCTGCCTTTCTGAAGTGCTGTCACAGCCTTGAAGTTTTAGGTTTACGCTTCACTACCTTTCAGCAGGCTGCTTGAAGTGTTTCACTCGAAGGCACTGATTACTGTAACGCAAGTGCTCTTGCTTCATCCTGCCAAAGTGTCTTTCCCACCATACATATTTAATAGAAATGTCAAACTGGTAAACAGGTGAAACCTTTCAGATAAGTTTCAAATTTTCCTGACATTTTGACTTAATGTTTAATTAATTAAACCGGGCACTTAAAAAAAAAACCTTTCAATTGATATCTCACTCACTCGATCACTCGTCATCTCTACCGCTTTATCCTGTATGCAGGGTTGCACATCACAGGAGGTGGGGTGCCAATCCATCGTAGGGTACACACACACACACATACAGTACACACACTCACAGGTGCATTCACACACTATGGGCAAATTGGGAATGCCAATCAGCTTAACCTGCCTGTCTGTGGAGTATTTGGGAGGAAACCGGAGAACCCTGGAGATGTGAGGCGACAGTCTTCTTCTTCTTCTTTGTCTTTCGGCTGTTCCCTTTCAGGGGTCGCCACAGCGAATCATCTGCCTCCATCTAACCCTATCCTCTGCATCCTCTTCTCTCACACCAACTAACTTCATGTCCTCTCTCACTGCATCCATAAATCTCCTCTTTGGTCTTCCTCTAGACCTCCTGCCTGGCAGTTCCAACCTCAGCATCCTTCTACCAATATATTCACCATCTCTCCTCTGAACATGTCCAAACCACCTCAATCTGGCCTCTCTGACATTATCTCCAAACATCTAACATGGGTTGTCCCTCTGATGAACTCATTCTTGATCCTATCCATCCTTGTCACTCCCAAAGAGAACCTCAACATCTTCAGCTCTGCTACCTCCAACTCTGCCTCCTGTCTTTTCTTCAGTGCCACTGTCTCTAAGCCGTAGAGCATCGCTGGTCTCACCACTGTCCTGTACACCAGAGATATCCACTAATCCACCATGCCACACTTTCATTGTCATCAAATGTTTAATTCATTTATATTTACCCTGTAAGATTCAGTCTAAGCCAAGTAAGGCAAAATATAATACAATATGGCTAAATAGACTACTTTTTGTAGTTTTGCCATTCTCTTCATAATGTAGAGGGAGAGAGCTGAAGCTGCTCTGATGTTCTTGGTTGTGAATGAAGTTGTGCAATTTGTTCCACGACATAACTATAATTTACTATTCAAAATGATGCCTTAGATTGAGTACTCTCAGTTGCAGGAAATCAGTACAATGAAATGCTGTGTTAATTTACACAGCAGATAAATAATTGGACTGAGGGAGAGAGAGACAGAGACAGAGAGAGAGACAGAGAGAGAGAGAGAGAGAGAGAGAGAGAACAACCATGAGTAAGCAGAATGCTCTCTCAGTGGCTGCTTTGATTTAAGGAAGTACTGAGGGCTTGCATGGGACCGGGCCTTGACTGGATGAAGACATGTCTCTCAGATCAAAGGGGAAGTTGACAGTCTGATCCGTCAGCCTGAGTCCCTCACTTACTAAAGCTCCAAGCTTTTATCACATAATTGACTCTATTACTTGATATTTAACCTGATCTCATGCAAGACGAGTAAAATTCTACGGAGTGGTTTTAATTAAAAAAAAAATTACAAGCATTACTTTTTATCATTACCAGATCAGATAAGGTTAAATATTACTTTTTATAGAGTCCCATGATTCCTGTTTCCTGCACCCTGAAGAAAGTGGCTTCCCGTTAAATCTGGTTCCTATCAATGTTTCTTCCTTATGTTGTCTCGGGCCACATGTTTTCCTCGCCACTGTCACTGACTTGCTCAGTAGGAATATAAATCAGTTTTTCTGTAAAGTTTATTTAGTAAAATGTCTGTTTCTAAAAATGCTACCGGCCATAACATGGAATTTGTGCTAAAAAATGTCTCACCTAGGTGAAAAAGTTTTTTTTTTTTTTTTTTTTTAGATAGGATCATATAACACATAATACTTAATGCTTTTTATCTTCTGCTTTGACGTGGTTACGGACACTACAAATTCTTTTGGAAAAATTCCTTAATTTTGCACAGAATGTTTTCATTTAAGCAACATTTTTTACAGGTCATATGCTTCTAGAAGCATACACCAATTTTTGTATCAATATATTGTATAAGGAAATGTGAATAATTTGCACTATAAATGATTATTGTTTGAAGCGAGACAGTGTAATGCTGAAAACACCTGAAGTTAACAGCTTAAATTTTTAGGGAAGCAAGATTGGTCGCTTCCATTATGCATAAACTTCTAAACCAGCTTCTTTGGCACACACATTTTATATATTATATGTATAACATAAACAAAATAATAAAATCAGCACCAATACTGTGTTTTGGCCGTACATTAATAAGATGAAATTTCTACCCGAGCTATGATGCATAGTAATATTTTCATTACACAAAATGAAATGCATCTAAAGAAAATCAACTAATGTTCATATTAACAGGACGGTGGTTGGTGGCGCAGACCTGCTTCATGTCATCACCTGCACATCTAAACTCACCTCTGCCTATAACCTCCCCTGGTTCACTTTCAGAGGTCATGTGAAGCGGCGTGTTGACGGAAAAAAGCCGTCAAGAGAAGCTTTATTGCAGTCGAAGGGGGAGGTTATAGGCATAGGTGGGTGATCTGGTCATGACTAATGCAGATTTGATATAAGCTGCAAATAGTAGTCTGACTTTCAGCAGAGTTCATTATAAGATCTGAGTTGTTATGTGTGTAATTAGATAGTGTAACCTTTAACATTGCACACGCAGTTTTATTTTTGGACTTGGTATAACAATGCATAAAATTTCAAAAGGTTCGGAAGTAGTTTTTGCTGAAAAATATGATTTACTGTTCTGGAAGAGGAAAAGAGATCAACAGTACAGGCTGAATGGGGTTTAATTTTAAGGTGTGATAACAGAATCATAGGCAGGAATTTCATCAGCTCTGCTATGGAAAAATGCACACTTGGGGTCCCTCAGAGATGGATGCTCGGGCAGTGTGAGTGTGAGCGCACGCCATGATTCAGCCCACCAGCCACTTTTGCTACATCTCACTGACAATTGCATGTTTGGGAAACGTCACTGATGAAAGAAAAAAGACATTTCTATAATGTCATTCAGCACTGTGCCACGCTTTGCTGAAGCATGGTGCAGTTTGGAGTTTGATAAACATCATGGATCATCCGGAATCATTTCACTCCTGACTCTTTTAAAGTTTAGAGGCCATCTGAGTTATACCGGGCCTGTAGGAAGTGAAAAACAGTGATGAGAAGGTAAATCTTCCAGCCAACGGGAAAACACACACTGAAATGGATTGAATGCAAACTGATATAACCCAATCGGCTTAGGCAGCTGTGGAGCTCAGTCTGGGGAGGGCAGCTTGAGCTCCTGAGGTATTGAGTGAGCGATTTCTAATTAGTCCTCTTGGTGTGTGGATTTAATCCACTCTGTATCACTCAATGACAAGTTTTCAGCAAAGCTTAAAGAGTCATGATCAGTGTAAAACTAGCTCCTTATTTATTTGTTTGTCTGAGCAGAACAAGGGCATGGACTTATTCAGAACTATTCTAATTATGGAGTGATGGAGTGAAGGACTGTAACACTGCACTCTAAATAAATTCACTTTACATGTTCAGTCAGAGCTACTCAGTTACTCTAGATCATTGCATAGTGCGGTTTTGCATTTCCTATTCTACAAATATTATACACATCATGTATACAGTCGGCCAAAAACGCAGTATTGGTACTGTATTGTTTATTTTATGTTATACATATAATACAGAAAATGTGTGCGGCCAAAGAAGCTACTTCTGAAGTTTATGCAACATGGAAGTGATCATTCTTGCTTCCCTAAAAAATTCTTGTTGTAAACTTTAACCGTTTTAGAGAGATGATGATGTGACCCAAGAATGAACAATTTTTAGCGTTATACTGTCAATTGAATACACTTCAAATAATAATAATTTAAAATACTATTTTTTTCATATTCGTATTGATACTAAAATTGTTGGAAGCTTCTAGAAGCATATGACCTGAATTTGTGGTTGCTTAAATTGGTTTTTGGTAAAAGCTTAAAAAGCAAGAAATCTGTAGTGTCTGTAACCATGTCAAATTCATATTATTCATATATTGAAAGATTTGAATTAAAAAAAAGTTAGAAGCACTACATAAAAGCACCCGAAACTGTATTTAGCAAATGTGTTTCTCATTTGATAAAAATATAAATGTGTGTGCATATTTACAAAAAACAAAGCATGAATTCGGAGATAAGAAGCATTAAGTATTGTAAAAAATGGTATTAAATGATCCCATTATGTTCTGAACCAATAAAACAATATATTAAGTAGCGAAAAGTATAAAAATATGGTTTATGCGTCTAAATTGTTCTTATCAGCTTCTTCCTGGTTTACCCTGAAAGGTGTATGTCTGGTGCATCTGTTTGTGTCCATAAAACAACTCATATCTTGGTTGTTCGTCAAGCACTTCTGTGATTGGCTCATGGAGTAGGGGAAAAGACGACCAGCAGCAACAAGTGACCCTGACCCCCTGCTATGACTTTTAACCCTGAGGTCAACCCCCCACACCCCCCACCTTCCTGCAGAGGAAGTGATCACAGCAAGACAAATCCTATGATGCACAACCACATGCGTTTTCCCCCCAATGTTCCTCATGGGTGTGTTTTTTTTTTTTTTTTTTTTCATTTTCAATCGTTCATTCATTCATTCATCTTCTATACCGCTTAATCCTGTGTTCAGGGTCGCGGGGGACCTGGAGCCTATCCCAGGAGACTTCGGGCACTAGGCGGGGTACACCCTGGACAGGGTGCCAATCCATCGCAGGGCACACACACATACACACACTCACACACCCAATGGGCAATTTAGGAACGCCAATTAGCCTAACCTGCATATCTTTGGACTGTGGGAGGAAACCGGAGTACCCGGAGGAAACCCACCAAGCACGGGGAGAACATGCAAACTCCATGCACACAGAGACGGGAATCGAGCCTGGCCGGGGAATCGAACCCGGACCCTGGAGGTGCAAGGCGACAGTGCTAACCACTACACCACCGCGCCGCCATTTTCATTCGATATTGAAATAAACTTTAATTTTCTGGTGCACAGATCGTGTGCTGAGTGTTAATGAGAAAAGCACAGCACCATGATGGAGTGCCTTTACTTTTGGAGATAATACTATCATTGATAGATAAGCCTTCGCATCGATTGTGCATAAATACAGGCGAGGTACAAAATTATGTTTAACTCTGTGTTTTCCTTTGGGGAGTAAACCAGATTTTTTCACTTCATTTAAATTTATAAGAATCAACCGAATGGAAATGTTCCCCCTCTCCACCCCCCTCCGTGGTGGGGGCAGCTTTATGGCTGCAAAAACAGAATTTGTGGTTTCGACGGTTGAGGTTTGATGCAAACGCCTGTGGAACCTTTTATGCAACCTGGCGTCCAGGAGCCTTAAGAAAATATTTTGCTTTCCACCCTTTTGAGCCTTTTAGCCTCTGCTAAGGGAAAAGAGTGAACATGAAAAAAAGGGTGAAGGGGGAAAAAAACTGCGCAAGGTCAAATGTCCTGAGTGGGCCAGCTGCCAGGTCTGTTTCATAACTGCCTTACATGCATATGTACACACACACACACACACACACACACACACACACGGTATATAATGGTCATGGCTTTGACACGCTTCTGTTCTCTCTCTCTCGCTCCGCCTGTGTGTTTAACGCTTTTTAATGGAGACCTAAAGTCTCATTGTTCGTGCCAAAATGTCAGCGATAAAACATCAGTAGTGAGCAGAAGATAAGAGTTAATCATCTCAACTGTTTATGGCAGTGGAGACTGTGCATAAAAAAGTGCACCCTGGGGATTGTGGTGTTAAGTGACTGTGTGCTTTGCGATCAAATAGTGTCTTACACATGGACGCTCACAGGCTGCCCATTGTATATAAATCACTTAATGATTCACATGCACATGCAGCGGGGTGGGATCGGTGACATTTGTATTTCTTATTAAGCGTGTGGCACTCTGACCTGATCAGTCTTCCCCTGAGAGAGATTTACAATGAGTTTATTTACTATAGATTTCACTTAAAGAACCATGACTTAAAGAATTCATTGCTACCCTCCAACACATCCATCCATCCATCCATCCATCACTCCATCACTCCATCGTCTATACCACTGATCCTGGGTCACAGGGGGCATGGAGCCTTTGCCAGGAACTTAGGGTACAATCCAGTTACACCCTAGATGGAGTGCCAACTTTTTTTCATGTCACAAGCACAAGAACATTCACACAATCATACACTAGGCAATAGTGCGAACTGCTACGCCACCGCGCCGCCCAATGTTACATCTGTTCATTTTGATTTTCAAACAACTTTTTTCCCCCTTTCCTTGGGGACATTGGTGCTGTTGCCACACAACATTTTCATCCATCTGCCAAGGTGGGAAACATCCCAAGGCGGGAAACAAACCCAGACTACGCCACCACCCACACAACATTTCAGTCTCATTTGTCAGGAAGACCAATGAAATAATAATAAAAAATTAAAAAGCCAATGAAGGGATTTGCACTCAAACATTGATTTAGCATAAAGCAAACATGATCATGCTAATCAGCCAATGCTAGATCTAATAGCATACTAATGTTGTTCAGTTCTGATTTCTTTGCACAGATCAGATTTGCACGTCATGGCGGATCACATTCATGCTGTAATTAGAAGTGACTTTTATCTGTGTTTAATGCGTCTGGCTTCTGAAACAGCAATACAACTTTACTCGCGTTATTTGTGTTATAACACATCATATTCGTGCAATCAATCATTCGTTTAAAAAAAAATGCATGTGATTTTAGCAAAAATGTGCTTGGGGTTTTGGTCTGGAGGACGGCGAGCTGGAGGACGGCTGTGTTTTTGAGGTCCGGAAGGAAGAAGAAAGCCAGACGCCTCACTTTAGCTGTTATAACAGATATTGCTAGATAAATGCTATGACGTCAGTCGTCTACACATGCACAGAGGCAAAAAAAAGCATTGCATGAATTCTCATCTGGTCACCTGACCAGGTATCTATAGTGTATCCAATCTAGGAACACATATGAAAGTGACTCAGCTCTGATCCGAAAAACATCTGACAGCCCTTAAATTCCGTGTCACATTGGGGGAAAAATCAGAATTGAGGCACTTCAGGCTGGTACAGTAATGTGATTTTTTAAAAAGTGTTTTTGATTGTCAGATAAGGATTAGAAGACAAAGTAATCAGTTCTTCACATTTCAGAGCTCTTTCCACACGTCATGAAAACAGCTTTACTCACATTACAGTGAGTATATATTAATGCACCGTGTATGCCTAGGTCTCGCCACGTCAGCATTTTATTCCTGATTGTTTATTCATGAGGCCTGATTTGCTCTAGATTAACAGCTGAACTGGTGAATTGATGTGTGTGTTGTCATGAAAAGTGTGTGTGTGTGTGTGTGTGTGTGTGTGTGTGTGTGGTGTATGATTCAGGAGTTGTCAAGCCTGCTGTTAACGACTTCATAATCACCCACAATCCTCTGGGAACATCAAAGCATGGCCTACTGACCTCAACTATCACCTCATCACTGACATCATCACTACTACTGTGTGGAAAACAGGATGGCAGTAAGTGGGTGAGTGTGTCCCTGCTGTTTGTGTGTGTGTGTGTGTGTGTGTGTGTGTGTGTGTGTGTCTGTGCTTACTGTATATGGAAGCCTTGCATCTGTGTATGTATATTGCATTCCATGTTCTTTAATAAAAAAAAAAATTATTAAGTTTTTTCACTCTCAATTATTTGTTTATACCACAGCACTACTAAGTTATGAAAATGTTCACTTCACAACCATGTAAGGAGTCTCCAGTGTCAGTGCTTTGATCATTCTGATGTACAGGCTACAACTTTTACTTTCTCTGCAGCATGAGAAGCTGATAAGCGATGCTGATAGTCTTCCGTGGACAATCCACAATGTCAAATATATCTGGAAACGGATTAAAGATGAAATTTTTTCAAGAGACTAATCTTGTGTAGTTGCCAGATTGCTGTGTTATAAATTTAAATTTAAATTTCATTAGTCACATCCACAGCCATGCACAGTATAATATGCAGTGAAATGCTTAAACAACTGTTTTGACTTAAAAAATGAAAGATAAAATAGAATAAGAAGATAGAATAACATAAGAAGACAATTGTAACGTTTTGTTACTTATTTCTTGCAGAGTAGAATTAGAATTAGAATTAGAATGCTTCTAATGTTAACGTCAGCAGTTTAATCATCAAGCAGTACAGATTGACAGAGATTTATTTACTGTCAGTACTCCTATGAGGGGTGTTCAAGTCAAACTGGGACTTTTGATTGTGAATAACAGAACACAATTACTAGAGTAAAAAAAAATCATTTTATTTCTCTAATCCCCTGCTACACTAATGCACTTATCCCATTGTTTCTCTAGTGCTTGGAAAAAATCAAGGTGGAAAATCTTCTCGCTGGAACCACTGCCTGGTGGTTTTTTTCAAATATGTGGAAATGTCTTGGAGCGAGGTCAGGACTCTATGGAGAATGAGGCAATAACTCATAGCCGAGTTCTTCTAATGTGCAAGTGGTGTTGGTGAATGATTGTACCGACAGATGCATCTCTTATGCAAGTCATCCTTTGATTTTCCAGAATCAGACGTTCCACAGGAATGACTGCAGTGGGCTTTGAGCCACCTCATCTGGGACCGTCATTCACAAACTACTATTCGCCTACTTTAAAATGTTTTGCACCGTTCAAATCACCATTCATTCACCATTCATTCTATCATTTTCATGCCTTCATTCATGAGCAAATTCGTCACAAGTCCCCTGTTGACCCGAACACCACTTGTAGTATTTTATTATCAGTCGCCACATCAGCATTTTGAGCATAGGGTTGCTTTAAGTGCAGATATGTGTCTCATATGTCTATTCATATCACTATCAGCATGACAAGAGTGAAAAGATTGACAGGTGTAAGAAAAATACATTATATTGCACATGAATTGCAATTGTGTGTACATTTCATGTGCAATGTTCAGATCCACTAAAACTATACTCTGGTGTTTCTTAGATTTTTCCAAAAGTGTGTATCCTGTGATAATGTCTGTGATTAGGAAGCACTCAGCACATTTACAGTTTTCGAGAGAGGCACCATGACAGGACCCTTAAAGCGCTGTACTGTACTGTACTGTATATGACAGGACCCTTAAAGCGCTATACTGTACTGTACTGTATATGACAGGACCCTTAAAGCGCTGTACTGTACTGTACTGTATATGACAGGACCCTTAAAGCGCTGTACTGTACTGTACTGTATATGACAGGGCCTCTCTGGTGGTAAAGAGATAAGACATGTGATGTTCAGAAGCTACAGTAGCCCCTAGTGGACATCACTCACATCACATGCTCCACATCACGCATTTCATATAGGAATCAACAACATTCTGAAGTCCTCATAAAGGTTCTAGATAGTGTTCCTTAAATATAAATAATAATAATAATTATTTATGTTATACAAGAGCATACAATAATTCTGTTATTCAATACTGTTGGCCAAAAGAGTAAAAAGTGAAGGATAAAAAGTGTTTCATTTTAATTTATAATCATATAACACCATTTTTCATAATACTTAATGCTTCTTATCTCCCCATCCATGCTTCATTTTCTGAAATATGCTACACATTTATATTTTTATCAGATAAAAAGAAATATGCTAAATACAATTTTATGCCCTTTTATGTAGTGTCTGTAATTTTTTCTATTCAAATCTTTCAATGATCTCATTCATTTTAGTATCAATACTTATAAAGAAACATGATTAATTAGCATATTAAATGATTTTTGTTTGAAGTGAGACAGTGTTTTTGGGGCAAATACAAAATAATCTCTCCAAAACGGCTGAAGTTGGAAACTTGAAATCTTTACGGAAGCAAGATTAATCACTTCCATGTTGCATAAACTTCAGAAGTAGCTTCTTTGTCCACACATTGTAGTCAGTATACACAGGGTAATGTGAAAACTGACCAGAAGTTACTAGTGCAATGCTAAGAACAAAAAACTACACACACACACACACACACACACACACACACACACACACACACACACACACACACACACACACACACACACACACATGCAGTATCATTTAGCTGTCTGTGTCTCAGTACCCTCTTGTTGCTCATTCATATCGAGGCCAAATAGTGCATGACACACACTGGACAGCGTGCAGGTGAAGACATACGTACAGCTCTCTCTTCACCAACTGCCACATTCCCACTGCAATACAAAAATGCAAATGGGATGCCAGATCTGTTTCATGCAGCCAAACTTCCTGAAGAACTTCTTGTCTTTTGTTCAGAGCCAGCAGCAGTACGGATGAGTAGCAACATGCTGCAGTAGCTCGATTTTGACTCTTATAGGCGTTTTAAGGCGATGTATTTATATCAGATTGCATTTGATAAATAAAAAAAATATGGCGATGTAAGCACTTCGGTCAACCCTGATTCTAACCATGTGAAGACTGACCAATTTTCCTCCTGAAAAAAAAAGAATCCCTGCTCCCCTAGAAAAGCCCACACGAGCTTCGGTCAACAAACCCCACTGACCACTTTGACATCATCAGCAGGCCACCTTGAAGCTCGCCTGAGCGTTTAATTCCAGTTCATATGCATTGATTTTGGTTTTAATGATAGTTTCTCACTATATCACATCGACTCTCGTCCAGCTACGGAGAGAAAAATGTAAACATCCTAAAACCACCATAAATCCATTTATGTGCTAGCAATTTGTTATTTCTGGCTCTGTTTATATTTATTTCGTGAGCGATTTGAATGTTCCTATTTTCATTCCAAGCAAACAGACGCTCTTTGGCTCTGGTGGTGGTGGTGTGATGGTGGGATGGGATGGCTCGATACCTGGGCGGAGGTATTCTTTTGAAACTCAACCCATCACAGGAGAGATTCGGGAGCTTTAGTCGCTTGCCAAAACCTGATGGATTTAAACATGGCCTGGATGTGCATCGGGCCAGAGAGGGTCTGAGTACATTTGGCACATCGCCTGAACCAAATGAATCCCTGTTTATTAGTGTGTGTGAGTGTGAGTGTGTGAGTGTGAGTGTGTGTGTGTGTGTGTGTGTGATAGAGTGAGAGAGAGTATATTGTTAATAAGTCCAAGTGTACAGGTCATGAAGGCATTAATGAGAAAGAGAAAAGAAAAAGTCACCCCCAGGACAGTATTATGCTTTCATCATAACTTATGAATATGAGCACTGAGAGCTGTGAATGAAGTGAAGGCCGCTTATATCATCCTGTAAATATCCTGATCTGGCTGTGCCAGGGCAGAAGTTTCCTCGCAGGAGATACAGTATGACAGATCTATACAGCACACTGGCTGAAGTACCCGTGAAGTAACCCTGGAAAGAATGGTCCTCCAATGTACGAAACATAAAACTCTCTCATTGAAAGAGTTTTGACAAATGTACCATCAAAACCTTTTGTTTTTCATTTATATAGATACAATATTACATAATTACTGCTTACAGTCACACCACCTGAGAATTCAAGCTGTTGATAAAGAACACAGACAGCACTAATATTTCTTATTAAACATTAAGTATGCATGTGGTGTGATGTGCCTAATTAGAGAGAGAGATAATATAACAATAAGATTCATTCATTCATTCATTCATTTTCTACACCGCTTAATCCTGTGTTCAGGGTCGCGGGGGACCTGGAGCCTATCCCAGGAGACTTCGGGCACTAGGCGGGGTACACCCTGGACAGGGTGCCAATCCATCGCAGGGCACACACACATACACACAATCATACACTACGGGCAATTTAGGAACGCCAATTAGCCTAACCTGCATATCTTTGGACTGTGGGAGGAAACCGGAGTACCCGGAGGAAACCCACCAAGCACGGGGAGAACATGCAAACTCCATGCACACAGAGACGGGAATCGAGCCTGGCCGGGGAATCGAACCCAGACCCTGGAGGTGCAAGGCGACAGTGCTAACCACTACACCACCGCACCGCCATAACAATAAGATATTATATTATAATATTTTTAGATTATTTCAATATAAATAAAATCATAATAAACCTTTTCCTTGACATACAGCACCAGATTTTAAAGGTAAAGAAATAAATCTTACATTTACTAACCTTTTTTTTAAATTTACCATTGTTGATTATTTACATGTTTAGATATTATTTTTTGCATTCAAGTTTATTAATGCAGGTTTGTTCTAAGACCTTAAATATAAAATTTTTCTATAAGTAATATAATCACCCAAAAAATGCAAGGACTTGCATCCATCCAGGGTGTATTCCACCTTGTGCCCTAAGTCTCCTCGGATTTCTCCAGGCCCCCGCGAGTGCTAATTCATGGTTCACTGGAGAGATAAAAGTTTGCACAGGGAGGAAGTTAACTAGACGTCACAGCTAACCAAGACTGGGTAATTAGATTAAATACATTTGACTATTGTGGTGTATATAGTATATTATTATAGAGTCTATTTTTTAATATCTACTTCCAGGTATAAGGGGGACATTAAGAGCATATGTAACATATCTACCATATTCATCTTCACAAGTCTTGTATTTCAAAAAGCCAGTAGCACTGATTGACACTCGGTAAAAGCCAGTAGCACTGATTGACACTCGGTAAAAGCCAGTAGCACTGATTGACACTCGGTAAAAGCCAGTAGCACTGATTGACACCCGGTAAAAGCCAGTAGCACTGATTGACACCCGGTAAAAGCCAGTAGCACTGATTGACACTCGGTAAAAGCCAGTAGCACTGATTGACGCTCAGTAACAGTCAGTAGCACTGATTGATGCTCAGTAACAGCCAGTAGCACTGATTGACGCTCAGTAAAAGCCAGTAGCACTGATTGACGCTCAGTAAAAGCCAGTAGCACTGATTGACGCTCGGTAAAAGCCAGTAGCACTGATTGACACTCGGTAAAAGCCAGTAGCACTGATTGACACTCGGTAAAAGCCAGTAGCACTGATTGACGCTCAGTAACAGTCAGTAGCACTGATTGATGCTCAGTAACAGCCAGTAGCACTGATTGACGCTCGGTAAAAGCCAGTAGCACTGATTGACGCTCGGTAAAAGCCAGTAGCATTGATTGACGCTCGGTAAAAGCCAGTAGCACTGATTGACACTCGGTAAAAGCCAGTAGCACTGATTGACACTCAGTAACAGTCAGTAGCACTGATTGATGCTCAGTAACAGCCAGTAGCACTGATTGATGCTCAGTAACAGCCAGTAGCACTGATTGACGCTCAGTAACAGCCAGTAGCACTGATTGATGCTCAGTAACAGCCAGTAGCACTGACTGATGCTCAGTAACAGCCAGTAGCACTGATTGACGCTCAGTAACAGCCAGTAGCACTGATTGATGCTCAGTAACAGCCAGTAGCACTGATTGACGCTCAGTAACAGCCAGTAGCACTGATTGACGCTCAGTAACAGCCAGTAGCACTAATTGCCGAAGTTAGTGGGATGATTGAAGATGCAATTAGTAGTGCACTATTAGTGCAAACAGTGTTTAAATAATAATAATAATAAGTAATTGAACATATGGCAATTTCCAGTGAGATATGAAAAGTCTAGTTATTTCATCTTGTACAGTAACTACTGTACATTACTATATGGACTCTAGATCACTCTCTGAAACTCTATGGTATTTGATATTAACCCCATGTGTCTGCGTGACTGTGTAGCCTCACACCCCCGCCTCTGTGCGATCCGCAGACGGCTGGCCACATTTTCATCATTTGTCAGAGCTCGGACAGGAAGCCATCGTGATGCATGTGTAATGAGCCAGGCCACACAAAGCTCCACCTGTGCCTTACAAAGATGCCCTCTTCTCATGCTGCGAGGTGCCCACTCCATGCCATTGTCCTCCTCCGCATTTCCAGCCCAGCTGCGTGGGCGTTCGTCCTCTATGGGCATTCATGGTGACCCGGAGTCAAGGCCATAGTGACGGATTCCCCCTCCAAACCCCCCGAGCACAATAAAGCCCTCTTTATCTGACTCGAAAATCAAGGCCAACCAGCTGTGCACAAATGTATTAGGGCTCATTCTGTTTCTTGTGTCTCAGTTGTTGTTTGGAGCGGGTAGTTAGCTTGTTTATCTCACAAAAACAAGTTTTATGTTTGAGGGCTTGTGTGCACTGATCATAATGCAGATGCATGAGGCTTCTGAGGATCACTGGTTTGAGAGCTTCCAGAATCTCAGATTAGAGATTGAGATTAGGTAAATAAAGTGTAAAATATTACCCAGAAGCCATCAGCCTGAGACATCGGTATATGTTAAAGTATGATAAATCTTTTGTGAACATTTGGCAAACGTGATTAATGATTAATCGACTGAAATCCTGTGACTTGTACAGTAAGTTGAAATTTCGAAATCTAACTCAAGTCCAGATTTTGCTGTAGTTGACAAAAAAAATCGGATTTGCATTAATTTCAATAAGTTTGCACTGACGAGCTGGTGAACGGTCTGAAAATCACAAGAGCCTAATCATTCACACATGAACAGGTCACCTCCGATTATAGCAGCAATCAAACTCTTAATTCCAGCTTCCCAAAAATCAGCTCGGAGTGCACTAAGTGTCTTTGGGTTATTATCTTTATGCCACTAGCCCCATTCATCAGTGTTCTGGTGTGAGAGTTATTCTCTGTACGTTCCTCTCTGACAGGCCCATTAGTCCCTTAGACAACTTCCATGATTAATACTGTGCAATTAATGTTTAGCCCAAGAGGACAGCAGTGTCCAATCTTAAAGGTATACACACTGCTCTCATTAGCTACAACGCTGTAACAGAGAACTGAACAATAACACAAATATCTCTGGTTTTGGGCCATTTGGATTCGTGCTAAACATGTGGCAACAGTTAGAGAGGGAAGAGAAGTGGCAACCTGATCTCGAACGCACGATTTATCAGCAGTGCTTGGCTTTTTCTCTGCACTGACAAAGTCCAGTAGAGCAACTTCCAGCTGAAAAGTCCGTGATATGGCCGTGGTAAAGAGAGCAGAGCTTTCAGCGCACACCTCACACGCAGATGAAAGATAACACGTGGCCCAGATCCCTCATTAATTTCACTTTTGTCTTGTTTTCTTTTTCTTCTAGTCTGTGAGCAACGCATTCTGTCTCCTTTAGCAAAATCATCTTCCCGCGGTGAGCCGTCCTGTTGGCAAGGTGCAACGATTATGCTTTTATTCGCGACGGTGCTGTGGAGGTCTGGATATAGTCTTCTGCAAGGAGGGAAATAGACAGCATCTCTTTTGGCCAGCGTGCAAAACCTGAGCCTTGCTGTTCTAACAGAGACGGAATTGAACTTGATAAATGACTCATCCGATTAGAAAAATGAGCACCAGACAAAGCAAACAAGGCATTAACGCAATAGTTCAGGCAAAAAAAAAAAAATAATAAAGTTTATGGCTCGTGATGGAACCTGCTGACATAATGCTAACTTTCGTCTGTTAGTTATCATTCGAATAAACACAGCTCTGCATCTAAACACAGATGGTGTTTATGATCATCGTTGAAAATAACAAACCCGACTTCACGTAATGGCAAGCATATGAACAGGGTGTGTGTGTGTGTGTGTATGTGTGTGTGTGTAAGAGAGAGAGAGAGAGAGAGAGAGAGAGAGAGGCTTTTTGTGCACCAGTACAGGAAGGCTGAGATAGGTAGGCTAACAGGTTTAATATCTCACTCTCTAGACTTTTGCTATCAGATATACTGTACAGATGAAGCTGTGGACCACACTGCTAGATAGGGATGAAATAAGTAAGGAATAAAATGCTTAGTGCTGTGTGCTTTGAACCCCCTAATAATCCACCGGAGCTTAAGAGAAAACCTAAAGCAACAGACTTCAACAAAGTGCTCACGCTCCTTCTCACAGAAACGTTCACCCACTACTCCAGGCCCAATGCAATGATGTATTATAACACATGATTAATATAGGATTTGGAGCCGTACTGCTGTTTTATAGTAGCAGGATTGCTCTGTGGTTATCACTGTTGCTTCACACCTCCGGTGTTGGAGGTTCATGTTCAAAGCTTACCTCGTGCTAGTTGGGGTTTCATTGGGTTCTACATGTGATAAACATCAATTGGTGTTACTGTACCATACTGCCCATAGTGTGTGTGTGTGTGTGTGTGTGTGTGTGTGTGTGTTCTGGCACTGTAGATTGCAAGATGGTTTGAATCCTCAGTACTCTAACTTCCCCTAAAAGCAGTGACTGATGACGTGAAGGCATACAGTGGCTTGCAAAAGTATTCGGCCCCCTTGAACTTTTCCACATTTTGTCACATTACAGCCACAAACATGAATTTTATTGGAATTCCACGTGAAAGACCAATACAAAGTGATGTGCACGTGAGAAGTTGAACGAAAATCATACATGATTCCAAATTTTTTTTACAAATAAATAACTGAAAAGTGGTGTGTGCGTAATTAAAATATTAATATTATAAAAAAGTCTAAGTTTAAAGTCAAAATTGAGGAAGGTCAGAATTCTCAATAAAGGAAAAAGAGTCAGAATTCTTGGATTACAGTCTGAATTCAGAGGGGAAAATTTTCTAATTTTCATTTTAAAGTCAGAATTCTGGGATAAAAATTTTAAATCTGGGGGAAAAAAACATAAAAATTCTATCATTCTAACACACATGATGTTATCATTTCTATCTGTTATCACCCAAATGAGGATGGGTTCCCTGTTGAGTCTGGTTCCTCTCAAGGTTTCTTCCTAATGCCTAACTCTCAGGGAATTTTTCCTTTCCACCGTCACTTGTCACCCTTCGCTTGCTCATCAGAGACATTTCATTCATCATTTATTCATCTCATTATTACCTATACACATTTTTCTCACACATACACACACTTCCAAATATTTTCTTTCCTAACAAAATCTTTTTAATTTTTTGTGAAGCTGCTTTGAGACAGTGATCATTGTTAAAAGTGCTATAAAAATAAAATTGAATTGAATTGAATTATAGAAGACAACAAAATTATATTTATAAAATACTGCAGCAAAATTAACTAGGAATAGGACCACCACAAGCAACATGCACTATAATCAAGTAGTAGTTAGGACTTCATGATTTTGTTCCAATAATAAAAAAAAAAATTTTAATACAGTATCAGGCAATAAAATTCAGTCTTTAAAAATCAGACACTTCATTGCACAATCAATTTAATTTTAATAAATATTAATGTAGATGATAATCTACTTATCAGCACTATCTATCTCCAAGATCCTAGAAAAGGCACAGCAGCTATGTTCATAGGAATAACATACAGTAGCTGCTGTATCTGAAATGTACCAGTCAGGATTTAGTCCTCATCAAAGTATAGAGACAGCACTGGTTAAAGTGGGAAATTACCTCCTACTGTCCTCCTATCAGGGTTGTGTCTCTTTGCCTGTGTTGTTTGACCTCAGTGCAGCTTTTGACACCATAGTGATCATAGCATTCGCCTTCATAGATTAGAAAATTTAGTAGGAATTAAGAGAAAAGGCCCTCTCCTAGCTCAGGTCTTATTTGACTAATCCTAGTTTGTAGGTTTAAATAGTGACTATTCTGCATGTACTAAATTGAAGTTTGGTGTTCCACAGGGTTCTGTTTTAGGGCCACTACTATTGTCTTACATATGTATGTATACTTCCTCTGGGCAACATAATTTGTAAACATGGTATTAGTTTCCACTATTATGCTGATAATACACAGTTATGTGTCTCAGCAATGCCAGATGAGAAAAGCAAGCTTGAGGAAGTTTAGGAATGCGTGATGGACATACAGTAAGAGACTGGATGTCTTTTAACCTTCTTTCTGCCTTCTTCCTGCCTGACAAGACAGGAGTACTGGTACTAGGACCACATGCAGTCAAAATTAAGTCTTTACGTTGAAGCTCATGTAAATAATATTACTAGGATAGCATTATTTCATCTCATAAATGCTGCCATGATAAAGAAATATATTGTTTCTACACAGTGAAGAAAAATTAGTTCATGGTTTTATCACCTGTAGGTTGGATTATTATAACGCCCTAGTGTCTGGATACTCAACTAGGTGCATAAACAAGCTCTGGTTAGTCCAGAATGCAGCATATATGAGATATGCAATATGAGATATGAGCACAGCACCCCTATCTTTTCCTCAACGACGCTCTCTCCCTTTCCAAATTCAAATTAAAATTTTATTTGTCATGTACACAAATAAAATGACCTTAAAAATAAAAGCTTAAACAAGATATAAATATGAATAAAAGAAATACGTTAGAAAATTAACTAGTAATATATACTGTACAAGTAAAATATACTGTAATAAAAGAAATACGGTAGAAAATTAAATTAACTAGTAAAATATACTGTACAAAGTAAAATAAAATATACTGTACAAACAAAATATACTTTCCAGCAACCTCCATGACGAGTTAACTCTTAACGTTATATTCATCCCATGTTTTCATGCCATCGGCTTATTTATTTATTTAAATATAGTTGATGTGGAAGCGCGGGGTTATATGATGACGCCCAAGATAGAAGAGACGCTTCCGGACTATCTCTTTCCTGGGACATCATCCTCCCTGAAAAGCTAACACTTTCTTCCAAGTTGTATAGACTTTCATCTTCCCTGGAGTGAAAAGCTTCAGGTTCAGGTTGGTGCTCCACTGCTCACCATGGCGGTTTTGCAGGCCTACCAGGCTGACCTACTGAGAGACTTGAGCACTGGCGGGGCTCTTGAAGATAAGGAGATCTGGAATTACGCCGGGCCACAGACTTGTCTCTTCGTGCAACAAAGCAGACGGCTCGTGCTATCTATGGCTGCGATGGTTTCCGCGCTGAGGCACTTGAATCTCACGGGCATCAAGGATAAGGATCGTGCATTCCTCCTTGATGCCCCCATCTCGCCTTCGGCCTGTTTGGTGACGCCGTTAACTCAGTCGCCACTAGGTTTCGTGAGGCGAAGTTATATGAACAAGCCTTCGGGAAATTCCTTTTGAGCCGAGCCAGGCTCAAAAATCGGGAGAGGCACGTAGAATTCCTTTCAAGAATGAAGTGTTCTCCTTGGCACCCACAGGAGGTTGGGGTTCATCGTCCGCTCAAAGACCGAAGAACTAACATTTTATTGGAAACTGGTGTTTCGGGCAACAATAAAATGTCTCCAATAAAATGTTAGTTCTTTGTTCTTTTCCTGTCATGTTTCAGGATGCCGAACATCTAACATTGCCCCCCCCCCCATCTAACCAAGCCGCCAAGACTTTTGCCCCTTTCTGAGAAACTGGCAGTGTGAAAGCTACTGCCAAGTATATCTCCTTGGGTTCTAAGCACTGTAGAGAGAAGCTACAGGATTCAGTTCCCACATCGCCCTCCGCGTTTCAACGGCGTGGTCTCCTCTTCCGTGAAACCGGAAAGGGCGCATCTGCTGACTCTGAAGTTACAGAAGTTGCTGGCAAAAGGTGCCATAGAACATGTTCCCCTACCAGACAGAGAGGCAGGCTGCTACAGTCGGTATTTCTTGGTTCCCAAGAAGAAGGTTTTCACGGGCTAACCGCTATCTAAAAAAAATAAATAAATACAGGTTCAAAATGTTGACTGTCAAAGTGATTGTTTCTCAAATCAACAAAGGAGGTTCCTGAGGTTCGCTTTCGGGGGCGAAGCTTACCAGTATCGGGTCCTTCCATTTGGTCTAGCTTTCTCACCACGCACATACACAAAATGCATGGATGCAGTTCGAGCTCCTTTATGACTCCAGGGCATTCGTATTTTGAATTACTGTACATAGATGACTGGCTGGCCCAGTTTCAGGAGCTAGCGCTTCGACATTGGGATGTTGTCGTAGCTCATCTTTGTTCCTTAGGATTGAAACCCAACGCCACGAAAAGTGTGCTCTTTCCTGTTCAGAGGACAACATATTTGGGTCACATGGGATTCGATTGTAAGGTGTGCACAGCTGTCTCCTGCTCGTGTCGAATCCATTCTCAACACCCTCAAGGGAATCAGGTTAGACCAGAAAGTGACTGTTCATCACTTTCAGATATCTTTAGCTCTCACGGCAGCAAATGTCCCCCTTACTACTCTCTAACTCTTCCAGCTCCCCTGAGTCTGGACACCTTGTCCCATACGTGGCCCAGATTACGCCTTTATGAGTTTTCCCCCGATAGCTCTGCTTCCGGGAGTCCTGGCGAGGGTCGCCTCTTACTGATAGCGCCCCACTGGCCGACAAGAGTGTGGTTCTTGGATCTAATATCTCTCTTCGACAGCACACCGTCGGTGATTCCAGTGAGGAAGGATCTTCTGTCTCAGACGCAAAGGACAATATTTCATGCCCGGCCCGAGCTCTGGAACCTTCACTTCTGGTCCCTGATCGGGAACAATTAAGAGATACTGGTCTTATCCAGCCAGTGTAATTGAATTGAAAAAGTGCTAGGGCTCCCTTCTCTAGAAGAACTTATGCCCTCAAATGGAGTGTATTTGAAAGTTAGTGCATGGGAAAACATGTAGACCCAGTCCACTGCCAAATCGTTTCAGTGCTGGAGTTTCTGCAAGAAAAGTTGTCCTCGGGCTTATGAACTTCTCTCAGAACGTACGTAGCCGCTATTTCGTCTTGTCATGTTCTGACTCACGGGGTTTTTGTGGGAAAGCACCCATTAGTTGCCCGTTTTATTAGTAGAGCTAAATGGTTGAGGCCGCCCACTAGAGCCACTGTCCCTTCTGGGGCATCTATTGTGCTCGAAGGTCTGATTGACACCCCTTTTAAACCACTAGAGTCAGCGTCTGTTATGTTTCTGCCTCTTAAGATGTTTTTCTCATGGCCGTTACTTCTTTGAAGAGAATTGGAGATCTGCAGGCTTTGTCAGTCTCTCCATCCTGCCTAGACTTTGCCCCTGGGCTGGTCAAAGCTATTCTGCATCCTCATCCGAACTATCTTCCGAAAGTTCCATTCTCAACCATGCACCCAGTTGTTCTTGAGGCATTCTGTCCTCCACCTTTTATAGCTTCGGAGCAGGAAAGACTTCACTTACTGTGTCCAGTATGTGCTCTTCAAATTTACATCCACTGCACTAGCCAGTGGCGTAAGTCAGAGCAGCTTTTCATATGCTACGGGGACCGCAACCGGGGGGCAGCTGCCACTACACAAACATTGTCACATTGTGTAAGAGATGCTATTGCCCTAGCCTATGTGGCGCGTGGTCTCACTTCGCCTCTAGGAATCAGGGCTCATCCGACCAGGGGAATCGCCTCATCTATTGGGCTGGCAAGAGGTGTCCCTCTGCAGCAAGTGAGTGATGCGGCAGCTTGGTCCTCTCCACACACATTTGTCAGATTTTATATTCTGAATGTTCATGCTAATCCGGGCTCACTGGTCCTCGTGTCAGCCTCCCAGAGCTAGCTCTGAGACCTCCTTGGCCTTTGTGCGCACACCCTACACAACCTTGGGGGTCCAGACACTTGCAGTGCGGCGGTGTTGGTATTCTCGTTCCCATAGCGTTTTCGCGCAGCATCGAGTGTAGCTTTTGAAAGGGAACGTCTAGGGTTACTTTGCTGTAAGCCTGTTCCCTGAAAAAGCGGGAACTAGATGCTGCGCTCCAGTGCCGCACTGCTTGCCGCACTGACTGGACGACCTTTCAGACAAAATTGATCTCAGGAATGTTTCCAGTTCATTCCTATTTATAACCTGCGGGTGCGCTTCATCAGATGACGTCACCTCACCGAGGTTATATATGCCAAACTTTGGCGTGTTTGATACACAATGCTTCAGAACCCGCAACACAGAAAGATGCTCCCATAGCGTTTTCACGCAGCATCTCATTCCCGCTTTTTCAGGGAACAGGGTTACAGCAAAGTAACCCGAGACGTTCTCCAGTTGCTTTGCTTAGCTTTACAGTTTTGTATCTGAGCCTCCAGTAAAGAAAGTGGACTTCATCATTACTTAAAGAGCTTTCCTGTTATACTGAATTTCCAGGCTCCTAACACACAGTAAAATAACATAAAATAAAATAACAGAACATACACAGTATGCACATGTACAGTATACAGTACTGCTTGGTGATAGTGGAATAAAACATCTGCATTCTTTTGGATGTAATACAAGAACTGCATAGGGGAAGGAAATGGGGAAAGATATTAACCCATTAAGGCAAATTATTTGGAAAGTTTGCTTTAGCCAAAATCTCTCACATTTCATTAAAATGGTGATATTGTAGTGTTAAATTCCACACAGAAATTAAGTAGTAAGTGACTTTGAGGGATGTGTGGAAGTGCCTTGTGTTTATTTGGAATTCCACTGTCTGGTTGTATAATGCAGATGGAGTAAAGTGGCATATAAGACCTGAAATATTTTCTTAGCATGGTTTTCATTAATCCTCATCTATGGTACGGGCGGAATTACTAACACAATAGACTTTCCCTTTTTGAACCATAAATCCGATGGATTATTATGGGGTTCACCTCCTGAACAAAATATTCTGCTTACAACATCAGCACTTCTCAAGCTAAAAGCCAATAACGCTTAGTTCTTAGATGTGTTTGATAATTGTTCAGAAGAATCTAACAAAGAAAAAAAATATTTAGGTCTTCTGCATTTAATAATATTTGATATTATTCTAATTCTGTTTGCTAATTTGCTCATTTTAGCCCTGTTTCCAGTTACCTCATCCCCATCACCCATCAATCTACTGTATCACTCGTTTTTTTTATGCCAGAAATGTCATATTCTCAGGACTTACTAATAAGAGAAGTTTGTATTGATGACTAAGCATAAGACTTCCTGTCTGGTGTAGCACTGTGAAAATGTGTTGTAGCATAATTGAGTGCTTCTGACATTCCCTCTCCTGCTGCAGAATCCCTCACTGGGGAGTCGTTAGAAACGAGAGTCTGCTCTGTCTCCAGTGTTTTCTCTGATCTCTTGTCAGTTATTTTATGAGAAATAGCAATGATCAGTACAGATACACACCAAGGACCTGCGTTTTGAACTGAAACAGAGGCCCACATATTCATTTCTTCTATTTATTTTGGAAGGAACTTTTTGCTCTGGACTCCTTTTTGAGAACGTGACTAATCTGAACATCTTCCTCCATTTATTCATTTATTCATTTACATTGTTTTAATCTGAAGCAATTTGCATGCAAGACAGAACACAATACAAACATTGTTGAATTGTTAAAGGTGTTTCCACCAGTTGCTTCCATTTTATCTCTTATGCCTCCTCTAAGCTTTAGTCTGGACTCAATCTGAGCTCTGTGCAGAGTAAACAGGTCTTTCTTGTAAACATTATTAGGAAGTCTGCATCGTGAAATATTCAGTGGCATGTTCTTTTCTTTGGTTTGCCTCCAGAATTCATTTGTGTAATTAAATGTTTATTATTATTTCAATTATTCACCCTCTCACTCTCTTTTTATAGTGCTTATCTTTTGCGGGTCCAGTCCATCACAGGGCACACATAATCACTGACACCGGGAAATTTGGAAATGCCAGTAAGCCTAATCTGTAAGTCTTGAAATTGTTGAAGGAAACTGAAGTACAGTAGCTGGTGGAAACCCACCAAGCACTGAGAGAACATGAGCAGAGAATGGAAGGCAGGAATCAAACCCTTGATTCTGGAGGTGCAAGGCCACGATATTATCCACTACACTATCAGGCTGCTACAGTAAAAGATTTGTGTTAATGTTAATTACATTTACATTTAGGCATTTGGCAGAGATACTTACAAAACGTTTCCATCATTGGAAAGATCCTTATATTAGGTTACTAGCTAAGTGCTAAAAACTTTTGTGTGGGTTTTTTTTTTTTTTTGGGGGGGGGGGGGGGGGGGTATACCCAAATATCTAAGAAACAAATAGCACTTTAGTAGTTGCTTAAATATTGCCAGTGACTCGGCTGTAAATAATCAAGAAAGTTCATTCCATCACCTACGTGCCAGAACAGAACAAGGTCTGTGTCATCCTTGATCTCTTAGAGATGGTGGAACCAGTCGAGCAGTACTGGGAGAGGCAACATTCAACTTCTATACGTCAAGTGTCTGCTTCTGTGTGCATGGCCTTCATCTGTTGTCACTGTAGGCCAGATTATAGGAAGAAAAAAAAACAGATTTCATATATACATTTTTATTTGTATGCTAATGACAATCAACTCATTAATCAGGACTTACTTAAGGAACACAGTAAACACCTAAGCCTGGATGAAGACTCATGATCTCCAAATTCCTTAGCCTTTTTAAATTCACTTAAATTAATTTAATTTGTAAATAGCAGTAAAACAATAGACACTTTCGCCAAAACCCCGAGGTGATATCGATGAGGGAAATGAATGACATCAGGAAAAATATTTAGGAATATTAGGAAGAAGACTCAAAAAACAAGCAAACAAACAAAAAAGCCATTGTCTTTGAGCTTATGGTAAATGAATACAGTATACAAGTATAGAAGAGTAAAGACAATAGTAAGTTTGTTGAAGGAATGAGATAAGAGTCCTGGGGGATGAGCACATGTTTACTGAAGCTTTAAAAAGCACAAGGCAACAGTACCTACATGAGATTATCCACATTTATCTGTCAACGTTCAACTTCCACCAGGGAGTCAATACAGTTCATACCACGATCTTACAGATCCTCACAAGCATCCTGTAGTTCAGCCAAAGATTATTTAGTTTAGTCTCATGTCCATAGAGGAAGTCCGTGGATCTTTAGATCATCTACACTTATGCTATGCCAAATCTTGTTCGCTCATCTGTTTATATTCAGATACACCGGAGCTAGCATCGCTAGTGGGTGCTGTGTGTTGTGTAGGAAGGCTACTAGCGGGGAGGCTGTGAAAAACATTTGCTTCCTTAGAGTCATGGCTCTCCTGTCACCTGTTCAAAACAGACAGTTTAATACATAGTTTTTTTTTTTTTTTTTTTTTAATATGTGTGCATGTTGTCATCACTTCGCTATATTCTGACTAAGGAGTGTTCTCTGCTTATTACAAATAATGTTATTGCTGTCATAAAATGAAAACACTTGCAAAGTTTCTACAATGGGATGCAACAACATTATGAGCCATCCCTGAGCCAGATGTGCACAAGTACAGGCTTTGCTAAAGTTACCATGGTCACATTAATGTTTCACGGTTGTCATCAAGCTCAAGGTGGATGTGATGAGACCCTCACTGATTATATTTTATGTTAAAAATGAATGATGTCATTTGACGGGTGCGTGGCTGGCAGATGACTGTTGCCATGGCGGATAAAACATAATAGGGTCCAGGTTTCTGCTCATCCTGCAGTATGTTGATGTCAGATATAGTAGATATCTTACATGTGTGGGGAATGTGATGTGGTCCATATGAGTTTTGTCCATACTAAAGGTGGGATTGCTGATACTATTCGAAATGTGATGCTGCAGGGTTGCGTGTGTCATATTAAAAAAAAAATGTGGTGTACATGTCTGATACCTCTAATTTTATTTCCTATAGCTGTGCACTTTATAACATGTGCAAATACAATTATGATATACAGTAAAATACATTTCCATTCATAGTTGTTCTGCAGGTAATGAAATACTGAATAGTATAAAAACTTTTTTTTTGCAAACAGTGCTGCATTAGATAATCAAATATTGTACAAACCTTGTGTAAGACATTACTCCTGGCTGGGACATAGATAGTGTGTGTGTGTTTATGTGTGTATGTGTGTGTTAATCTATCTGTGTGCTGTCGGCTTTCTGGAATTAATCTCCAAGCACCTTAATCCATGCATTCCACACAAGGCACTATTTATATTACAAAGCCCTACTGAATTGCATCCATATGTGACTCAATAGAAGAGAACAGAAAAGATGAGCAAAGAAAGGCTTTCTGAAATGGTATAGACACTCACTTCACACTTATTTGCTGTACTGTGTGTGTGTGAGATGATTGCCAAGGGAGTCTTTAGACATAACTAATAGGTTTACAAAATTGCTGAATATTGCAGTGTCAGGCAAATATGGGTGTAATGTGTCTGGTGGAGTGAAAAGCAATCTGAAAAAAGAAAAGAAAAAAAACTTTTACTATATACAGTATGGGACCCTTTGAGGGGATGCTAGTAAAAATAGATAGCCTGTTCTTTTTTGATTCAATGTTTTCTACATAAAATCATATGTAATTTTATGTAGAAAACAGTTAGATAAAAGAAAAGACTTGGTTCCTGCAGATCTGGGAGAGGTGGCTCAGGTGGTTAAAGGCTCTAGGTTGTTGATTTGAGAATTTGGGTTCGGACCTTGCTGGGTTGGCACAGTCCATACTACCCAGCTACTTCATATACAGTAGTACTGGTCCCAAGTCTGGTTATAAAAATGGGAGGGTGCTGTCAGGAAAGGCATTGAGTGTAAAACCGGATCGGATGGTCTGCTATAGTGACACTTTGTAGGAAGCAGCCAAAAGAAAGATTAGCTGGGTTTTCACTAGAGATGTTCCGATACCATTTTTCCCTCCCGATACCGATTCCGATACTTGGGCTCAGGGTATCGGCCGATACCGAGTACTGATCCGATACCTGGGTGTGTATATGTACTGTGTGTGTATGTGTGTATATATACACACACACACACACACATACATACATAATATATATATATATATATATATATATATATATATATATAATTTCTTTTTTTAAGTAAAATACTACTAGCCCTGTGTAACGGGTTCGACCTTAAGTGCACGGGCGACACCATGAAACACGGACACGAGGCGAGGTCTTACAGGAAAAAGGGTCATTTATTTAGAAAAATGGGTAAAGAAAAGGTTAAAGGCTCTCTGCAGTCTTTTCCACTTTGGCAGCAGGGATGCGAAGGCAGGCTCTACGCTGAAGTGAAGGTGCCGCGGGAGCTCGCGCAGCTCGTTCACGCGCTCCTCTCACGGAGATCAAAGGCGCCCCCCTTTTTAAAGTCTCTGGGGCGCATCACATCGCCCCGCTCTTGTGCCACTGTCTCTCATAAAATCCACCGCGTCGCAAAGTTCAGCTTCCCAACAGTCAGACCCCGAGCTACACTCCCCGCTGTGTTTTATAGCGCCGGGATCATTAGCGGCGATAGCTCATGGGCCGTTGCCTGATTCTGCGGCCCTGCTACTTCACATACCTAAAGGGAGGGAGGCAGCCTAACTAGTGAGCGAGGTGCGATATCAATTTGGGCGCACGCCCATCACAGGCGCACGCCGTAACACTCTGTAAGTAAGCTAAGCTAGCAAAGCTAACGGGCATAAATAGGTTATGTTTAGGAAAATGGTATCGGATCGGTACATGGACTCAAATACTCGCCGATTCTGATGTCAGATTTTTTTGTGGTATCGGCAGCATTTCCGATACCAGTATCGGAATCGGAACAACCCTAGTTTTCACAGACAGGGTCACATGTATGTTTTCTTTATACAGTTTCTTTGAATTGATAAGTTGAGTTGTAAGAGAATAAAAGATAATAATTGACACTTTTTTTTAAGCCAAATTCAGGCTTCTATAATATCTGACAAATTTTCCCAGACCAGCAAACATTGTTTGTAAAACTGGAAACGTACTGAAGTTTAAGAAATACCCAAACCAGCAGGACAGGACTGGTCTGTGCAAAAGACCTGAGGTTGACTCAAAGTAACTTTTATTTGTTGTGATATTTGAGTAGCTGAGGTTTTGCAATCATGACATTCAGGAGCTTAAATCCCACGACTCCTAAAGTCTCTTAAGGCTCCAAGACTTTTACAACTGACCTGTTTCACTCTATACATTATAAATATAAACTCTATAAATGCAACAATATTTCTCAAATATCCTGTAATTACTGAAGGAATTTCTCCTCTTCTAAAAAGCTTTTAACATACAAGGTATAGTCTACATGCTTTGCTGAAACCATTGCTATAATGACCACTTTCCTCTGTTTTTGTCTGAGGCACACTAAAAAACGTTGTGCCATAATCAATCTCTAAAACAAACATTATACTCCTGATATCTAGAAATACTGTGCTGTTGCTCAGACACTCCATATTACACTTAATTGCTGGCCATTTGGTGGAGATGAGAAGCCAAGACTCTAAAAGTACTGTAGTGTATATTTAAGCAGTGAAAAGGAGCACACAAAACTTGCTGCAGAACAGTTCAGGAGCATAGAAAACTGGCAAAGGACCCTGGCAAGAATGTTAATCTGTGGCATATAATTTAATTAAATATGATTTAAAATATGATTTTGCAAAACACTATAAATCCACCTCGCACAGTTTTGTCAAAATTATATAATGATTTTGTTGGTGGAGTTTTAATAATAATAAAAAAAGAACAGTGTTAGCACTGTAGTCGCCTTGCACCTCCAGGGTCTGGGTTCGATTCCCCGGCCAGGCCAGACTCTGTGTGCATGGAGTTTGCATGTTCTCCCCGTGCTTGGTGGGTTTCCTCCGGGTACTCCGGTTTCCTCCCACAGTCCAAAAGATATGCAGATTAGGCAAATTGGCGTTCCCAAATTGCCCGTAGTGTGTGATTGGGTGTGTGAGTGTGTATGTGTGTGTGTCCTGCGATGGATTGGCACCCTGTCCAGGGTGTACCCCGCCTAGTGCCCGAAGTCTCCTGGGATAGGCTCCAGGCCCCCCGCGACCCTGAACACAGGATTAAGCGGTATAGAAAATGAATGATAAAAAGAACTGTGACTGTGAGTGATACTCACAAAAAACAGGAACAATGAAAAGCTTTTTAAACTTTGTATTGTAAATAGACCTTTTCTAATCAGCAATGAATCAGCATCAACATTATCTATTAAGCACATTTAGGTTATATTTTGCACGCTCAGGAGTTCTCCTTTTGATTATTTGTGCTTGTGTTTGACTTAAAAAAAAAAAGTAGGTCGAGTTGTTTTGATGCAGACTGGGAAGAGCAGGAGGATCTGTATGTACTTTTAAAGAATTTCTATGAGATATGTCTATATCAGATATGTCTGTACACATCGATCAGGCATTACATTAAAATTATATGACATTAACAGAGTAAATTGGTGACAGGATCATTCCAACAAGTCCAAACCACAGCACACCCCTGAGAGACCAGAGCCACCCTGATCGATGTATACAGTTTTTCCTTGCCACTGTTGCCCTCGGCTTGCTCATCAGGGACAATCTGACCATTTTGATTCATACACATTCATATTCCTTACAAACATAAATAATTCTTTTGATTGTGTAAAGCTGCTTTGCGACAATGACAATTATTAAAAGCGCTACACAAATAATATTGAATTGAATTGAATTGAATTGATGGCTCAAGGGGAATCTAAATTTTAGGTAGGTATAATAATGGTTTTATTGTTATGGCTGATCACCGTTTTTTAGAGCCTTTCAGAGCCTTTCAAATTTTCCAACGTTTGTCCTTTTTATCTCCATACTATAAGCATTCAAATTCAGCTTTTGGCACTTGCTTAAAGCACCTTTGACAGCAATGACAGTGTCAAGTCTGCATGGAAATGATGCTACAAGCAGGGCACGCCTTTCTTTTGGATGTTATTCAAATTCTTCTTGGGGGCAGAATTATTAGAACTCAACAAGGTTGGCTAAGCAAAGCCATTTTTTCAGATCACTCCAAAGATGCTTTATAGGGTTATGGTCCAGTGGCTGGGCCGCCCCCGGACATTCACAGAATCGTTTCACAAAAGTTGTTGCTGTTCAACTACAGTCGTACTGTATTTGTTATCTCATAATCTGTATGAATAGGCTCCAGGTCCCCCGCGACCCTGAACACAGGATTAAGCGGTATAGAAAATGAATGAATCAATGAATAATCTGTATGAATGTTTTCAATCCGGTTTTCGCTCTCACCACAGTACCAGACAGCACTTCTTAAGGTTGTCAATGACCTTCTTATGTCCTCTGATGCTGACTCTGTTAGCATTTTGATTCTTTTAGATATTTCTTCTGCATTTGATACTATCTCTCACAGTTACTGTATTCTCACTTCACGACTCTCTGATCTTGGTATTTCTGGAACTGCCTTAGCTTGGTTCACTTCTTATCTGTCTGACCGTCAACACTATATTGCTATCCACCAGGCTAAATCCTCTACCGCTCCTGTTTCAGATGGTGTTCCTCAGGGTTCTGTTCTTGGACCACTACTGATCATCATCTACATGCTTCTTCTAGGTAAAATCATCCGCCGTCATGGTTTCAATTTCCACTCTTATGCAGAGGACAATCAACTCTATATCAGTTTTCGACACTACCATCCCTTTCCCACTAAGTCCATTTTAGCTTGTATTGATGACATAAATGCTTGGATGACCAGCAACTTTCTCAAGCTCAATACTGATAAAACAGATGTTCTACTTGTTGGTCCACCTAAAAACGTTGCTTCTTTCTGTACTGATACTGTTAACATTTCCGGGACCTTGGTTAGACCTTCCACCACTGTTAAAAATCTGGGTATAACTTTTGACTCCTATCTTTCCTTTCTACCTCACATTTCATCACTTAATAAATCTGCCTTCTATCACCAACGCAATATAGCTCGTCTACGGCCCTTCTTAGACATCAAGGATGCTGAGACCCTGGTTCACGCTTTCATTACTTCTCGACTTGACTACTGTAATTATCTTTTTTATGGTCTACCAAATACAACATTAAGTAAGCTCCAATACATTCGGAACTCTGCTGCTAGGGTCCTCATTTATTCCAAAAAATCCTCACACATCACTCCCATCCTACACAGACTTCATTGGCTACCCGTTCGCTCCCGCATTCAATCCTTATCACCTTCAAAGCAATGCATTGTCTTGCCCCCCCCCCCCCCCCCCATATATTTCTGATCTTATTCATACTTACTCCCCTGTTCGCACACTCTGACCTGCAGATGATGGTCTCCTGTTAATAGATTAGCACCATCCGGAGGATGAGCATTTAATATTTCTGCCCCTTCACTCTGGAATTCTATTCCCAAACACATCTGTGATCTTTCTTCACTGCAGGATTTCAAAATCCACCTTAAAACATATCTTTTCTCTTCCTGTTTTTCCGATCTTTGAATATGTGATTAGATAAATGCTATGGGTATCATGTTTATCTGTATTCTGCTTTTGTTGTTTTTCAGATATCTCTTCCTATATATAAATATTTTTGTTATTGTAAAGGGACCTTGAGTTTCTTGAAGGGCGCTATATAAAAAAAATTTACTTATTATTATTAATTGCTTTGTAGCCACTGCAGTTGTATCCTTCAGGTCGTTGTCTGAAAACCTAAACAGTTTTTTACTCAGGATAGCTCTTTATTTTTCTGCATCCATTTTTCCCAAATTTATCATTTGCAGAAAAAAGTCTCGGGTTACTTTGCTCTAACTATGCTTTGCTGTAATCAGATGACGTCACCTGACCGAGGTTGTATAGACCAAAATTTGGCGTGTCTATACACACATGCTTCACAACCGGCAACATGACAAGATGTTTCCCATAGCGTTTTCACCCAGCATCGAGTGAAGCCTTTGAAAGTGAACACCCTTACAGAATGATGCTGCCACCACCATGTTTGACTATAGGAATGATTTTAATAAACGTATGTATGGGGCCTGAACTGCTGATTCAAAGACAAAAAAACACCTAGCACTAACTGCAGAGGTGAAAGATACAATGTGTGTTTGTCTTCAACAAACATTCCAAGGAAAATGCTATATGTCCACACAAGCACAGGATACTACTGTATGATGCCTACAGTATCAGTGACACATAATCTAGAGGTCAGGGCAGAGGGAATGAAACGATCATCTGAGCATTATGCAGATGGTCCCTCAGTGGTAAGGTAGTTAAAGGACAAAATGTGTACAGCTCAAATAAATAAGCAACTCATCAGAGTTAACATGTATGTTCATTCCACACCCATCTAGTGGGACAGGAATGTTACTCAGTATGGGTCACTAGTATGGGTCACTGCCTGTTATGAATGTGAACAATCAGGATAGCTGTGTCGCTTTGTAAGCAGTGCTTGTTGAGTCTAGGGGTTTTTGACTCTTGCATCATCACCTATGAAGCAAGATGTCTCAGTTTTGAATCGTGTACATGGGCAGATTTTGCTCCACATACAGTACAAACTATCTGCACGATTTTATCGCATTGCGTTAACTTTCCCATGTCTCTATCTCTTACATCTATCTTTAGTCTATGTCTATACAACTCTTCTCTGTAACTCATACACACATGTATGTGGATTTTTTTCACTGACTGGTATACAACAGGACACTAATACTTACCCTTTTTTTTTTTTACCTTTTTTTTTTTTTTTTTTTTTTTTTTTACCTTCCTTAGTTAACAACTGTGAGCACCTGTAACCGAGCATAAGCAATTTCCCTTTGGGATTAATAAAGTTCTTTGAATCTTGAATCTTGAATCTTGAATCTTGAATCTTGAAGGTCTATAAAACAACCCCTTTGCTGCCCTTCCTCATTCCTTATATGGTAATACTGTACTTCTTATAGCTTACCGGAATCCTTTTGTCTAATAAGAATATGCTGATGTGCTTCCTATTGTCTATCTGTCCAATTCATGTTGTTCTACCTGGAGCACGCTGAGTTCCTTTGTACGTTCGTAACAGATGTACGTGACACACGGCATGTGACTGTAAAACTCTGTCTTTTACTGATAAAATGCAACAATAACTTCAGACACATCTTGTGTGCATGCGTCGTGTGTGCGTCATGTGTTCCTCTCTCCCGGTTCAGCAAGCACATTGCCACATCGAATAATGATTCTTTCTTTAGTTCATTAGTTCATAACTTAACGCTCTCTACATCACAACCATGCACAGAATCTAGCCTGGCAAAGCAAAATGCCGCTGATTTTTAGGAGAAATATCTTTGTAGGAAGTTAAGCTAAAATATATTTTTTTAATTAACTCCAGGTTAAAATGCATGTGCATTATTTTTAAGGTATACCAGCATAGTAAAATTTGCTCACTTGGGTCATGGGTTTGACTTAAGGTGCTATAGTACTGTAGGTTCAAGGCACGGCTAAGCACCTTTTATTCCCTGTTATATTCTTTCCTTCCTATCAAGGACCCTTATTCTCAGACACCAGTTAAAGCCCACTAACTTTCAGTAGTAATTATATTAAAACTGTCTTGTCGTACAATTTAATTACAGCATCATATCTGTAACAATTTACAACATAGTTAAAGTGGATTTTTATTTTATTTTTATTCTTTTGTCTAGTGACAGTGCTGTGATAAACTCGGCTGCATTTGCATGGATTGTAATACAGTATTTCACAATTAATTGCAGTAATACAGTAGCTAAATCTGAAGAAACATGCATCTTGTGGTTACTTTAGGCGGAACAGTTTGACCCCATCCAGCCTGTTCGCAATAAATTTTCTAACGGAATGAAAGGGGCAGTTTAAACGGGTATATATTAGACAATTGGTTTAATTGCCTCTCTCCTGTTGGCATAAGTCTCTCTGTACATATTTTCCACACACGAAGGTAACATTGGGTGACAGGTTTCGGGGGGATAAATTTATGATCACTAAACTCCATGAGAACTCTCTTTCACCATTCTTGACTTCGCACTTTGATCCACTGGCTCCTGATTTTTGGTGAAGGACGTGAAGCCTAACCTAACCTCAGCGCTGGGTGGGTATGTGGGAGAACTTTCTGGCAGATTAAACACTTTACAGCCAGTTTCAGGATATGAACTCATAACCTTCCAAGCATTAGCCACTAAGTACAATGTGAATGCTTTGAAGTTGTTATTTATTATATTGAAATAAAAGTGTTCATTCACTTGTTCAGTCATTCTCTATAGCATTTATCCTCTATAGGATTGCCAGAAGCCGGGCAAAGCAAAATCAAAGGAAAGCACAGGAGACACCAGTCCATCATAGGTCACCATGAGCATCAAGGGGGTGAGTTAGCACAACCAATCTATCCATCTACTGCTTTTGGGCAATGAGAGGAAACCCAAAAACCCCAAAGAAATCAAGATTGAGGAGAAGGTAAGAATATGCAAAACTCCATATGTAAAATTAAAATTATTTTGTTATGTCTGAAATTAAATGATCTGAATCCTGTTGGGGTGTATGGTTAATATTCTATTCTGGCTCCCAGTAACCTCAAATGGCATGCATATGGATTGTTGATACAATAAATACTTCATAACAGAATTTTTGTCTAAATGACTTTAATATTGCTTTGAGCAATCATAACAAATGAGGGTTTGGAAAAAAACAACTGGTAAGTCATAACCAAAGAGAGAAAGTACTGTCCAACCCAGACCAAGAGATTTATAACCATAATCAAAAAGCAAGCTACAGATGGAAATTGAGCGTGAATGATGCCATGAAACTGTCCTCACTCCAATGCAATAATTTATAACTTAAGGTAAGGGTCATAAAAAATACAAAAAGAAGAATAGTACAGGTTGAGAGTTTTTCAATATGATCTCTGTGTAGTGTTGACTAGGCAAACACTTGACACATGAGTGCATTTTTAATTAACCAAGGGATACACAAATGAATGTACTCATCGTGATCGATAGCACCAGGTCTCCTTCATCAATAACTGTAATTGGCTTCTGGGAAAGCCATGACTCGGAAAGACTAAACACCACCACTTCCACATGGCCTTTGGAGATCAGGTACACTGAGCAGACCTGGTCGAGATGCACCCATGCATGCAGCAGTCATCAAACCTGACTTGAATTATGTGCACATTAAGCTATGTTATGTTAGGCTAGTGTGAAGAGTGTATGTCACGGGTTCAAAGATTCTTTCGTTGGTAAAATCAGACCAGAGCAGTGGTGAGTTCTCAAATTCTGAGGTGTTAGTCAATTTTCAATAACAGAAGCTCAGAGAGTACAGCCAGCAGTCATACAAATGTTAATATTTAATGCTAATATATTATTATTTCCATAGACACTGTTTCTTCACAGGAACTTCTATGACATATGGTGCACATAAGTTTAAATTGTATTAATTATTTAACATTGTAAGGTCTCACGATGGCTTAGTGGTTTGCACTGTCTCCTTGCACCCCCAGGTTCTTGGTTCGATTCCCGCTTCAGGTCTGTGGACATGGAGTTTGCATTGGCCTTCATGGTCCCTAGATGGACTAAAGGTTCCTAGATGGATGGATGGATTTGATAATGTCTGAGTGTTGGTAGGGCGACGTGTGGCTTAGTTGTTAGCACTGTTACCTTGTATCTCCAGGGTTGCATTGGATTCCCACCTGAGGTCTGTGTGCATGAGGTTTGCATGTTCTCTCAGTGCTAGGTGTTTCCTCCAGGTTCTCTTGTTAGGTTAATTGGCGCTCACAAATTGCCTGTTGTGTTTGAATGACAACTGGGCTGGCAAGCTGAACTGGCAACCCAACCCTTTAAATAACAGCCTCACAAACACATTGTCTATGGATGTAGTCTTCAATAAGTCTCCAGCGTTTTGTAAGTCTGTAAAGCTTTAAAGATGTGAAGTTATGTTGTCTGTGATTTCTCCAAGTCAAGCTCATCACATGACTTCATCAGGGATTATTTCACTATAACAGCACACCCCATTGTGTTTTATTTCTTACTTAATCACATATTGCCACAATTTCGTTCACCACTTACTCACATAACACTCACGGTTCTATGCACAATTTAGGATCTCACCCATTCAGCAGACTCTCACATTCTGATTAAGAATGCACCGTGTTGTGGAGGTCATAAAGATGTACTCTGAAACAGTCTTTTCCTCTGCACCACACTTCCTCAGCAATCTGACCTGGAGCAGTGCTAATGAGCCTGGGTGAATAAGCAGATTTGAAGATGGATTTCACTACGGCTGATTACCATTCATATAAAAACACATTCCTAAAAATATACTTAATAATTATGATGTGATGAGTGATTCACTTTGTGTTTCTTTGAAAGCAACGGCTTAATTCCAAACACATCCAGAGCTCTAAGCCTTAGATCTTAATGATTTTTGATTTAGCACCCTTGTGTAGAACGGGAGGTTGGCTAGACACTGGAGCCTTCCTTTTTCACCCCGAGGCCTGGAGATCTTCAGAGGGCCCACCCTGACAACTGTCTGGTTCAGGTCAGTGTTGGTGTTTGGCCGACATACCGGATATAGCCAGCACACACAAACACACACACACATGCACACACACACACACACACACACACACACACAGAATTATTTTACTTATAACAAATTGGACATGGTGGGCCCGCAAAAACATCTCCACCTGTTACATCTGCTCCAAAGCGTGCTTAAGCAGGAGGAGAGCTGCTACATCCATTTACTTGTCTTGTGTTCTGTTAGGAAATAGAGTTGGAGAAGACAATAAGTATAAGGAAACAATATCAGGATCTTTGAACATCAACGAGAACTAAAAAGAAACACAAGGAACATGAGCGGTTAAAAAAAAACGTTAAACTAAATCAGGAGTCAAATCAAAACCAATGACAAGATTGGAATCAAAACACATGCACATGAAGATGATATAAATAATTCTTAGACAGACAGTAGTGGAAGTGATTTCCGTAGAGCATTACGTGCAGCGCTCGGTGTGAAAGGGAAGTAAGTAATTAGTTTAGTTAAACTACGACAAAACTACAAAACATTTTGTTCAAGTTGTCCAATATGTTCCATAAAGTTCCATGTTTAATCATACATTCAGACCTCTACATTTCATGCCGGAAGCTTGTTCGTAAATCCAACAAACATTGTACTACAGTAGGATACTAACACAATTGGCTATACACATTATATCACAGTGTTTTTAGAATCGTTTTAAAATGATTCTCTCAATTATTTTCACTTTTGTCTTTATTGTTTTGTCCTTAGCAGTACCAGCTTCATTTTACTCTCGCTTCTGGACATCCTGGAACTCGCACGCTGCACGAATGTGACAATGTACGTCGGACATGTGATGTATTTCTTTTTTTTTTACATTTTCTAACACAAATGTTCATATGGAGAGGACTTACTATATTTGTTTGTTTACTAATTTATTTTCTTTCATTTAATTCCCATTTGCTACTTCTCCGTCTCCGTCTGCTCTGGAGACGGGCAGCACATTCACACACTCACTGAGGTCCCAAGTATAGTTCACAATGAACCCTGAAAGCATATTTCAATGTTCACTAAAGTACAGTGTGTACAGTATCCGTAATGTTACCTAAATGTTATGAGCTCAAATCCCAGGACTGCTGGAGAGTAGAGTCTCTGAGAAGACCTTTTACTCTCCACAACACAGCTCAGTGCCTCGATTTGAAGCACATAAGTCTATAAGTTACCTCTTAACGTATAGAGAATAACTAATTGTATTTTTGAGCGTTTTTTCAGATAAATGTAATATTTAAGCTTTAGTTTTGTCTGTGTGTGCATGTGCATGTTGTGTTGTTGTAGGATGTCCTGCTGAAAAGATGTGAAGTGCTGAAAGCACAGCTGTTTCCTCAGGCAGATCATCGTTAGCATGTGGTGTCCAGGCGTCATCTGCCTACCATCGCGCGCACACACACACACACACACACACACACACACACACACACACACACTGCTGTTAGGAGAGAAAAAAATAACATTTTACTGGCCTACCATTGAGATGATGGATTGACGGTCCTCAGGGTTGAACAGGTCTGGGTCTGAAGTAAACAACAGTTTCAACTCCCATGTTAAGGACTCGAGTGTATGAGCGTGAGTGTGAGTTTTCTAGTTTTATTCAGAATAAAAAGACAAAAAATGTATAAGACATACTGTAGTCAACAATTAAATTTGTCAGTTTTTGTCCCCCCAACACAGTTATAATCAGTTTCTATACAGCAAATGTATTTGAAGTAAATATATACAGTACTGTAGGCTGTATGCTTTTCACATTAATAAAAAAAACTTAATAAAAAACTTTTACACTGTTTAAGATCACATGTAGTTTAGCCACTAATGTCGCCCTTAACACACTCCATTTAAATAATAATATGACCCATTATCATTTTGCTCCTTTATTCTCAACACTCCAGTCATTGTGACGAGCACTTTATGTGAAAACCAAGTGTCTGGGGAATTGAGGGCAAGACTTGCAGCTTTTAAAATAAAAGTCATTTTTGCTTATTACGGGCGAATCTTTCACCAACATTACTCTCCAATAGCCCTTGATGAGGGCAATTTAATGTGTTAAATCAGATGCGGCCCAGTGAAGCTGGCGCTTGTTTCAATCTTTCTGGCTCAGCGTGGCCTATTTACTGTGGAACCGGTGACAAAACTAAACGGTCAGAATGAGAACGTTAAGGTGACATTAAATTATGATTAAATGAAAATCTCTGACTCCACCATACAGGAGCACATTATGTGTCGTTGGGGCGCAAAAGCTCAGTAATGTAAATAAAAGGAAATTAATTAAATGTAGGGTGGTTGGTTTGGCGCCATGGAAAGAATACACAATTTAGAGACGGGTGCCAAGGGCTGGAACAGGCAAACTGAAGGCGATCAGTCATATTTCTGTGCAATTTGACAGTGGGCATGCCATTTTGCTGAGGAGGTCGCCTGAGCAATTTGGACAAATTAGACAAAATTGGAAAGGTAAACAGTAGGAGAGATCTCGTAATGTTCCTCTCACACCCATTCTTCTCTTTTAGACACAAGAAACAAACAGTATTCCTGGACTGACATGGCCAGACACTGAAGCTTTTTGTTTGTATTGTTTACATACAAAGTAATGCAGTTACCCTACAGTATTTGGATGGGTATTAGAGACATTTATTTACCTCCTGTAACTCCAAGTCTATTAAAAAGGTGTTATTCTTGACCCAGAATTATATCAAATGAAATAGAAATATAATGTAAGGCATTATATACATATTAACATATTAACATATTAAAACATGAATATATTTTGTGGCAAAACATGTTTAGACTGCATGACGTTAGTCCTGTTATTGGATGAAACATTTTGAACACATTCATCTCTATGTTGTTGTGAAATAATTTTTTTTATCCTTAATGCAAATGAACACATATCCCAACCTTCATCAAAGAAAGATGATGTCGTGCTCAAGGACATACTAATGATTGTACAGTAAACTGGACGATATCTGCATCTGTGTCTGACTGGGTACATTTCTAGGTCCCAACATATGAATTTGCCCAATCAGATGAGCACTTTGTCACATTGAGGAAATTTAAGGAATTATAAATTATTTGCATTAAATATTCATGAGGATTTTGAATTAATCATAAGCGACATCCCTTCATGGGCACATAATTATATTCATACATATTTGTGTATGTCTTGGTGACACGGAGGCGTAGTGGTTAACACTCCAGGTTCCGGGTTCGATTCCCACCTCAGGGTCTGTGTTCATGGAGTTTTCATGTTCTCCCCGTGCTTGGTGGGTTTCCTCTGGGTACTCCAATTTTCTCCCACAGGTTGAAGACATGCAGATTAGGCTAACTGGCGTTCCCAAAATTGCCTGTAGTGTGTGAATGCGTGTGTGAGTGTTGACCGGAGGTCCTACCACATGTGTAAAACTGGGAATAAATAAATACTGGCCTCCACAGTTTCTAGTTGGACTACACAGGTTCCTAGATGGGTGTGTGTGTGTGTGTGTGTGTGTGTGTGTGTGTGTGTGTGTGTGTCAGCCTAAAATAGAAAATTACTGTATAGCCCGGTGAGGCAACAACTCTTTATGACATCTTGACGATATAAATGATAACAAATAAAAACAAACAAACAAATAAAATTGTTACCTGTATGTTCCACAAAATTAAATGTAACTAAAATATTAATTCAATTCAATTCAATTCAGTTATATTTGTATAGCGCTTTTAACAATTGACATTGTCTCAAAACAGCTTTACACAATCAAAAAATTATTTAAGTTTGTATGGAATGTGAATGTGTATGAATAAAAAATGGTCAGATAGTCCCTGGTGAGCAAGCCCGAGGGCGACAGTGGCAAGGAAAAACTCCCTGAGATGGTAATAGGAAGAAACCTTGAGAGGAACCAGACTCAACAGGGAACCCATCCTCATCTGGGTGAAACAGATAGCAGGAAATGATCTGCATTTATACAGTGTTAAGTGTTAGGTTCAGATATAATAGTTGATGTTAATTGATGTTAAAAATGGAGTCCAGTAGTTATTGGAGACTCAGATAGACTTGTAGAAAGTTCCAGTCCTGAACTATCGAATTGTCAAGTCCTCAGAGAAACAGCTGACCACACCAGTCGAGGCCAGAACCGTCTTCTAAGTAGATAGAATCATCCCCAGACACCAGACGCATCCTAAAGAGACACACGGGGGCATCCATGCGACGAGACCTCCAACCAGAAACCGGGCACCAGGATGGATCAGACAGGTCCGGAGGGCAGAGGGAGTCTGGATCACTGGCAGCTCAGGGATGACATGTATAGCTCGACAGAGAGAGAGAGAGAAAGAGTGAAAGGGGGAGACAGGGGGAGAGCGGGAAGAGAAAGAGGGGGAGAAAGGAAGAAGAGGAGAGATAGCAATTAGGTATGGTCACAGTCACAATGTCTAATATGAATGTATATTTACTGTAGAGTGCAAGCAGGGACTCCGGCAGGACTAACTATGACATCATAACTAAAAGGGAGAGCCAGAAGGAAACACAAACATGAGGGGGAACTGAGATGTAATGCAAACAATCACCTCACCGTCAACAAACCTGAGTGATCAATGAGAGTGAGGAAGACAGCATCTAAACATACCAGTTCACCATAATACTCTACGTCCATGAGTCCCCCAGATCTGCTCCTTTACCTTATGGCAAATCTATTTATAAAAATGCTTGGCTAAATAAATAGGTTTTGAGCCTAGACTCAGTAGGCGTGGCGGATCGTAAGACACTAGCAGTTCGCTCAGATACTGTGGCGCGAGACCATTTAATGCTTTATATGTCAAGAGTAGTATTTTAAAATCAATGCGAAATTTCACAGGGAGCCAATGCAGTGAAGATAGGATAGGGGTGATGTGCTCATATCTTCTGGTTCTAGTGAGGACTCTCGCTGCTGCATTCTGGACTAGCTGAAGCTTGTTAATGCACCTAACAGAACAACCAGACAGTAAGGCATTACAATAGTCCAACCTTGAAGTGATAAAAGGATGAACTAGTTTTTCTGCATCGTTTAGCGACAATATATGCCTTATCTTGGCAATATTTCTGAGGTGAAAGAATGCTATCCTGGTGATATTATCTACATGAGCTTCAAATGAAAGGCTGGAATCTATAATCACGCCGAGGTCTTTTACTGTTGCACTTGATGGAACAGAAAGGCCATCTAAAGTCACGGTGTGATCTAAGATTTTACTTCTAGCTGTATGCGGTCCTATGACTAGAACTTCTGTCTTATCCGGATTAAGCAGAAGGAAGTTAATTATCATCCAATTTCTTATGTTCTGCACACATTGCTCAACTTTAGTAAGCTGGTTTTTCTCATCAGGTTTTGTTGAGACGTATAGCTGTGTGTCGTCAGCATAACAATGAAAACTAATACCATTCTTACGGATTATGTTGCCCAGAGGAAGCATGTAAAGGGAGAAAAGCAGTGGGCCTAAAACTGAACCCTGCGGAACGCCAAACTCCCCTAGAGAACATGCAGAATAATCACCATTTAAGTCTACATACTGATAACGATCGGTCAAATAGGATCTGAGCCAGGAGAGGGCTGTACCCTTAATTCCTACTACATTTTCTAATCTGTGAAGAAGAATAGCATGATCAATGGTGTCAAAACTGCACTGAGGTCGAGTAATACAAGCATAGTTACACAACCCTGATCAGAGGCCAATAGGAGGTCATTTACTACTTTAACGAGTGCTGTTTCTATGCTGTGATGAGGCCTAAATCCTGACTGATACAGTTCATGTATGCCATTTCTATGTAGATAAATTTGTGTCCGTGTTTTTGTACGATAGACAGATTATCATTATGAATAACTGCGACGCCTCCTCCTCTACCAGTTAACTGATGCTGGTGTATGTAGCTGTATCCAGGAGGACTAGCTTCATTTAGAGCTACATACTCGTCCTGTTTAACCCATGTTTCAGTTAAACAGAGTATATCAAACGCCTGATCTGTGATAATTTCATTAACAATAACTGCTTTTGATGCGAGAGATCTAATATTTAACAATCCTAGCTTCAGATCAGAGGTGCCGGCTGCGCATTCAGTGTGATCTGAGTTTGTGGTCTTTATGTTAAATAAATTATTAAAACAGACTTTCTGAGTCTTTCTACATTTTTGCATAGCCCGGGGAACAGACACAGTCTCAATATGGTGAACCCTGAGTGACGACTCTATGCAGCTAGCAGACGGTTGGTTTAGCCTGTCTGTCTGCTCCCTGGCCTGGGCTCTCTATTGTCACCGATTAACTAGACCTCTACTGAGACTATGAGCTATACTACAGGAAATGAGAGCAGCACCTTCCCAAGTGGGATGGACACCGTCCCGCCCTAACAGGCCAGCTTTGCCCTCAAAGGTCTTCCAATTATCTATAAAGCCCACATTATTTTTGGAGCACCACCTGGACATCCAGCGGTTCAGCGACCATAACCTGCTGTAAGCTACAGTATGTCGCCACGTCTCATTGGGATGGGACCAGAGCATATTATTTCATCGGACATCACCTTCGCTAATTTAAACACCTCTGTAAAGTTACTCTTACTAACCTCTGACTGACGAAGGCGTATATCATTAGCTCCAGCATGTACCACTATCTTAGAGAACCTGTGCTGTCCTAGAGCCCTAAGATTACCTGCTATGTCCGGTGCTCTGGCTCCCGGGATACACCTAACCACTGCCGCTGGCGCCCCTAAAGGTCTAGCTAATGTCACGTGCCTCAGTATAGAGTCTCCTATAACCAGAGCTCTTTCAGGTGCATCACTGAGGAGAGCAAACCTGTTGGACACGTGAAGCGCAGAGGAGGTGTGCTCCGGTGGGCTAGCCTTAGCGTTAGCTTTGGCTGAACGAGTATGCCGCCGAGTCGTCACCCACTCGCCCCGCTGTGAGGGCTCTAATGCCGGAGTCGGGGGCTGTTTATCTCCGCCTGTGGCACCCAGACTGTCCGCTACGGGAATAACGCTGCTCTCACACTGTCTAACACTCTCTAAAGTCTGGATGCGCTCCTCTAACGCTGATATCTTCTCCGTCAGAGTGCTCACTAACACACACCTATCACAAATAAAATTATCACTAATGACGGAGGAAGAATGTCTAAACATCCTGCACTCTACACACTGAACGAGCTGAACGGTAGACATGATAACGTACCTCTGTGTCGGAGTTTTAGTTGTTTGGAGATGAATTCCGTTTGTTGTTCTTAGACGAAGAAACTTGCGCGTTCTCCAAAAATTGCAGAAAAAAGGCGAAGCCGAATAGTATGGAGATGTTAAAGGTAGTTGCTATTAATATTGTTATTGTATAAAGCGATGTAATTTAAACGCTGATACAAACGCGAAACTTTCCCGTCAACGATACGAAAACAGGAAGCTACCTGTTACTCCAGTTTGACATGATGCTCTGCAAGTAATAAAAATGTACTTGTTGAAATGCTTTTGTGTTGCTTATGCTAATTAATACATAAGGAATACACATGTTGTAATAAATTTATGATAAAGCCTTTGCAAAGATTACTTGTTTCATACACATTCACATTCCATACAAACTTACAGTAAATAATTATTTTGATTGTGTAAAGCTGCTTTGCGACAATGATAATTGTTAAAAGCGCTATACAAATAAAATTTAATTGAGTTGAACTTAAAGTTTCAAAGAAATCATTTAATATGCCACTTTATATACTACTGTATTTGTGCATAAAAAAACGAAAGTTCCACAGCATAATGGAATACTGGCTTGACAGAAGTTAATGAAACTTTCGCAGTACTTAGATATCCTGAAGTTTAACCTGCACTATAAGTGAAATCAAAATGTTGAGTGAAAGTGATGTTATGAACAGTTATGTGGTGGATTTAATCTACTTCAAAATAAGCTACTAATGCGCTACTGTACTTATTCAATGTAAAAAACACTGCACCAATAGATATTAATTAGAAAAGCTAAACTGAATATTCTTCCTGGGATTAGTTCATATTCTCACCTGTGAATTATGTAATATGTGAATTTTAACACACTCGAGTCGTTTTAAGACGAAGCTTCATCTCCATCCGAACTACTTTTTCCATTTCTGATCTGTGAGTCTCTCTCCGATTACAGAACAGGGGTGTATTTGTCTGACAACGAAAGAAGGACAACTTAGTGTAAGCAAGGCGTCAGATACTCGACCTTACAGAATGTGATTTCTTTGTATTAATACGTTAGACAGAGAGTTCTGCTGTACAGACAGACAGACAGACAGACTTGTATACACGGACTTCAACCTGAAATAATATTATTTTATTCAGATTATTTATAGATTTAACCTTTTCACTCTTCAAAGTCTTTAACCGTGGGTACGAATGCTAGTCATCTTATACAGTATAAAGCAATATTTTTTTGTATTTTTGTTGAAGCCATAAATCTTTCTGTATTTGCTTCATAGACATTGTTCACTCTTTGACCCAGTGATGTCATTTCTGTGAACCAGACAATCTGCTGTTTATTATAAACAACTTCTCTAATGTAATATGCATAAAAATCCATCCTCTCCTCCTTTTCTCTCAGTTTTGTGCATGCTCGGCAAGAGCTGTCACGTACACTTCACTCTCCCGAGCATGTAAATTGAACGTGATGATGTGGGGAAGGATGTGTGAGAGGTCGGGGAAAGGAATGAGATTCTGTCTGTCTGCTTAGTGAGCAGCTCCCAAAAATGTCTGGCTCCGGCTCTGGAGACGGGATCACATGACAAAAACACATTTCCACAAACCTGTGCCTTATTAGTGCACTAACATTGAACAAATTGTTAATTCCACAAGCCTACGGTACACAGATACAATGTAGAATGTGTTAAACGATGGTATTGTGTAAGATAGCTTTATTTCTTTGACCCTTATTGCACGTTGAAGGCCTCGAGACAAACACAAGGATCAACCTGATTTATTATGTACACAAGTTTGAAATTAATTCTAAGAAAGGTAATCGATTTCTTTGCGATTGTAGAAAAAGAAATAACTTTTGAAACTATTCCAATAACGTCCTTCATCAGACTTTGACATTTCACATGAAAAAACGTTTCCTGTTTGTTGTATATTGTAACTTTTAATCAGAAACAACTATTCAGTGATGTTCCTCTCGAGCATTACTGTACCTGAGCATTGTCCCCTACAAGCAAAAAACAAACAAAACAAAACAAAAAGCTGCTATTAGCTCCTGTCAGCTCTTTGACATGAATCATTTCTGACTGCACTTTTTGGTCGGCCCTCATCTTAGCAGGCTTTATGTTACATCTACTCAGGTCTGGAACACTAAAAGCCTGCACTTAATAAAGATGATACAGATTATATTCCATAGCTGCTAGGCCTCCTGCAGTGTAATACCTATAAGCTCTTAACTATAGTAATTTGTTGAGAAGAAAGTTTATTGATCAGTACATTGGACGGCTCTTTTGTGAAGAATAAACACCCAGACTGTCAATGTTAGATTACGGGGCGATGGAGACCTGGTAGACGGGTTGGTATTTTTCTAATGGGGGGTTTGTTGAGTTTAGGGGCTGTGAGTGACACGCTTCTGACAGTTCTGGAGACTGACGCCTTGACTTCCTCTGACAGGCAGCTGAAAATAACAGTTCACCTCTCCCTGTTAAGCCCTTGGAGGTCCATGTTTTTGCTGCACATAAATCTAATACCATATTTAAAATGATATCATTTACTTTTATTTAAATGAAGCAACCGTTGCTAAAACTTTCACATACCTTGACTTGTATAAACGTTAACAAATTTGTAGCTTTGAAACCATGTTGCCATGTGGGTTGGTGTTTTTCTCATCATTTCCCCCCACTTTTTCTCTAATTTGACCAATTCCCAACCAAAGGTTTGCTCTGCCCTGTCACATACATAATAGTCACCAACTAAACTAACAAAAGATTATTTTAAATACACATTTCCAAATACACAAAACACCTGAATCTTAGATTTCAGACAAAGGTTCATTTGACATAATCTGATGCGGACCTTCAAAAAATAGCCACTTGAAGGAACCCCAGTGCACAAAGCAAGGACTATAAATACATGGTTTGAAGAGTTCAGTAGGGAAGAACTTGACTGGCCCTAACACAGAGCCCTGACCTCAACCCCATCGAGCACCTTTGGGATGTACTGGAACGGAGATTGCGAGCCATGACTTCTCGTCCAACATCAGTGCCTGACCTCATACATGCTGCAAAAGGGGACCAATGTATTTGTATACAATATCATTGCAGGTTTGGACAAATACTTTTGTCCATAAAGTTGGAATAAGAATCAGCCCCAGCCCTCACCAAAAAGAGAACAGAATACCCCTTCAGGTAAAGATGAAACCATGTCTGGTGATGGAGTTTAGGACGTTTGGGATCATCCTAATGAGTGATAGAAATAGAGAGCATGAGACTGAAAACCACATTCAGCATCAGCAATGCTATAGTTATGATTTTGACCCATAGTGGAGCTCAGTTTGAGAACAAAGCTACCTCTCAGATTACTGGTGTATGAGTGTACAAGCTGTGGGTGATTGCCAAAAGATTATGGTTATGCATACAAGCATCAGGAATGAGAATCCACCACATAATTGCTGTCCTTACAGTGTATCATATGATGGAGAACCTCAGAGTAGAGCCACTGCTCTTTCTGCTGTGAAGGGAACCTGTTGAGTTGCATCAAGCATGACCTACTGGTGGAGGAATCTGGGACATGAGAGATATTAGGTCTCACAGTTGTCTTGGGAACATTTGGGGATCCCCCAAGAGTAGCTGGAATCTGTGACTGTAGATGGACTAGTCTGGACTGACACGAACACAGAGAAGAGCAAAGAAAAAAAGAATTGTCTTCGATTATGGATCCAACACATAAGGTTGAATGAACATGGTGATTTTCTTTTCAAACCCTATAGTTTTTTAAAAATACAGATCTAAACATCTTGCGAATGGCAAACACCCGGGTATGCATGTTTAATGAAATAAATCCCCAATTTATTGCAGTACGGAGAGATGGATTAGTTTCGGCTCATGGGCCGAATCTGTACTGATTCAGGCTGACTTTTGTCGACGAAGTCAGCCAACGAGTAATCCAGAGGACAAATCCCTGTCTGTGGGCAAATCAGCCACTCTTACTGAGACTAATGTGAAACAGGGTTTTAGAGCCTGTATGTGAAATTGAGATACTATTTACTGACAGTTCTGAAATTGTAAAAGACTATGCCTAATCACACGTCAACAACGTTTCCTGTTTTTGTATTATTTACGGGAAGCACATAAAAAAATAAACCGTAATCCTTCAAAAATCTCAAATGTCTAAACATTTTATCCTGAACTAATGTTTTTTTTCCCACATTATATTCAAATAGTTGCATTTCAAGACACTGAAAAATATTTTACATCATTAAACTGTATGTTATATATATATATAAATAATACAATACTGTAAATAATACAAAAACAGGAAACGTTGTTGACGTGTGATTATATATATACTGTATATATGTACTCCGGTTTCCCCCCACAGTCCAGAGATATGCAGGTTAGGCTAATTGGTGTTCCTAAAATTGCCCATAGTGTGTGAGTGTGTGTATGTGTGTGTGCCCTGCGATGGATTGGCACCCTGTCCAGGGTGTACCCCGCCTAGTGCCCGAAGTCTCCTGGGATAGGCTCCAGGTCCCCCGCGACCCTGAACACAGCGGTATAGAAAATTAATGAATGAATATATATATCTCACAGTGTCTTAAAATTCAACTATTTTTTTAATATTACAAAATTACATTACAATCATCTTGTTTGTTCCATTGTTTAAGTTTTACTTATTCAGTGTCTGTTTGTCTAGGTGTTGTTGCACTAATCTTTTGCTCTTGTGTGTTTAACAGGACCCTATCTTTTAAAAGTTTTTGCCTTGTATTTATAGTGCCAGTTCATGATTTTTGTTTGTGATATTGTTTAAGTTAGTGTTTGCACATTGATTAATAAACATTAACAACATAACAACATTATGTCACTCTGCGTTCATGATTGGATGTTGCTCTGCATCATTGCTTCACAGAAGATGTCATTGCAGCGCAGGACCTCACTAAGGGAGTCACTCTGTCTCCCTGCACCTTCTTGGGTGTCACTGCGCCACCTGACACCATTTCTCTTCCTCTGCTGATCACGTCACTCCATCACGTTGCTCCACTGAGGATGTTGTTCTGCTTCCTCACTTGGCTGAGGACATTGCGTCTCTCCCACCTATTGTCATGATGGCTGTTGCTCCGTTCTTGTGCTCCACATTGGATATTCATGGCCTACAGTAAGTGGAAAGTCTCTAGCCAGCTAAGGTAAGAGCGGTGCTCCCAAGGGACGCTGGTGAAAAAACATCTCACATGACTGTCCTGGTCTGCCTCCTAGTTTGTTCTTGGCTTTGATCACTTTGATTAATAAACATTACTCACACTTGTCTCTACCTTTGCTGCAAAACCTGACAGTCTGGATATTGAAATAAATGATCGCTGGGTTACACCTAAGTTTTGTTTCTCTGTTTGTCCCAGACTGTTTAAGTTTTTAATCCAGAGAAAAAAGAGCTGACAGAACACATTTTCACTGAGTTCATACCAAAATATTCACAGGAGCACGGTCTGAGGTTGGTGGATTTTTATAAGATATCCCCAGACTGGCAGTTTGCAGGCTGCGTCTGCACTTAAACCCAGACTTGTACTTCTCTTGGTGCAATAGGAAACATTTTTTCAATTTGTATATTTATGGTGGCCAAACCAATGAGGACAGCTAGGTAATTAGCAGCACTAAGTACTTCATGATGTAGCCCCAACTGCTTCATATTGTAATGAAGTGGGAAGTTACTACTGTTCTTCTGGTTCAGAGTTTATTTGATTTCTTTATTTTAATGAAAGTCAGATGGGCGTGTGTTTACACCATCTCAAATCAGCAACATGTCTTATAATTAGCTGCAAATGGACTTGGAAAGACAAAAATGCACAAATTTTTCTTCCCCCTGCTGGGTCTTGAATCAAACTTCTAATTTATTTTCATTAAAAAGCTGTACAACAATGTCTGGCTCCATGGCCTGGTGATTTCATCAGCTTCAGACCTGGTAGCAATCACTTCAACATGGTTTAATTGCAAAGGCCTCAAAGTGCCCACCCAGGAGAACAACCAGGTGATAATCTGTAAAACTTTGATTGCTCATTCATCTATAAATGTCTTCTTAAAAACAACAATTCTAAATATCTGGAATTTTAATACATATTGGATATAATGTATGTTTTTTTTCTGATATAAAACAAGATTTATTGTCCATGGTCCATTGTTAATAACTGAAGAGAGTTCCTCTTTTATGGTGATCGTACCCGGTGTTTCTTACTATGTGAAAGGAATTAAAGGACAATGGGGCAACAAAGAGTCTGTTCAAGGAGTTAAGATCCCTCTGAAATGGAACAGAGATTCATATCATAAATGACCATGAGCTGATGTAGCTCAATAACGTTGAAAAATATGTCCATTCTAAAGGTGCTGAGGTTAAAGCGCAAACATCTGTCAAAGTGTGAATGAAACAAAAAAGGAACAGGAAGTAACTTGATGGGGCACCTTCTTTAGTGAACCTGACCTCCACAACCCCCATTTTTGGTCAGTTACCTCCCACATTCAGCTTTTCAATTATGCCATGCCTTGGGATTTTGGGAAAACTGTCATGAATGTAACTCATGTTCAAATAATTAAGTTCTGCATTTTTATATATTGTTCCCCCAAGGAAAAAAGTCAAAAGGTAAAAAAAAAATGTTCTAACAGTTCTGGTGTTTCACAACCACTCATGACGAGTTATCTCTTTAAGTGCTAAACCCTTAAAGCAGTTCTCTGGGTGCTCACTCAGGATCAGCACAGGTTCCCCAGTGACTCAACAGGCTAATCTGGGACTCTGGTCATCTCGACCATACCACAGCTACTGCACTCTAAAAAATGCTGGGTTGTTTTTTCTACCCAAACGCTGGGTTGCCGCTGTTGGGTCATTTTTCTGGGTTATTTACAGAGAGTTGGGTAGTTTTTGTGTAACCCAGCTGCTGGGTTGAAGTTTGCTCGGCGCCTCCCCCAAAGTTCACCGGTGGATTCAGCGGCTGTCACTCAGCTTCGTGTCTCTTGAGCTCCCACACCGCTGATGACGGTTCATCCTCCTCGGACATTTAAGGGGAAATGGCGTTAAATACAAGGTCTGTATACACATGTTCACTCACCTAATTCACATATGACTGAAAAATTATTACTATATGTAACATTTATTACTGTTACCGTGTTAAGGTTACACACAAACTTTCCGGCTGGTCTGAGGTACTGGATGATAATTTAGCTGAGAATAGCTGCTAGCCATAAACCCCACCTGTGTATGAAAGAAACGGCTAAGATGTCTGAGCTTTTTAGCTTTCTCTGTAGAATGTTTGCAGGGTTACGAAGATGGTGAAGTGATGAATGAATGCTAAACTGTTAACTGTATTGTTAGCATGACGCAGGCATTAGTTAGTTTGCTAGCGTTAGCAACCACTTTAGAACTTTATTAATCTCACTGCTTGAGACAATAAAATGCTGTGGTGTTACAAAACACTGACCCTCTCACAAATATACAGACCTGCTAACCCTCCCGTTTTTCACTAGCTAGTAATTTACTCTGCGGTCAAATTTCTCCTGCGTTTCTCCCGAGTTATAACAATATTTTACACCTTTCCCCCTTTGGCAAGTATGCAAATGTATCACCAGTAATAGCATGTAAGCTAACCAGGTAGCTCTCTTTAACCAAAGTTAAATTAACTATCAGTCAGCGCGCCAACTACAGGAAAAAGTACCACAGCGGTACAGATAACTACTAGATGAAGTATTAATATTTTGGTGATTGTAATGTACCAGTATGACACCAGCTATGACAATTTTTCGGTAATTAGCTTAAAATCAATGCAGACTACAATATCAACTAGTCTGACATAAAGAGCTGTATCCTAAAAGCCATGCTTATTCTGCTGTTTTATGTTTGGTAGTAGCTGTCTCCATGTTTTTGTTTTAGGTTACCTATACCCTATCTTAATGGGCAGCTTTGTAATTTTTTAGTATCAATCCTATTACACACTAAATTAATAGTCTTATTCAGGTTAATCTTTGCTATTCAACAAAATTTTAACATTTTCATTTCTTTCTTTCTAAGGTTGTAACCAACATGGTGTAATACCTCCAGCAGGCTGAAGTGTCGAGGCCGTACCCCTACATCCTGACGTTGGGAGATAATGACCAGCGCTGCTCTCAGTAATGTTGCTATGAAATAGCGAGGCCTACCTGAAAAGTCATAGACCGTGTTTGTATGTTAAAATGAGACCAGGGCTGGATAGTTTTGTTCTGCAGAAAAGATATCTGAAGTCACAGAGAGATCCTGCTCTGTAGAAGCTGCTTCAGTCTATTTGTGCAATTACTCCATTCTGCTCTTATCAGTAATAGTATAGTAATGATGTCACTGTTGATTATCTGTTCTTGTGCTTTTGAAAAATAAATGTTTTTTCTAAGAACCTGTAATAGGATGTTGTTTATTGGATATATGTATGGTTTTTTGTAATAGACCAGTATATCAAAGTAATTTAACTGTTTAATAGACATGGGTGTTTTTTTTTTTTTACAGATTCACTGTAAAACATGAAAATAATAATAACCTATTTGTCATTTTAACAACATTCTAGTTAAAATGAACCAACAAACCCCAAACATATGGGTAGAACATTTGACCAATATATGTGGTAGAATTAACCCAGCATTATAGTTAAATATGACGTAGCATTTGGATTGAATATTTAACCCATCTTGTAGGGTTAAACAAATAACCCATCTTGCTGGGTTAAATTAACCCAGCATTTAGTTAGTCCTATATTTACCCAGCAGCTGGGTTAAAAACAACCCAGACTGGGTTGTTTTTAACCCAGCATTTTTTAGGGTGTGTTGACCCTGATTCAGTGCATAAGAAAATCCAGAAGTTGCTTGAATAATTTCACCTGGCTGGCTGCAGCACTTCACTTTATAGTTCCACAGTCCCATCTCAAGCCATTGTAGGTTTATAAGATAAATATAGAGTTATGAAATAATTTGGTAGAAAGAAACCCAACGGAAACGCCTCCTGCCTCCTGGATATGAGTCGTGAGTGCAACTGCCAGGTCTATTTCATAATTCCCATGGCTTGCTGTTTGAGTGTAACAAGAAGAAGGTCTCATTTGGTCAGATAAATTTTTTTTAAAGAATTGTTGTGAATAAAAATTCTTAGTTCATTTTATAATTGTGCATGATTTTAATATTGGGTAACCTCTGTGTGACCCTTGCTATAGCCTAAAGTCACTGCATCCAAAGCTTTTATTATTAGACATTATTGCCTTGCTTATTGTTTTAATGATTGGTTGTCTACCTACAACTGTGTATTAGTATAAAACTAACTAGTGAGACAATGTATTATCCTAAGTCACACCCCTAAACATTTCGAACCCATGGTAGATCCACCCCCCATTATTCATCCTAGTAACAGTAACCAGAGCAGTGGGTGTATGAATAAAATTGTTTCTTGACGGGCAAGCACACCTACTGCAGTCAAAACAGCCACGCCAGACAGATCGCCTAACTCCCTGGAATCACTCCCTCAACCTTAATATTACCAGCATGTGTGGATCTCTCCCCCCCCCCTCCCCCCGTTTCCTCCTCATCCTCTTCTGCACTGACAAGAGTGTTGTCAAGTGAAATTGCCTTCATTTACTAGATGCCGAGAGGCTGAAGGGAACTGACAGGATGTGTAGCCGTACTTACTCTGTGGGTTGCCACAGGACAGCATCCAAAAGCCCTACGTTTCCTCGAGAATTATAGCTAAAAGGGGGTAACTGGATTGATGTCTGTATGGTAATGGTCCCAACTTAAAGCCTTCCACCTTTCTGGACCTTTCTCTTCCTCTTTTTCATCCCTGATTGGGTTTTCTGCATGAAGCAGGGTTCTATGTGGCCATGGCGGGCATCGGTGCCAGGACAAACACAGACTGTGAAAGCTCTCATTTATCACACACACTAGTGCAGAGTGCAGATCACGGTGTTCCCTGTTCTGTTTTTTTTTTTTTTTTGATTGCATCCATTTTAAGACAGTAACTTTAGGTCAGGTCGCGCAGTGTTCTAGACGATAACACTACCAAAGACGACCTTGTTTCTCTGTAATAACGTGTATAATCCACATTGACACAAAAACCAATATTTCCAATGGAGACATTCAGCAGACTCATGGGTCTTGCCAATAAAAGTATAGCTGAGGTTTGCACTGCATTGGTCGCTGGTCTCGGACGTCAGAATGATGTTTCTTCTGAATGTTCCTGTATGCCTGAACCATATTTTCCATGAATACTGCATAATAAATAGTAGAGAAAACATAAATGAAAGCACGTTTGTGATCATGCCCCATGTTTATACTTCAGAGCTAAAAACATTCTGACAAGTTCCGTGACTGCATGGTATTACGAGCTCAAGCGCTGTTCAGGAACAGTAGGTATATCTGCCATCGCACTGAACAATGAGACACGGGGAATTAAGTTGCTGATTGCAGTTACAATGATACTCACTCTTTTTTTTTTTTTTTTTTAAGAAAATTGATTATTGTGCCAAGGATCAGTTACAGTCTGGTGTGTAAATGTAATCTATGAACATCGATTTATTAAATGAATCCTAGGATGTAATTCAATTTTCTGATTTAGTGCCTTGAATGATGGTTTTTAAATTTGACTTTTGCACATGTTTCATGGAGCAGTTTTTAAAATGCATGCAGCATTTACTGTGCAAAGCAAAAAATATGCACTCCATACTGTACAGTAGCTTACAGGGGGAAAATCTTTCGATGGGAGTGAAACATTGGAGAACATAGTGCAGAAAGCAGAGAACGCTTAGATATCCAAGTTTGAGTTATTGCATTAATATTGCAAAATGAAACCCGTCTTATCTGTATCGCATTATCCTGATGAGCCTGACATCGTTTTAATGATTTCATTAGGCTGTTTCCGCTTAGTCTATCATCGAGATTTCGGCAGTGCGGTGAATTAGATCTTGCTCCATTTTTATATTGTTACAGACACATGCTTCACTCAGACAGGCCTTGGCTCCTGCCATTTTAAAGAAAATCAGGGCTCTGTGCCAAAGAATGACAGGTACACTGCAGTCAGGCCTATTAGGAACAATTATGGGGATTCCCATAAATGACTTTCAAAATAGGCTATTCGTTTTTCCAGACCTTTCGCATATGTGTTTAAATGTGTACTGCGTAGGGGGAAAGCAGAGAGAACCACTCTCCACCCTTTCACTACAATTCGAAAATCGCATGCTCCTTTTCCTGTTTGTCACGATGGAATGTTTGTGACCTGCATTTGCATTGTGCTGAGACAAAAAAAAATAAATCTAAAATGTTTTGGAACATTTCATTCAGCGTGCAATCTTTAATTAAGCTACGTGAGAGGAGGAGAAGAGAACCTGGTCAACAATATGCACAAACGCAGCCGCACCTTCACCACATACTGTAATTCATTCATTCATTCATTAATTTTCTATACCGCTTAATCCTGTGTTCAGGGTCGCGGGGGACCTGGAGCCTATCCCAGGAGACTTCGGGCACTAGGTGGGGTACACCCTGGACAGGGTGCCAATCCATCGCAGGGCACACACACATACACACACTCACACACCCAATCACACACTACGGGCAATTTAGGAACGCCAATTAGCCTAACCTGCATATCTTTGGACTGTGGGAGGAAACCGGAGTACCCGGAGGAAACCCACCAAGCACGGGGAGAACATGCAAACTCCATGCACACAGAGACGGGAATCGAGCCTGGCCGGGGAATCGAACCCAGACCCTGGACGTGCAAGGCGACGGTGCTAACCACTACACCACCGCGCCGCCCATACTGTAATTATCACCTTTAATTTACTGCATAAATATATTTATATAGTACGATATTTTTATCCTCTTGCCCTAAACACATGTGGGACAAGGACCTTTGATTGTGCAGAATAACAGAACACAGTTATCAGAGTTATAAAAAACTCCCTTTATTTCTCCATATAATCTCCTGCTACACTAATGCACTTCTCCTAGTGTTTCACTAGCACTTGGATACCATCAAGGTAGAAAGATTTCTCAGTACGCCAGAGCCATGATCAGACTGTCTGCTTAACTTCTGAAACACCGGCCTCCCAGGAACACCCAAACATGAGAAAAAGACTGTAATGAGTTCCTATAATGTGCAGGTGGTGTTAGTGAATGATTGTGTGTGCAGTTCCCACAGACAGATGCGTCTCTGCCGCAAGTTATTCATCGAAGGATCAGGTTGATTCACAGGATTCGGTGAACGTTTACAGGAAAAACTGCAGTCGGCTCTGAACCATCTCGGCTTGGATCGCCTTTCGTGGACGTACAGCCTGCTTTAAACCTTTTGCACCTTTTGAATGTTTTACTGCTGCTAAATGTCAATTGCTTTCACGCCATCGTTCATGAGAAATTTCCTCACAAGTCCTGGTTTGACTTAACCGCCCTTTGTATACTCACAATTTTACAGTAGCTACTATTGCTACAGCAAACTAGAGGTTCTACTGTAAGTACTTGGAAAGGCTTTGACAGTTGTTTATTTACAGAGGAAGGATAAATCTTGTTGAAGTTGCCAGAACAGTGAGGCACGACATGGAATACAGAAGCCGAGTCCTGAAGACGCATAGCTCTGTCATTGCGCTACGACCTAATTGTTTTCCAGGTCGTTTTTTGCTAATGCATTTAACTGTCTGTAACCATTTCATCAGCTATTTAATATTGTGAGATCTAAATATTTGTTGCCATAGTAACAGTTGTTTATGTGGCTGCGTATGCAGGGCATCTTCATGTGGAAATGAAAAATCTTGTCAGAACCTGAACAAGCGAGTCATTTATTTTTGAATGATTTTCATGGAAATGTTTGGTCTGCCACTGTTGAGTCATGCCTTACAGATCCACTTTGCTTCCAGAAATTGAATTTTGGATGCTCTTTCATTCCTCTTGTCCTACCTTTGTTCAGGAAACAGAGTTAACACTGAGCAGAAAGACACAACAGGTTTTTACTATAGAGAGAGGTGACAGACTAGAAAGACACCAGCTCTTTCCAACATTACAGTAACTTAGCTTGTTTAGATAATAGTTCGTGATTCTGACCGCAGTTGGGTAAACCTGCGGCACGACACTCCATTTCACTTCAATCAGAAAGGGAAATGTGAACCACATGAAGAGCGGACGCATTAGTCACGTTCTTGATAAGTGTCTTGGCCGAGCGAACTTGTTCTGCGAGTAGAGATTATTTTCGATCCCTCACATGAGTCAGATTACGGCTGCTGAAATCTTTTCCAATCTCAGGAATTCTTCCTAAAGAGCTACACACATCTTTCTGAATGTTAAACAACCTTCTCTGTAGGCTATGCCATCTGTGCCGGGTTTCCCTGCCAGCCTAGCTTTCCTGCAGTCCTTTTGCTTGGCAGCTGCTGGCCTCCTCTGCAAACATTTCACCATCTCGGTTCATTCAAACAGCACAAGCTGATATGCGTAATTTACTATAAATGCATTTTAAAAAGTCTGAATCCTCCCCCAAAAATTTGCAAGTAAGGCATGGCTGCTGCCCTCAAAACCTATAAAAACACAGACGTTGGTTAAGAGCGAATGGAAGAGTGGTTCTCCAAATTTTGGTAAAAACTTATATTCGAAAAGAAAAGTCTAACGAGTCAATCTTGTGCTAAATGTGCACACACCTGTATGCCCCCCCGCACCTCCCCCCCCAGTTTTGCTTTACGGAATCCTGAGTTGATCAGTGGGTTTTTTATTTTACAAAGTTTTTTTTTTTTTTATTCCACACATAAAGTACATTCATTAATTCATTACATCAGTTTACAGTGACCTTAAATTTTCAAGAAAGTTCAATTATTTCTCACATGTACCTTACAGCACAGCGAAATGACTTTTTCACATGTCCCCATTAGGCAGTTAGGAGACTGGGGTTAGAGTGCAGCGTCACCCAGGATACCTCGCCCCTGGAGCAGATACAGTTCAGGGTCTTGCTCAAGGGATCAACAGTGGATGTCTGGCGGTGCTGGGGCCTGAACTCCCGACCTTCTGATCAGTAACCCAGGGACCCACAACCTTAACCGATTGAGTCGCCACTAAATAAAATGATGTACATGTCTTCCGAGCCAGCCAGGATTTGAACCTAGAATCTGTACTCAGACACGTTTTATATGTACTGTTCAGTAGCAGCTGTAAAGAGTCATTTCTTCAGATTAGCTTTTTTTTCCTTCTCATTAAGAGGCCAGTTCAGTAGCTAGCCTTGCCATCTCACCTCTCCAGGGTCCTGAGCTTGGTTTGCCATCTGCTTGGAGTTTCATGTGGTCTATAAGTCAATAAGTTATATATTTTATAATTGTATTAGTTTTTGTTTCAATAAATATTCTATATTTAATATCAGTAGCGTAATATTTCCACAGCAGCAGCGACAGGTATCCGAGGTGCTTATGTTACCATACCGGAAAAGTGAAGTTGTTTAGTTTGTGGTAGATCTGATTTATTCAAACACAATAATAAAGCTTTATATCCTCAGGAGGGTCATTACATTGTTTTAACGATAATTTCACGGAAACGAGTTCAGAACTAATCTAAAACACTGTCACACTAAAAAACATCCGAAAGTTCAGAAGCTTCAAATATAATGAACAAACGAATTAATTTTCTTAAAACGTTATAAAATTAAGTAGAGACTTAGTGACTCCCCTTAAAGACTCTGTAGTAGGTTTTCTCAGTTGAATATGAAAAAAAATTATCGCTGATTAACAACGCGGGAATGAATGGCGCATTGCCCAAGTACAAGTTTTACTATTAGAGCTACTGTAAACTGTTTGCTTTGGGTGAAAGCGCCATCTAGCGATCATTGTGTGTCAGCAACAGCTTCCCATTCAAAACAATAGGCGGTCAAAACGACCGTGAACCGCGTTATAAGTAGGTCACACTGGCACGGCGCTTCTAGTGTTAAACGTGTGTGTGGGTTTCATCCAGGGATCTGCAGTTTCTTCCCAACTCCCACTAAAATAGTGCTGTGGTAGATAAAAAGTTAAAAGATGACACACCAAGCATGCTGGGAAGCAGGGGGATATTGATTACCGTGCTTTTACCTGGTAAAGTGTGTTTTTGTACCTGAACCAACACTGAGGAGGTCATTTGGATTTCTCTACCTACCTACCTACACACACACACACACACACACACACACACACACACACACACACACACACACACACACACACAGTATACTGTACCTGCACGAGATTAGCTGTGTGCAGCTGCATAGCCAAGAATAATGTTCAGTGATGACTTTACCATTTCTAATGAAGTGGTCACGTCATGCTTACACTGAAAAAAATAAAACCCACAGACAAATCTCAGTGTTCCCTTTTTTTTGGGTCTTGTTATTGTAACCTTTCCAAGTCATATGTCTTCTGCGACCACAGCGTATGCAGCCTTCGTACCAAAACTAAATCAAAATGAAATAATCTTACAACCTGAATGTACTCCTGATTCCACACAATGACAAAACCATTCAAAGGGAAGGTCACTTTAGGCAGCAGCTCAGGATATTCGTGATTATTACTCAGTCCTGGTGTCTGAGGAGGCAGAAGAAGTTAGTGTTGTGTTCTTGCAGTCTGTCCAACATAGTTAATTTTTAAGAAATAGCATTTGGACATAATTGCCTTTAGTTTCTGGATATTTATTTAAAGCAGGTCTACTGAGGATCCCCAAGATAAAATAATAATAAAAAAAAAAAATCGATGTATTTGGTGATTATGTCTCCATAAGGAGCGTCCACCTTCAGCAGTCTCCGCCAGACACCCAGGTTGCGCCGTGATGACATGAAAAGTGCTTATGTTGATTTTGAGCGGCCATGCCAAATATTTAGAAAGGGAGCTTTGAGGGTCAACATGGGCATCGTGCCAGACGAGAGCCGCCCCACACAGGGCTTAGAGTGAGGGAGGTGAGGAGTTTAGCAGTATTAATGCCCTATTAATGCATTCAGGTGTTTTCATTCATACTGTTGGTATGTGGTAGGACTCTGACTGTAAGAGCCATATCACATTTGTTATGTAAGATGAATCTGCAGAATTTGTTGTTGTGTTTATTTTATTTATTTGTTGTTAATTCATTTCATTCTATCTTATTCTAATCATTAGTTAAGAATTAAGCTTTAAGTTTATTACATAAGCCATAAGCTCTGAATTTGTTAGTCAAGCATTAATTTTGACAATCGTAAGTTGGTCTGTGATGTCATTCCACTATTACATGCTTTTGTATGACTATCGTATGATAGAAAGTTCAGTTTAGATGCGGAAGGCTACGGAAACACAAGCTTTTGACCGTAAGCTCCCGTAAGTAGGTGTATACAACAAGAGTGTTGTTATATACGTAAGCTAAGACTGTAATTTACAAGATACAGCAAATAGGTTGTTGTAAAAGTCAGAGATTTGCAAGATGCAGCAACTGGTGTCTGTAATCACAGTGGATTTACTCAAGACGACTGTATGAAGTGTTGATTCTTTGATGCTGACAAAATAAACTACAAGAGACAAAGAGATCGGACTTCTGTCGTGTGAGTGAAACTTTAAGACAAAGCTACGCGTCAAAACTAGTGAAATAATATGACTATGAATATCTACACTGACTATCACAACAGTATTATCTGAGGGGCGTTCAAGTCAAACTGAGACACTGCAATTGACATTTATGTGATGTTTGTAGAAATTATTATTATTATTATTATTATTTTCTTCTAAGCTAATATTTTGGACATGGGTGAGGGTGTTTGATGCACAACATTTTAAATGCATTAACATTTTACAAAATATTTTATTAACAGAATTTCAAGGTAAAGAGTTCAGAGATTGTGTTCGTATAAATACATACTGTACTGTATACTGCATGTTCTTGTGAAGGAAACTTTTTAAGGACACATCTTTAAATGACTTAAAATTAAAATTAAAATTTTAAAATTCTTTGGTAATCTGTGATTATGAGCTGCATAAAAATTCATTTCAAATGTCTCTGAAATCAAGTGTATTTCATATTTAATTTTGTTTTAAATAACAAACTGTTTTACTTGAACTGAAATAGGTTTAAATAGAAAAACTTTAGCATGCAAAAAAAACCGTCCTGAAGTACCGTCCTGTGGTCTAACAGCACCTCTCGAAAAGCTTTCTTCAGCAGAACTGATGAGCATCAACACCGCTTAGCCTAACAGACAGTCTCCCAAGCCTCAGGGGTGCCATAGCGGTGGGCCAGTATTTACCCATCAGTCTTTGGGAGGGACACATGTTTCCTTCATTCCTCAATCAAAATGGTGAAGCCCTGCCCAAACTATGTTTGTGTTTATGCCCAGGACCCTCGCGAGTCCCTTCTCACCTGAACAGCGTCCGTGCCGATACAGTTTGTAAAAGTTTGAGGAAAATATTTTCATTAGCTCAAACGAGGCATTGGGGGAAAAATAAACACCTGGGTAGAGCTACACAGAACAGTGGAAGTCTAAAGGCCAGAGGCTGAAGTGTTGGATGAGAGATTGGACTTGAAGTGAAATATGGAGCGGGGAGTGTGAGAAGGGTTTAAAGGTCAGGAGGCACTAGTGCTCGCAGGTCGAGGTTACAAGTTAGAAGGCATAAATCAAAGCTGTCCAGTTAATGCCGGGCTTGATCAGTCAGATAGCTTGTGACTTGCGTCAGGGAGAAGAAGTCGCTCTCAATAACGCCGCACTTAGTTGGCAGCCTCGTCTGTCAGACACCGGCACGACTGCCAGAAAGGAAAAGATTTGATTTAGCGTGAGCAATTAAGCTGAGCTCAGTCTAATTGAGTCGTAATCTTTCATCCCGATCAGTTGGGCTGATTTCAGCACGCATCCGGATAAAGAAATATTCATCCCTTTAATGTGTACAGAGCCATCTGTTTCCAATGAGATGAGAAATGAAATGGCATTCCATCAAAGTACTATCAGGGTCTAATGTCTAACCTAATATGCTAACAAGCTCTCCCATGACACCGCGTTGTTCCATCACAGACTGTGTTAGCGTTGCAGTTCTAGCTCTCACAGTACAATGCATTAGAATGTATAGTATGTAATATTTGAAGCGTTCTAGAACTTCGATGTAAAGCACGTTTCAGTAGTAACTACCTCAGAGCTCTGCAAACACTTATCAGACCTGTGAAAAAACATCAGCAGACTCGGATGGCACTTCAACGCAGGAAAAAATCTAAATGAGGGACGAGTGTGTAATCATTCAGTGGCCGGCGACTATGATCTGCGGTGCATTTCAGCTCCTTTAGCTACATCCTGTCATCGTCCTCCTGCTCACCACAAGAAATGTTGCCCTTCTGGGGGCTATAAAGCATATCAATTCTGTTTTGTTGTAACCTCTGCTGATCCACTTCGCTTAGGTAGACTCCCCCGTTGTGACACTGCTGCTCTGCCTTGCCAGGATCAACAGCGGTTTCAGCTCTGTCTATTGACCTCGGCGTGGCTCCACTCAAGAGGCCAATTTTTGGTTTCTACACCCCTCGTGCTTCTGCCAGTCCTGAAAATGCTCTTCATACTTGTGCAGATCCACCCCCCCCCCCAATTCCTATTCTAAAGCATCTCTCTCGCTCTATCATCTTGGTCATTTTCCTCCCTTTCTTCTTTTTATGTCTGCTTTTTGTTCTCTCTCTCTCTCTCTCTCTCTCTCTTCTGTCCATTCTGCACACTGATTTTGTCCGGATCTTAGTTTGCCAACTACAACTTCAAGACATCAATGATACAAAACAATCAACGTTGTATAACAATCTGTATAACCATTATGAACACAAGGGTCCATCTGATGGCCTCTCAGTTTCCAACCACTTTATAACATTTCAACAAAATTCTTAAAAGTCAGGAGACTACTGTACGTCATGCAGGATCTTCTTAAGGTATCTTCCTTCTGTTTGAAGAAACTGATTAAGTTCAGGTTATCAGGTGCTAATAAAGAGAAACAGTATGGAGAAAAGGAGATCAGGAGACTCTGGTCCTCTAAAATATATCACTGTTGCTGTTCTCCTATTATACTGTATATCCAAGCAGTTACCCTCATGTTTCTTCTGATGAATTATTCTGAAAGATTTTTTTCTTGTCTGATTAAAATTTCCATATTGCAAATCAATGCTGCCCCCATTAAACCCCCTCATGTTCAATATGCAAAAATGGACATTTACATTTTTACTTTCTTATATTAGCACAGCTTTTGCACATCAGTAAATGCTGCTCTTTGTTTGTCCTCACAGTACTGTAGCTTAGTGGTTAGCACTGTCGCCTTGCACCTCCAGGGTCTGGGTTTGATTCCCACCTTGTGTGCATGGAGTTTGCATGTTCTTCTCGTGCTTGGTGGGTTTCCTCCGTGCACTCTGTTTTTTTCCCCACAGTCTAAAGACAGGAAGATTTGGCTGATTGGCGTTCCAAATTGCCCATAGTGTGTGAATATTAAATATTGAGGTCATACCATGATCATGAAAATGTGAATAAACACATTGGCCTCTACGGACAATAGTTGGACTACAGAGGTTCCTGGATGGGTTTGCCAATTTTATTTAATTAATTAATTCATTTATCTATAGTTCTTCGTGGATTTTATAAGGGAGATGTCATATAAGATGTAATTGTGTAATGACAACAAAAAAAATTTTTATCTTAAAAAAAAAAGTTTAAGTTGTGCTTTTTTTAAAACAGGAGTGTACATGAGGTGCGGGAACGGAGATGACTGAAGCTATTTATTGCTTCTAGCTCTCTGTATAACTATTAATTTTTACATCTTTGATCAGGCTTAGATAAGTAGTTTAATACATAATTTGTTTACATATTCATAAATACAAAAGACACTGTTTGTGCAAATGGTAATTGTACAGGGTGAGTGAAAAGTATCTAGGCATTAATAACTGGTAATAAAGTCCATACAGTATTTCTAATTAAAATTTATTGAAACAAAGTATAGATTCACTTTATTATCTTTGCCTCCAAGTCCTCCCACAGGAAAAAATCACATGGAGTGAGATCTGGAATTCTTTCAGGCCAGTCGTGTGTCGTCCTAGCCAACGTCCTGGAAAATGCTGATCTAACCAGCGCAGAACGGCCTGATGCTCCAGTGATACTACAAGTTCTATAGTCATTATAAATTGCCTGGTTAATTTTCACCCACCCTGTATGTGTATATGTGTATATACAGTGTACCCTGTTGTGTAAGGTGTACAACACAAAGCATGTTCTAATGCCATTTACATGTTTTCTGTTAGACTAGTTTAGCCTAGGGTGCCCTAAAACCACATCCTAATACTGATCTGAAATGCAAATCCCCAGATTCTTATTTCATTTATGAAGACTGCTAACCTTCCAGAGGAGGTGAACGAGGCGAGGGAGCATCTTCTATATGAAACCAGACGTGATTAGAAAAACAGCACCGTGCAGTTGTAGTGCTTCATCTTCACACACACATACACACACACACACACACACACACACACACACACACACACACACACACACACACAGTATGTATCTAAGTTGTTATACCTTCGCCTGCCTCTCTGTCTGTATGAGTCACTGGGTTTATCACCAGTTTAAAATAAACATGTGGATTTAGTGTTAATTCACGTTACATGTCAGCGATTAAAGATCAAACACCTGGAGGAGGATCGTCCAGTGGATTAAAGAAAGCTTTATAAATCTAGACAGTCTCATAAATACCCAAACAATCTGAAAATAATGGACACACTCATAATTCATAAAACAGAGTTTACCAGATAGTTTGAGTTTCGAAATTCCTTTTGGCCTGAAAAGACATTTTTTCTGCATTTCGTCTCATTTATACAGGGATGGATGACAAACAGTAGTTGCTATACACTCACAAATCATAACGCGCATTAGAAATTAATAATGTCAGTGGTGTCAAGATTCTGCTATTACAATGGGTGTTCAAGTCAAACCGGGACTTTTGGTTTTGCAGAATAACAGAACAGAAAACTCTCTTTATTACTCTATGTAACCCCCTGCTGCACTAATGCACTTATCACAGTGTTTCACAAGTGCTTGGATGTACTGTAGTACACCAGGGGCCAAGACTGTCTGTTTCCCTTCTGAAACACTGGCCTCCTAGGAACTCCTTTAATGGCCCAAACATGTGGAAATGGCTTGAAGTGAGGTCAGTACTGTAACGTTCAAGTGGTGTTGGTGAATGATTGTGTGTAGTTCCCACAGACAGAAGCGTCTCTTTCACAAGTTTTATATGTTTGTTTTATTATCAGGCAAGAAGTTATCAGATGTTTTTTAAGGATCAGATGTTCCACTTGCAGGAACGAAGGCAGTGGGCTCCGGGTCACCTCGGCCCGGATTGTCATTCAGAGATGTACGGATTCCTATAAATTTTTTGCATATTCAAAGGTCTCATCACTGTACGGTGCTTGAAGTCTTCTGTAAATGTCAATCAGTTTTATGGCTCCATTCAAGAGAAATGCATTAGTATAATTAGCATATTAGCAAATTTATACATTAGTATAAATTCTTGGTTGCAGACTTGTACCATCACACCCATCCAATACCACAAAATATACATCTTTAACAGGTGTTTTCTACAGCACACAGAGCCAAAACATTTGATGGTGTTTATCCTTATTTATCCGTCTGTGCTTTACTTTCATTTAACCATGACTGGTCTCCCTGTACAATCTTACACTGCTTTCATCCAGTCTTCCTCATAATGACACGTGTGTTTTCGGCAAGAGGGCTTGGAAAGGACTCTTCCATAAAAATCATACGGATATTGCTAGTTAGGTGTGCTAAAAACTGATTTATTACTGCACAGGAAAAGGTGGAGTCAGGTGGTGCCAGATAGTCTTCCGAAAATGTGTGTTTGCTTTACATTCACCGATTTCAACTTGATATATATAAAAATATGTTAATGAAGAAAAGCTGCATGTGTGTGTGTGTGTGTGTGTGTGTGTGTGTGTGTGTGTGTGTGTGTGTGTGTGCGTGCGTGCGCGCATGTCGATTCTTTGGGTTCTGCGGTTACTTGTGCTGAATCCTGCTGCTGGCTGTTGTCGGAGGTCCAGTCAGCAGTCTGTGGGATGGAACTGAGGCAGAACTGTGTGTCCACGTGCCACAGAATCAGCACACCTAACCAACCTCAGGAACGCCGGTGTGTTGGCCAGGAAGCAAAACAACACTAGACCCAATTCAGCAGAAGAAAAACAATGAAAACATTGAGCCTGCACCCCTGAAGATTGTTTTTGGCCTGTAAAGCCCTGTTTTAGGAAACACAAGCCCACCTTTATAACATGTGTCTACTGAAACATATGGATTTTTTTATCCTCTGCATGTAATGGAGTGACATGAAAAATATTATCCTGTATATTTAGTGTAATGTTCATATTATCTGTTATTTATTTGCTTCAGGGAAAAAAAAGCATGGCATGCAACTAGACATAATTGCTTCATTACCACTATGCATGTGATTAAAATCACAACTACAGAATCATTCAGGAAATATCAGATTTCAAGCATCCATTGGGTTCTTCTTTCCTTTTCCATATTCCACAAACGACACTTTATTGCAGCTCAGACCTGTAACGAATAAAGATCTAGTATACAATAGTCTGATGTCCACAAATTTTATTTAATTGATTTTCTTAAAATACATTCCACATTTATCCTTCTGTCTAATTAATTTAATTTAACGCAACTACATTACCACTGATCATGATGAATGAAAGCTAGTGGGAGTCAGTTTCATCACACACTCATACATTCTTCCACATTTTTTTTAAAACAAACAATTTTTTATATTTATATTAAGATAGTATTTGTACTGTATAGTGTTTTGGCAAGCATGAAAAGCTGTGTTATACACCAATAGACTATAATACAGTATTCTGCTCCAATCTACATTTTATATTGATATTATATTGATTGACATATTGATATGTTAAACAAATAGTGCTTATATTGCAAGATCTTGCAAAAGTTCCGTTTGAGTGGCTGATACTGTATACCTCCAGGTCTGTGCTTAAACTTTGCTTACAGACATGATTAAAGTTGCTTTAATCTGAGACAGATATTTAATAACTGGGCTAAATGATTTGAGTCCCGGCGTTGTGGTCTTGGTTTTAGGCTCGAACTAATAACAGACAAAACTGAATCCTTGTAACAATAATAATGCCAATGTAACCTCACACTTTTTAACAGTTTTGCAATATTCATTCATTCATTCATTTTCTATACCGCTTAATCCTGTGTTCAGGGTCGCGGGGGACCTGGAGCCTATCCCAGGAGACTTCGGGCACTAGGCGGGGTACACCCTGGACAGGGTGCCAATCCATCGCAGGGCACACACACATACACACACTCACACACCCAATCACACACTACGGGCAATTTAGGAACGCCAATTAGCCTAACCTGCATATCTTTGGACTGTGGGAGGAAACCGGAGTACCCGGAGGAAACCCACCAAGCACGGGGAGAACATGCAAACTCCATGCACACAGAGACGGGAATCGAGCCTGGCCGGGGAATCGAACCCAGACCCTGGAGGTGCAAGGCGACAGTGCTAACCACTACACCACCGCGCCGCCAGTTTTGCAATATATTTTTTTAATTATTATTATTATTATTACTTGTTAACTATACCAGCATTTCCTCATCAATACGAACCACATGCACGATTTCACTGCTGGTTCTTAAACATTACAAACTTTGAGAGTTTTGGTTAAATTAGAAATAGTGATCTTTGCTAGTTCTTGTTTATTATGAGCCGGATAACCTCACAGAGAAACAGCGTGATTGGTACAGCTTGTCCACAACACTTGTCATGCCACCATCATCAGTTGTCTTATTTGTTCTCAGCCGTGCTAACATTCCTGCGTTACACAGACTGTGTATAACAAACTAAGACGATGATCAGAGGCCAGAGTGAGACCGATCCCATCAGTATGGTTGGCTATGGCACTACCCGCCTGCCATACTGACTCCAAGCCAACACAAGCACGAGAGGCCCAGCCAAGGCTCACCACGGCTGCTCATTATTAAAAAACTCTGGCTGGGGCTGTGCTCAGGACCTGTCTGCACAAACACGGCACAACGGAGAGGGGGAAAAGTGAAACGGCTGAGCGCGGGATGAGGTTTCAATAAACGTCAGGGAGCGACGGTGCTGTTTGGACTGCAAATTATTGCTGGCTGACAGTCTATTATTTTACAACCAGAGATCGCTGTTGAGAGAATGATCGAAGGAGGAGAGTGAAAAGAGAGAGAGAGAGAGAGAGAGAGAATATGGATGTAAAAGCAGAATAGCCACTGGAGAGGTGCCAACTGGGGAAAACAGTTACAAAATACTATAATAATCTTCAAAATATTACAGAGCAGCCACAGCTCTTACTAAAAATAGGCACAAAAAAAAGCGAAGGTAGTGGGCGAAGCTCTGGGCTGTGCTATTAGTCCAGGAAGAGCGGTGGTCTTTCTAAAATCGCTACATTAACCAAGAACCTCAGGAACAGGTTGGTGGCTTTGTGCCCACAATCGTTGATAGGCCTGACTGCTGCCATGATGTTTTGTGTCTTGCTTTCCAAACCAGTGCAAAGTAATTCAATTTCATTGACATTAAACGTATACATGCATTAAGCCTGTATAGGCATAGCAAGTTTAGCATGTTTTAAAGTGTCAGCTTGAATGTTTCAGCTTGTCGGCGAGAATATTCGAGACATCCATCGAAGACCTTTGATCATGAGCAAAAAAAAAAAAAAAAGGTTTTGTTGATCTGGAACCAGTCGTTACCAAACTCAAATCTTGACATAACAAAGTGATCTAAGCGTAGCTCAGAGAAGCAGCCTACAACATCACCACTTCAGAGTGCGACGCTGGCCAAGCACACAATCAAACGCAGACGGGGAAAATGGCCCGGACTTGTTCATGTTAATGGTCTAACAACTTAATATGACGTGGAATCCATCCATGCAATACAGGTCTGTGCAATTTACCTAGGCCTATAAAAGCAGGTGTAAATTCTCCTGGACTTTAATTTGCCTTTGACAGATTATGAAAGACTCCAGAAGAGTTTTTCTTTTCTCCCTATTGGAGAACACCAGGAGAGGCGCCTGTGCCAGCCAGTCCTGTCTGCGGAACCACAAATAGCTTTAAAAACTCAACTGGCCAACTGGGACAAGCTGTTTTCCTAGCCCCATAAAATTATTTTAGATTTTAGTGTTTTCCTTACACTCTTGTGCTAGTTTTATACTCCCCTCTAAATAAAAATTGCGAGGGGCTGGTGGTGGTGTAAAGTTATAACAGACAAACATCACGACTGTGTCCTGGTGAATTAGAAGGCAACAGTATATCGGCAGAACCCTGGGTTAGGCACTGTTAGTTAACAGGCATTTGCGCTGTCTCCTCAATTGAGGTAATAAATTGAGGGTGATGGCTAATTTTAGGTGAAACTGAATCCCTTGCCGTAAATTGCAGGCCATGCGGGACCGTTTAATCAAACTCTGTCTGGCTTTGCCGCCAATATTGAAATGAAGACCACAGATCTTTTTTTTTTTTTTTTTTTTTTTTCAACAAGGTGTTGTTTCGGTTGTGGGGGGAAGCATGTGTAAAAATCACTACTTTTCCCGAATGCAGGCTGTCAGTTTTACCCCCTGGTAAGAGGGAAATAGGCCATAGTGGTTTAGGGTTGTAGTTGCTGAAAGGATCAAATCAAACAGGTAGCTTTAACCGAGACCGCAGCTGTACTGTACGTTTAACATAATGACGAAGTTTACCTAAAGAGAAAAGCACCATGACCGTTCACCGGGAAGATTTGAAAACTCAGATCACAAACACTGCGTTTGTGCATAACGCGCAAAAACCTCGATAACACGCAGAATCAACCACAATACACCAGGAAAGTGCAGCGCACATCAGATTGTGATCTTACAGAAAGTATTAACAAGCTTTAACACTCTGTGTTGGACTTGAGCATTACCATATGCTTTCTGCCTGTGGAGGTAATTCTACACTTCTACAACAAGGTACGCGTCACGTGTCGGATCGGATCAGCGTATCTAACACTGAGTGTTACACTTTTGAAAAATGCTTGTTCAGCCCTTTGATATGGCCAACATCTATTTCATATTACTTCAAGGTCAGCACAAAAAGGAGAAAGAATTAGTGTGGAAGTAACGAAAAATTTTTTCGTGGCCTAGACGCATGCCAAAGAACACGTCTGGGCCGCAATCAGTGACATTCACAATAAACTTTGCAATGTGTAATCATTAAGCCCAGGAGCACAAAAAAGCACGGGATAAGAAATGGGTGAATTTCGCTCCCATGGGCACAAATTGTAGTTGAGAAAGCAAAAGAAGAGGATTGTGCCCTAATCTTGGGGCAATTAAGACGGAGAGCGGCTGGAAAAATGTCAGAGTAGTTTCTGTTTCATAAACGGCTCAGCGTTTTCCAGCAAAGAACCTGGACTAGATTTTACTTCAATTTCACCACGTCATCAAACGTGCTCTTGAATTTTTCATTCTGATCGGTCAAAAAGTGTTGAGCAGTTTTCTATAATAAATCATTGGTTTATATTCACTTTAATATGCAGATTCAAATGTGGTCTTGGGTCTATAGTGATCACTTATGCAGGTTTGCAAAAACTTAACATTTAATATGATGAAAAGTGTATCCCAGTGTGAGGATAGTCATAATACTGCAGGAATGATGAAATACACACTGAATAATGAATGCAATGACAATCTTGATAATTCTGATAAAATATTGATAAAACATCATGTCATGTAATTTCTACAATAAAACTTTAATGTTCTGCTCCACCATTTAGTAAAGCTCATTTTGTGTGTTACTTCAATTTAGGCTTAACCTCGGTGAGCCGTCTCTACCAATCAGGAAATGTATACAGTACACGTGGAAAACAACAAAACACCACGTCTTAAAACAGTATGTATTTTCAAAGGCCTTGTAGCATATAATAAATAAAGTTATTTCCTGAAATCTTGTGCTGCTGCACCACTGAACAAAAAGCATTTGATGTGAAATATGTGGCTGAAATGCATAGATACATTTACCATGAAGTACCAAGAGGTCTGTGCAAGTGTCTGTTAAAAAAAATAAACGGGCAGAACATTTCTTTTTTTTTTTTCTTAGCAAGTTTGTTAAAAGGTTAATAGCTTAATTCATTTTTGACCTGCTGCTCTAAAGATCACGTTCCCGGCACCGAGACTGACAAAATTATTCAAACGTAACTGGAGATGAACTTTGCACTTCACCTGTTTGTTGATTCCGTGAACCGCACGTCTATTTAAAAAATTCTGAATATTTTCAATGCCAGTTTTATTCGGCCACTGCAGTGTCATGTGGTGCCAAATGAGTAAAAATACTAGAAACAAAATAAACTAAATATTACATACTGTATCTAACAACCTGATTATTATTATTATTATTATTTTACTACCATTATTACGAAATTATCTGTTGTCAAAGTGTATATATATATTTGTTGCTGGAGTTTTATTATATATATTTATTTTAAAAAAATTCCTGAAATGTGCTTTACATAATGTGTATTTTACATAAATTTTACAAATATAAAGTGTGTGTGTGTGTGTTTGTGTGTGTGTATTTGTGTGTGTGTGTGTGATTGTTTGTTTGTGTGTGTGTGTGCGTGTGTGTGTGTGTTTGTTTGTGTGTGTGTGTCTGTGCGTGTGTGTGTGTTTGTGTGTGTATGTGTGTGTGTCTGTGCGTGTGTCTGTGTGTGTGTATTTGTGTGTGTGTGTGTGCGTGTGTCTGTGTGTGTGTTTGTGTCTGTGCGTGTGTGTTTGTGTGTGTGTGTATTTGTGTGTGTGTGTGTGTGTGTTTGTGTGTGTGTGTATTTGTGTGTGTGTGTGTGTGTGTGTGTGTGTGTTGAGTCAGAGCACCTGCATGGCTGCTGCTTCATGTTAGTGGAATATTATCGGTCCTCCTGATGACTTCACCAGACAGCGAGGGCTGAAGGCTGAGACTCAGATCTTACAGGGATGTGTTTATTTTTGATGTGTCGTGGTTTCATGCATCAGATAATTTCATCTCATCCAATCTGAAACTGTCTGACGCATGCAGTTGCTCATTCCCCCACTTTTATCCTAAACATAAACCTAAACACTGCGCATGTTTGTGCCGTTATCTGTTCGGGTGATTGATGGTGTGTGTGTGTGTGTGTGTGTGTGTGTGTGTGTGTTAGTAGTTAGGTTTGTGTAAGATTTCATCATACCGAGTCTGACTGACTGCTTTTATGACTGGTGTACGCAGCACTCGCTCATGTTTATTTGTGGTTTTCTTTCTACTTCTTTTTTAGCCGGCTCTGAAACGTGCATCAGTGAGAAGCTGGGCTGGGTGTGAACCTGTACAGACCGAAATGGAACTGAAATCTACGCCGTGCCCGTGCTGCAGTGAGAGCCTCATCAAGCTTACGAACAGTGCTATTTTTAGATAAAGGATGTGGACACTGAGTCATGAGTACTCACAGTATCCAATGCTATTTTTAGAAAGATCTCACAGAGAAACAATTAATTTCACTTAGTGCTCAGGTGATTCCTGCTCATGACATTTAGTGTAATTACTGTTAATTATCGCTTATTTTGCTATACTGTATATTGAAACACACCTCAGGATGCAGTATGTATTATTCTTTCATTCTTCAAATGAATTCATATGTAATTACATCCACAATAATGCACAAGTAGTAAATATTATAGTGTATTACACAACAGTCAATATGATACTCTATAGAGGCACTCGGCGGTGGAGTGACCGGTGCTTTACATACCAGTTCCCCCTCATGTTTGTGTTTCCTTCTGGCCCTCTCTTTTAGTTATTCTGTCATAGTTAGTCCTGCCGGAGTCTCTGCTTGCACTCTACACTAAATATACATTCACATTATACATTATGTCTCTTCTCTTCTCTTCTCTTCTCTTTAACTCTCCCTGTCTCTCTCTCTATCAGGCTACACATGTCGGTCCTGAGCTGCCAGTGATCCAGATTCACTCTGCCATCTGGACCTGTCTGACTCATCCTGGTGTCCCGCTTCTGGTTGGAGATCTTGTCACATGGATGCCCCGTGTGGTCTTTTTGGGAGGCGTGTGGTGACTGGGGATGGTTTCACTTGACCACGAAGACGGTCCTGGCCTCGGCTGATGCAGACAGCTGTTCTCTGAGGACTCGTGACTGCAGTTGCTCGCTAGTTTATTACTGGAATTTCATACAGTTTCCACCAATAATGAAAGTGGACCCCATATTCTTAAACACATCTCCTGTTATATTGAAGTTCCAGCCGTCTAACACACAGTATGATTGCAGATCATTTCCTGCTATCTGTTATCACCTGAATGAGGATGGGTTCCCTGTTGAGTCTGGGTCCTCTCAAGGTTTCTTCCTATCTCAGGAATGTGTGGCCGATTGCCGTCCCTCTGCTTGTACTGGGACAATCTGATCATTTTTCTTATTTTCTCATACATTTTATACCTATTTCCCTAATTGAATTCAATTGAACTATGCATGCATGCTGTATTGCATTGTATAAATGGTGAAAAAGTGTTGCTTTAAAACTCTTAGATCTTGTTCCATAGCAACTTGTTCTAGTCAGCTGACAGAAGTCTTTTTTTTCTCTAATGCTTCCACACCTTACAGAATATGTTGAAGTGTCCTAATGACTGCCCTTTTATTTGAATAAATAAATAATAAATAAATAATAATAAAATAAAATAAAAATCAATGCCCTCCAGGGAGCTGCTGAGACTGAACAATAATGATGAAGTGCCTCCTACGGTGCCCTCCTTCATGAGAGAAGTGAACTCCAGGGTGTTCTTCCAGTGCACAATCGATAATGGAGTGTCTTACTGGCTTCCCTACAGTACATGCGAGAAAATGAGCTGAAGTGCTCGTTAGATGCTCCTATGTGCCCTCTATGGAACTGAAATGTTTCGGTTGATTAAAAAATAGTTAATGCCCTCCAGGTGCCATTGTTCTTACCCTATGTGCAATAGGAAATACCTTTTTTAGGTTTTCTTATCTGCCCCTGAGATACTATACCTGTATACAGTATGTTCCCTGCTTATTTCAGAAAAAACTTGATTCTACTTGTTCATATAGCACATACAGTACTGTATGACCTGACACACTCGACTAGTACAGTATGAGCACCAAAATACTGTTTATTTCAGTTTCTTTTTATTGATCATTACTAGATACGCTGGAAAAAAAAATCCCCCCAAAACCCCAGAGTCTCTCTATACTCTCTCTATACTATACTGTATATAACCAAGTCTCAAAAAAATTCTGTCTGTATGTACAGTATGTCTGTCCAGCAAGTTTTGCATGATGCTGTGACAAAAACTTGCTGGACAGATATACAGTACAAAAAGACAGAATTTAATCAAACGTCAGCAGGACTTATGTACTTGCCTGAAGTTTAACCTGCACCATAAATTAAATCAACATTTTGAATAGTGCATTTATGAGCAGTTATGTACCAGATTACACTGCGCATGCGTCAAACTGTGAGGGCGCCTTAAATCGACCGTCTAGACAGAATTTGATGGAACTTTTGCAGTACTTATATATCGGCCTGAAGTTTAACCTGCACCATAAGTGAAATCAAAATGTTGAGTAAAAGTGATGTTATGAACAGTTATGTGCCTGATTTAATAATCTACTTTAAATTAAGATACAAATGCGCTACTTGCTCAATGTAAACAAACACCGGCACTTCTTCTTCTTCTTCTAATAGAAATTAATTAGAAAAGATAAACTGAATATTTTTACTGGGATTAGTTCATATTTTCACCAAATAACAGCGCTGAAGTGGTATAAGTGAACTTTGACAAGTCGTTTTAAGACAAAACTTAATTTTTATCTGATCCACTTTTTTGATTTCTCATCTGTGATTCACTCTCAGATTACTGAACGGGGAGTGTAGACGAACAGGGAGGCTGATGACGAAAAAAGTACAATTTAGCGTAAACAAGGCATAAGATACTCAACGTTACAACATTTTTTCCCTTTGTATTAACAAATTCAACTTGAAATAATATCACTGATTACATTAAAGCTGACCATAACCTTTATAATTTACCTTATTTTTACCTTTAACCTTTTAACTTTTTCTAAAACTCTTTTTCTATCAATGATTCTTCGCTAATCTAATCTGATCTAATCTAATCTAACCTGATCTGATCTAATCTAACCTGATCTGATCTAATCTGATCTAACCTGATCTAATCTGATCTAATCTGATCTGATCTAACCTGATCTAATCTAATCTAAAGAAAAAAATGTTCAATTTTTTCTCCTTGTTAAACATAACACAACCGTCACAGAACAACAATAACACACGCTGAGTTACATTAACACCATATCAGTGGGTACATGAGATAAACACATCTGCAAATATACTGAAACTAAACATTTGATATAAGAAATATTTTTAATATCATAATCTACTCTCCACTGTAGCCTTGAATTCTAATTCTTTTTCAACATTTTTACTGGTCTTACAGTCTGGCAAAATGTAGCAGGTTGACACCAGAGATTGTTACACTCCTCTTGCCACCCACGTTCCTCCCACCACTCCACAGTTTCATGCTGTCTTGGACTGAGTTCAATCATTAAAACAATTATAACAAGTAAAAAGTACAGTAAGCCTGAGGCTTGCTGTAAATAAGTTAAAATTTCACTTGGAGCTACAGTCATGAATGCCGAGGCCTTGTGATTATAGAAATGAAATTAAAGACACAAATGTAAACTGTGGTGTGAACCAGAATTTTATTAGTAGCTGTGTCTGGCTTGCAGTTAACCATAATTTCTTTCTTTTTGGAATTCATCTATAGAAATTATAATGCTGGCAGTCGGTTCAATTATTATACAATGATTGGCTAAAAAAGTTGCAGTTCGGATCAATTTGCAGTTTAAGCAAATACTTAAAAGCATTTGATTAGATAATTACTGCAGTAATTAATATGTTTCAGCTGGCAACAATTCTTTGAGCTCTAACTGACGCAGTGAGTAGCTTCTCATTTCATTTCAACTATGCCAGAAGACGTATTAAATAATCATGGAAAAGATGTGCTTAAGATGGGTTTAATTATTGTCCTGTATCAGGCAAAATGGGACGGTTACGTCAGGAAGTGCATCTGGTGTAAAACCTGTGCCAAGTTGTTGTGCGGACTGGATGTTCCGCTGTGGCGACCCCTGGCCGGGAGCAGCCGAAAGACCAACAACAACAATCAGGCAAAGACAACAACTAATTAAATTACTGAAATGACTGGAATTGGATGAGGAACTGTCCAACACATTATTAAAACTAACTCATTGAAACTCCAAGCCTGTAAAAGAAGTGAGATCATTGATTAGATAAAATAGTCTATTTGTCACATACACATACTGTATGAAGTAAAATATTTATATGACTGCTGATAATCTAAAATGTATCGCAATATCGCAAATTATTCTACACGAATTCCCCGTTAGAGTTTTGCAGCAGAACAAAATACATGTGATTCAAAGACAAGAAAATATAATGACGGGTTGAGAGACCTGTTTGTTGGCATAATAATTGAATCCCACATATAATATTATCTGTATACTTACATTTTTATTGAGGTCATTTTCTGTTTCTTTCCTACAACAGATATACCAGTGACATCATATGCTAGAAATAACAGTGTCTAAAAATAACTTCAGTGTGTGGACCACACCTTCATACCTTTAAACAGCGTGTACGTCTGTCTCTCTCTCTCTCTCTCTCTCTCTCTCTCTCTCTCTTTGTGTGTGCATGTGTGTGCGTGTGTGTGTGCTTGTGCCCTGTGATGAGTTGACTCCTCATCCTGGGTAAACCCTGCCTTGTGATTCGCGGCTCTGGACTCTACACCCACATGCACGCACGCACGGACGCACAGGTACCCTACAACCAATTTAGGAACATCACTTTACCTATTCTGCATGTCTGCATTTAGACTGTGAAAGGAAACCCATCAAGCCAAGCACAAGGAGAACATACAAACTCCACACACACACAGACCTGAGGAACATTTGAACCTTTGACCCTGAAGGTATATATATATGTATATATATATATACATACAGTATGTAATGTCACTATACTGTACAAACACACACACACACACAGTATGTATATAAGTTGTGTGTGTGTGTGTGTGTGTGTGTGTGTGTGTGTGTGTGTGTGTGTGTGTGTGTGTGTAATTATATAGTGAGACTGTGAAACGTGAAACTTAACCCATTAGGTCATGTAACAACACAGAGCGTAAGAGAAAAAGAGCGAGAGAGAGAGAGAGATCTTAGTACCGTTTTGTCACACATTAACTTGTAACATATGATTACAGGAAAAAGTGTGTAGTACAGTGGGAGAGCTTAAGTTTTCTACAAAGCGCCAAACCACAGTGGAACACAAAGAAACTTATAATTAACTGACTAATTTTCCCAAAACAGAAGAAATCCTTCACAGGTACAAAGAGGACTAGGCTTTTCTATCCACTAAAACCACAGAAAACCTGCTTAGTCATCAGGACACATCTGCTCTGGCCATACATCAGCTGGATTAATGGCAGTCTTGACGGTGTGCTGCAGGTCCGTATGCTCGGCCTTCAGCTGATCTGATCTGACTTGACTTCCAAACCACACAGGCTAGTGTCAGCAGTGCAAGCTTATAATTTTCTCCATGCACCACAGTAGAATGTTCCTTAGCTACTTATGCACAGACCATGGCTTTAGCAGCCAATAACACATGCCGTGCTATTGAGGTTTTAATGTTCTGATGCAGTTTGTTACTTAATGCACTGTTTTGCTTTTAACCTATTACAGAACATAATGTACTGTATATGTTTCATGTGATTGAATTAAAGCTGCAATCTATTTCATGGCATTAACCCTAACACACAGTGTTGAGTTTCAGGTGAAACCTGGGTGAATTCTTTTGCATATTATGGAAAGAGCAGAAAAAAAAAACAAGGTTAGGGGAAGTGGGGGTTGAAATAAAGAAATAGTGTGCATACAGTATGTGGAAATCTTAAAAATAACAATTTTCAGCTTGGTTAACCAATGGTCTTTACGGAAAATAAATAAGTATATAAGAATACAAAATCTAATCAATCCTCACCATATTTTAGTCACATGAACAATTCAAATTCAAGTTAAAAAGCTGGAATATACAAGTTTACAAAGGTCGCAAAATAAAGTAGAATTTAAAAAGAAATACATAGACCTATACACGGGGTTTAATGTACAAAATGAAATTGTAAACTGTGAGGTATAAAATACAGAAATATAGAAATGTAAAAATATTGTGTTTTGGTATGACAGCAGCTGTATGAAACATGAAGTATTATATCTTTATGTTATGTTTATTATGTGTCAGCAGCACATGTGTGACTGTGCTTAAATGACTGTGCAATGAAGTGTAGTAGACAGTGACTCCTCACAGCTCCAGTTGTCCTGGGTTTAATTACGATCTCAGGATGTCTGTGAGGAAGTAACTGTTTCATGATCTCACTGTCATTTAGGTTTCTCCTGAATTTACTGGTCACCATTGTGCAGCCATTTTTGCCCTGACGAATCCTCTGTCTCTGGAGGCATAAATGGAAAGCTCAACTTAACATGGGCACAATGCTCACCAACACTGGCTTCCCAGGAACTCCTTTAATTGTTTGGAGCGAGGTCAGGACTGTATGGGAGATGTGGCAATAAGGCCCAGCTGAGTTCCTGTAATGTGCAAGTGGTGCTGGTGAATGAGTGTGTACAGTTCCCACAGACAGATGTGGATGGACGTCCTTCTTTAAAAACATTTGCACCATTCAATTGTTTTACTGCAGAAAAGAGGCACATCACGATACTCTGCTTGAAGTCAGAATTAATTGGTTGTACATCTTCGTTCACCAAAAATTTCATCACAGGTTCTGGTTTGACTTGACCGCCTCTCGTACAATTCTGTTTAAAATAATACTAAAATATACTGATATTTACAATCGCCTTTGGGAAGTTAAAAATACTGTATATAAAATCAATACCGGGTTAGGGTTAGGGGTTACTTGTCAATACTGCTGTCAACATCTCACCTTTTTTTTTCCTTTCAACAATATATCAGCAATATATCATCATCTTTGCATAGCAGGAAGGCAAATAATTAATATTAATAAGCCATTATTTCCCCAACAATAACTTCCAGCATGTGTAAACTGGAAGGAACTTCTCATCAATCATTCATTACAGCATGATACGGTGCAAAACCCATTGTAGTGGGGAAAAAAAGGTCAACAACTGAAAAAGTTCAGTTTTTTGTTTAATTTACACTTTAATACACTGATAATAATCTGTGCATTTTGTCTTATGTCAGAAAGGCATAAGAGGTAAAGGTATTTAAAGGTACTCATAATTGTACATTGGAACTTATAATTCCAATTGTCGCCCTCGGGCTTGCTCACCAGGTAATATCTGAACATTTTGATTCATACACATTCACATTCCATACAAACTTAAATAATTCTTTTGATTGTGTAAAGCTGTTTTGAGACAATGTCAATTGTTAAAAGCGCTATACAAATAAAACTGAATTGAATAATGAGTGTGTATTGTAAATGTGTGTGCTGTTATTTGAAACTAATCAGGAAAACAAAGATGATGTCAATAACAGCATACTGCTATACTGTGTTTTATTCCTCTTTTACCACTGTGATTTGCCACGGTTAACATTTAGATTTAACTTTAGAAGATATGACTAAAATATTGCTTGTCATGTCAACAAGAAGCTGTGAAGCACAAAGGCCTCTGTCTGAAGACTTTCCGTCAGAAAATCTACACACTGTAATAGAGGACTGACACGGGACACTCCTTCCATGAAACTTGGTCCACACAACATACAATACAAACAGAAAAAGATTTTTAATATAGAAGTGGAGGAAAAGGCCAATGCTTAAAGTGTTGGACTGCTGATCAGAAGGTCTCAGGTTTGAGCCCCACTGGCACCGAGCTGCTACTGTTGGGCCCTTGAGCAAGGTCATTCATCCTCAACTGCTCAGATACAATCTGGCCTTGAGGTGGGAGCCCCAAAAGAAACAGCCAATAAAATGACAGGAATATTTTGAGGGAGGGGAGTATTTGTTACCCGATGCCATATGAACTGATCCTGACATTCAAGATTGAAAACAAATACTCTAACAAAGAAGAGGAAGGTTTTGACATTCCTTTAAATCCTTGGAGTTCCTGATCGTGCAGCATGTCACGGTCGTGTTGAGAGAGTCGTGCTTTGATGATGTGTCGAGCTGTCAGGGGTCACACCCCTCCACCTTCCGTCTGTGATCATGATCAGACCTGCTTTATCCTCCAGCTCGATCAAGACGTCTACTCACACCCGTTTCTAGTGACATTTCGATTCGGGTTAGGAAATAGTAATGACAGGTGGCTTCTATAGAAGTAAACAGAAGTGAAAACAAAAATGAACTGAGATACTAGCAACTGCTGTCTCTGTGTTTTATTTTGATTTCCATTTAGCATCTAACCTTTGACAATAAGTCAGAAAGTGAGTTTAGGAAAAATTTACATGACTAGTCGAGGATTATTTTTACTTTTCCTTTGTACAGTTTCAACAGTTCTTCATTTGGGTTTTAATTTCTGTAAACCCATTTTACATATGTTTTGAGTAATATATGCTTAATTGAGATTTCTTTCAAAGATATGCAAAACAAACCTTATCCCTAGTGCCTGTACCCCGACCCTCAGTCCCCAGAGGGAAAACGGTGCAGAAAGGGGAAACAGAGGGTGACATTTGTTAGTTTAAAGGCCCGGCATCAGGTGGCACATTTAAAATGCATCAAACGTATGAAAATGAAGATGGCGTATAACTATACTCAGCCTTGAGGCAACACGGGCTCCCTCAGGACGGCTGTCCTGCGTTATTACGGCTTCGTAGACAGGCAGGTCTCCGGACTGCGCCGTGCCTTGGAAAAACTGATGGGGCCTGTCATTACCTAGGCTGACTCAGGCACTACCACAGACGCCTCTGGCCCTTGACTCTGATGTCATCACTACAACAGTCCAGCCCATTCATTTTGTTGCCATAAGAACCACAGAAATTGTACATCTTATTTTTGTTATTATTATTGAATGGGCTGGTGGTGTTGTGTGGTGCAGATATTTAGTCTTTAGAGGCAATGGACTGAGGGTCTCATATATGTTTTAATTTGTCATCAAATGTAATGTGATCTTCAAGTCAAGGGTATTGACAGATAGAATGAGCCTAAAATAATAAATAACACACAATTCACAGATAAAAAGCTCTCTGTGTATCCTCATGAAAACATCATCCCAAGCATTCAGTATGGTCGAGGAAACATGGGGAAGATGAATCCAGAGATGGGGAAGATGAATTCTCAAGTGTACAGTATCAAAAATTCTTCAGGATAATGTGAGCATCTTTCATGTCTTCACTAAACACAATCATTAAGCGTTCAAAATGGTAGTGGAAAAAGTAATTGAGCCCTTGGAATTGATAACTGGTTGACCCTCGCTCCATTCTTCCAATTATTTTCATTTTCTCAACAAGGGAGCATACAGTAGGGATGAAGTGTGGAAAAAGGTCATGTGGTCTGGTGAGTTCAGATTTAATCTATTCTAGATTGTCAGTGCATCAGGGTATAGGAAGCGAATTAAGCGTTGCACCAATCATGCATACAGTACAAGTCTCTGAAGGCAGTGTTCAGTTGGTTACTGTAGGTCTAGGTAATTATCCCTGATGGCACACAGCCATGTTCCAGGACTTAAACTGTGAAATGTTCTGAGAGCATGAGGAATCATTTTCATACATGAACTGGTCACAACATGGTACAGGCACAATGTTGGACAGACAATGCATACTGTATGAATGCAGACAATGCATGTTTCTTGGACAGACAATGCATCTGACAATTACAAGAAGTCTACTGTACATCCAGTACCTCTAACACCTTCTGCTGTACTGTATGGTGTTAGTGAAGAAAATCTTTATTTAAGCAAATTGAGTGTACTATTTCATGACTATTTTATTTATGTTGATTATGTTAACATTATTATTCAGTTGTATATTTCATCACAGAGCTTACTGGCTAGTTTATGATAACAAAATCTACACTAAAGACTCTCGGTTTTACCCTTAATTAAGTTATAACATTTGATTCCTTTCTCTCAAAGCAGGAAAGAAACATTACCTAAAGCTTACATGCTCAAGCTACATTGCCTTCCTGTTAAGTTGTGCATTAACAACAAGGCCCCACATTTGAAGCTTTAAATGGTTAAGCTGGCAAGTCTCGCTGATCTCCTGAAACAGTATAGCCGATTGTGAGATATACAATATGCTGAGCCTGGCCTACAGAGAATCCCGAGGATCACGTGCTGCCTGGTGACACGATTTTTATTTATCTCATTACTTTGAACCTTGGACTAGACTTTCAGCAACATTAATAATGAATAGTTCCACATTTGAGCTGTTTGGGAGAAAAAGGGTCAAATAAAACTATATTCTGTAGTTCATAATTTTACAATCTGAATGTGTTAAAATAATCAGTGTTCATTTTTTGCTCATTTTCATAAAAGTCTAATAATTTTCGAGCTGACTGTGGATATGGTAGGAAATGTCAATTAAGCCTGTCAGCAAGCTCAAAGCCAAGGTGGATTTGGGTCGAGATTTAGTGTGGCTGTAAATTGCACTTGCCTTTTGGTCATTTTTTACCTTTTCACCTCCAGTGTTAGATGACGTCCCCATCAAGTGTTCCAGGGGTCACCAGCCAGACCCTGTCATCACGGTGTTCTCTGTATTTACACACACACACACACACACACACACACACACACACACACACACACACACACACACACACACTGCAAACATATGTCCAACCTTAGCTTTTCATTACATAGAAAAAGTCTGGCTCCTGTCACTTCATCAAGAACGTGACAACAAACCATCATCTCATAACATATTCCATCAATCAGTAAAGGACATTCCACAAGCGGACGAAACCGGATGTGTTACAAACTTGTTGTCCAAATAAAGTCCACAAGAGATTTGCATCTGTCTATGTTCTAGCAGCAGTTACTGAATGTAGCACTGAAATTAAGCACCGCTAATAAATGTTGGATCGAACTCTGAAAAATGTCCCCGGCAACCTGCTGCAGTGTATGAACAACAATGCCAAGGTCTGCAAGACTGAGCTCAGAAACACAAGCCTTAATGAACACAGCTTGACATATTGCAGTAAGAGCGGTATTAGTTTTCACTCTTGAGGTCGTAGACACGGGTGAGTTAACAAACAAAAACTAATGAAAAAATCACACCTGCTGAAAGTTCCATCTTCGTCAGTTCACAGTCCGCGACGCAGGTCTTAATGATAAAAACAAGAGATTGAAGTCCACTTGAAGGTTGCAGAGCTTTAGCATTGTCCTGCCTCTTAAAAGAAACTTCTTAAAAGAAATGCTGTTCCAGAAGGGACTTTAGTGTTGGGTCGTTTCCTCAGCTGGATTAGGTTGGGAAAAATATGACTCTCAAGTTACCCTGGTCTGATGTTTAGGTAACAAGGCGGTATTAGTGACAGTTATGGTCTAGCCTTAAGCAGGTCTGAGTTAAGGATAAATGTCTGGACGAAGGCTGGGTTACACAATAAATTCTCAGGTATGACAGATTTTAGTGAATACTGGAAGAAAGTAGTGGCCTTCTTGTGTAATGCAACTGTAATGCTGTCCGTTCTCTTTATGGTCCGACATAAACCTGCATGAATATTGCTCATTACTGCTTACTTTCAATAATTACCCGCAGTCACTGTTCTTTTCCGTAAAGTATATAGCCTGATTTATGAAAGTCAGAATTTAGTGGAGTGGAGACGTAGAGAAAAGAAAAAGGACACAATAAAATTTTTGAAGCTTTTTAGAAAATAAGACAGTCACTTAAAGTAACTTCTGCAACATGTTTAATCAATTAACTTTTCAGGGAATGTCAGAGGTAGAGGAAGTCAAAAACACAACGTATTGTTCTCACATGACTTATATAATCGTATGTAGTGTTCTTATTCCTCTAAGCTATTTTTAATGCATTTTCAATTGTTGTTGTTCTATATATAGTAAATGACCTGTGTAGGAAAATGAGCCAGTCATGCACAGAGCCTCTTTATCCTCAGACCTATACTCCTTACTGTGGCTCTGTGTACTGAGGCATAGAGAATACTGTTCTTCAAGCACGGCTGACGGGCCGAGAGTGGTTCAGGTTTCAGTGTTACTACGGCCGTGACTGTGTTACGGAGCTGTCTGCGGTTTCTGTTAGGCCACGAGGCCTGTCTGTGCTAAGTATTATGATTGCCACACAGTGCTAACTTTCGTGTAACCCCAAGTCGCTGCTTTAAAAAAGGACAGTGTTCTTAACTGAAATGGTAAAGTGAAGGTTAAGAAAAGACACAATTTTTTCCCAAATTTTAAGGGGAAAGTAAGGAAAAAGGAAGAGCAAAAACACTCCGAGTGTTATTACTGCTAATGAAAACAGAGCTAGAACAGAAATCTGGTTAATGACTGTTATATGAGGGAAATTCACATATAATATCTATCAACAGTTACATTATAGAAGATGAGTAATATACTGTATACTATAGGTCTAGGCTTAGGTTATCCTGAGAACCAGTTTCCGTTACAATTATTGCTACTGACATCAGAGCTCTTAGTGATGTCAATATCAGGACTAAAGACATTTGCCTTCAGAACCTCAGATGCAAGATGGATGACGTTCTTGTTGTATACCATATACAAGTGCAAGATCAACCTACATCTGTCTGGCTATGGTAACTCAGCGGGTTAAGACCCTATGTTCCTGATCAGAAGGGCAGTGGTTCAAGCCCCAGCTCCACTTATAAAAGTTGCCAATGTTGGGCCCTTGTGGAAGGCACTTAATCCTGTCTGCTTCAGGGATACTGTATCATTTCTGACCATGTGCTCTGACCCAATCTTTATACCTGAAATATGAGAAGAAACAATTCCACTGTAATGTATACTGTATGTGACGAATAAAACCTTTGTTATGATAACACATGTGCATATGGTATATAATATGATAACGTGGGTTCTCAAGTGGTAAAGGTGAAAACCTATCATCTGTGATCATGAATTTGAAGCTCAGTCTCTATCAGGATTTTAAGATTGATATTAATCACAGTGATCGGAGCCCATCATGAGCAGTAGCCTTCCATCGAAGTCTTGTAAGATCATGCAAAAATTCTCTGATCAGAGTTTACCAAAATAAATTAATTAAAAGTAATTTGAATATGGCAGTATCAGATAAGAAGATGAACTCTATGGACAAAATTATTTGGCCAAACTGAATTATTAAATTCAGGTGTTTCAATCAAAACAGGCCCCATATCTCCAATGAAGGGTAATTTTAATGCTTCAGCATACCAAGACATGTTGGACCATGCTTCGTTTCCAACTTTGTGGCAACAGTTTGGGGAAGGCCTTTCTCTATTCAAACATGACTGTACACCAGTGCACAAAGCAAGGACTATAAAGACATGGTTTGATGAGCTTGGTGTGACAGAACTTGACTGGCCCTAACACAGAGCCCTGACCTCAACTCCATCGAGCACTTTTGGGAAGAACTGGAATGGAGATTGTGAGACAGACCTTCTCGTCCAACATCAGAATGAATGACGCTCAGATTCTCCAAAATCTTGTTGTCAAGAAAAGTGGAAGCTGCAAAAGGTGGACAGACTCCATATTGAAGTGCATTTGGATATAGGCGGCATGGTGGTGTAGTGGTTAGCACTGTTGCCCTGCACCTCCAGGGTCCAGGTTTGATTCCTGGTCGTGATCAATTCCCATCTCTGTGTGCATGTTCTCCCTGTGCTTGGTGGGTTTCCTCCCACTGTTCAAAGATATGCAGGTTTGGTTAAATACTTTGTCCATATAGTGTAGATTTATTAGCCTTCGAATACAATTACGATACAATTACGGTTTTATATATTGAATATATATAATACATTTCAATGACTTCAAATTCTTATTGCTTATTCTTAATACTGTCAAATTGGTCTTGATCTTCTAAAAGTGTAGGAACTCAGCATTGTAAACAAGGAGCCTTTAGCAGATAAATAATGAAGAATAAATATTTGTAGTGTCCAACCTAACATTTTCACTCTTGATCTGAAGAACAGTTCCTCTGTGCAGGGGTCCTGCCACCTCCCAAGATTAAAATAAATAGCAGCGGTGCTAATGTTTACACAGGGCTGGGCTTTTTTTTCGGCTTCACGGCTAATCTGTACATTAGAGCTTGTGGTGAGTGTGTGTTTAGAACATAGCTACATGAAAAATGGTAATGCTTATGAACCAAAAAGTTCACCAATCAGATCCTTTCTTCACTTAGTGCTTTTATTCAGTTATGTGCATTTACATTAACGGGCCTCAATTGGCTGGTAAAGTCTTCAAACATTAGAGAATAAACTCATGTTTGAGGACCACAGAGATTAATAGGTGGTGATCTCAGCAAAATCTATCTCAAATGATCTGGATAAAATGTTGGCTGTATTCTCTATCATGCTGTGCTGAGTGCAGAAAACATTTTCTCTATGTCAGATGGTACAGTCAAGATCATCTAACTATAGACATGTGATTAATGAAAATTAACATGATCTGGGCGTGTGTGAAAATCTAAGGTAATACAGGTAATGTTGTCTGTCTATTCGGATGCTTCATTTAAATTCTTCGCCCCTGACCAAAACACCAGATAAAACTCCCCCTTATTGTAAACATTGATTTAACACGAGGTCTTTCATACAGTATCTGATTCATATGACTGTTCAAATCAAACCAGGACTTTTCATTGTGCAGAATAACAGAACACACTTATAGAACTCCCTTTATTTCTCCATATACAGTAATCTCCTGCTACGCTAATGTACTTATCCCCGTGTTTCACTAGAGCTCAGATACCATCAGGGTAGGTCACGTTTTCTCAGTAAACCAGAGCTTGCTTCACGTCTGAAATACTGGCCTCCCAGGGACTCCTTTAATGGGCCTAAGATGTAGAAATGTTTTGGAGCAAGTTCAGGACAATTTCATAACTCCTGGATGAGTTCCTGTAATGTGCAAGTGGTGAATGATGTGTGTACAGTTTCCACACACAGACAAGGTATTTGTCAATTTTCTAGGCTCAGGCGTTCTCGCTCTCTGAATATTCACAGGAATGACTGCAGTGAGCCCGAGCCACCTCAGCCGGGATCATCACACACAGACGTACAGCTTTCTTTAAAACATTCAAATGTCTTACTTTAAGATCCGCTTGACTTCTTTTGCAAATGTCATGCAGTTTAAGCATTTCACTACATATCGTACTGTATGTGATGAATAAAATTTGAATTTGTATATTGAAATGGACGTATATGCTTATTAAAGGTGATGGTTAGGGGAAAAGTGTGTACTCTGTAGCTGTCCCTAATATCAATACCAGAGATTTGGGTCAGAACAGGAATTTAGTGATTTTAGTGTTATATTGTCTGTCAAAGACATGTTCTTACTTATACAGTTCTGGCTTTATTTATTTATGTTTAAGTATTTGGTATTTGCCTGATACATCTTTAAGTCATTGTCTGTGGCTGGGGGTCTTATCCTAAAGAAAAGAATGGCTCCTGTGAGAAACAGCACTACAGACTCTCAACCACAAACACAGTAATTAAGTTAAAGTGCTGCATTCACCTACTAAACATAATGTGCTCTACAATCTAAAGCAATTAAGTGAAAAAAATTGCCTTCGTTCAGGAAACTCATCTCAAACCAGCAGACCATCTCAAAAATTTGTAAAGGGTGGGTAGATCAGCTCTCTACCCCTCTCATGCTCAAGTGAGGCTCATGCTTTAGCTATCCTTAAAAACAAATCCGTCTCGTTCTCAGTGTCCATTGTAACGGTGAACACTAACATCCACGTTGTTATTTTCTCTTAAAAATGTCTATGACTTTAACAGGGACAACACATTTTTATAAATGTTATTTATTTGCTTGACATACAGTATAACAACTCACATTCATTATGTTTTGCACTTACAGTCTCCTACAAACACTCCATCATGCAGTTGTTACAGGTGACATCTTCCTCCCTTGTGGGTTCCTACTGTAACACTCTCTCCGTCTCGAATTTCAATTCCCATTCTGACCCTGATTCTGTTGAAATCCTAAATAACTGCATCATTTGTAACTGCCAGTCCAGGTGTCTTAGATATCGTGACACAGGAGGGATGAGAGGAGAAATACTATCACCAGGGAGATGTCACTCTGGAAAGAACATCTCTCTCTCCAGAAACGTGTCAAAATCCAGTTTAAAGGCAATGGACTTACCAGACCCAGATTAAAAAAAAAATCTCCAAGGCTTACTTTAAGTTCTCGGCTACTAAGGAAAGATCTAAAGAATTGCAAAAGCACATGGTATCATGGTATACTGACCATATTTGACAGCTACCCAATTTAATAACCTCTATGTCATAACCATAAATCCTCTTATCATTAATGACCAGTTCAGTTCTCTTTACACCACTGAGAACTTCTGATCAATTCTTTACTTTACTAAATATTTCCTTCCATCAAGACTGATTTTGCATTTATACTGGAGGATCCTTTCAGTTTAGCGTAACTTACTGTAAGAGCTCGCTAAAGCCCTGACCTGACCCTGATGGTCCCCCATAAGGATATATATATATATATATATATATATATATATATATATATATATATATATATATATGAATATATGAATGAATATTTAAAATGTATTAAACTTCCCCTTACTCCACATTACACTACTATCTCCATTATATCAATCAATACTTTATTTGTCAACTTTCAGTCAACATCTCTTTGCTCAGTCCATTTGGTTGCAGTCTGCCACTGATCAGACAAACTTTGATATTCTATTAAATAATATTATATCAAAGAAATATAAATATTTGGTATCCTTGACCAGATGATCTGCATGTGTATCTGCATGTGTGGCCTGGAGGTGCAAGGCAACAGGGCTAACCACTACGCCACTGTTCCTATATGATGTAACACTGAATAAGGATATGATTTTTCCACTGTTAGCCTGTTATTGTTATCGGATAGAACATTACCTGCATAATCTTCACCAAATATGACCATAACTTTTGTTATGAATTTCAAACCTTTACTGAACTCTCTGTCATCCTCTTCTTCTTTTTCTCTTCCATGAAAGGAGCTCTGCTTTCTGAAAATAAATAAATGAATAAAAGCATGTTTTAGGACATTGAGACAGTCTACTAGGTTGAGAGCTCCCCAATAAGACGGCTATATTTCAGGATAGAAATTCATTTATATTCAGTGCTCTGAGCAGGCTCTCTCTCTCTCTCTCTCTCTCTCTCTCCAGAATACCCCAATATACCCTTTCCTTACACAGCACACACACATACATACACACACATGCACACATACAAGGAAAGCCGTCTTTTCCAGGAGCCTGACACTGATTAGCAGCCTCCGCCTTCGCCCTCCTCCCTCCCGCCACTGAGGCTCATGGGACAGGAAACTTTAGGAACTATTAGCGGTTTCTTAAGGCCCGCATTTCTCTTATTAGAATTGGCGCCATTCCTCCCGTCTCTCGCACTCGCTGCTGCTTTATTGGGTTCGGCCGATCCTCCCCGGAGATACATGCAGTGCTGACCCAAACATACTGAGCCTATAGATTTACATGACATGGTACACTACTGTCTAGGCAGCTTTGGGAAAAATAAAATACTTACAATGACGGTTTTATCGAAATTCTTACCTTTTGATAGACATCATTTAATGACTTAACAAATTAAATAAAAATGTAATTCTTCATTGCTTCTTTGCAGCACAGAAAATGGTTGTTTGTGAAAGATACAAGTTAGTTATTAAATTCTCTCTTGTACCTACAGTACAGTAAGTACACTGAAATGAAACGACTGATTCATGTGTCTTTTCAAGAGGAAGATGAATAAAGTAAATAATGGGAAAATTGGTATGTTTAAGGTAAAATATTAATATAAAATAGTTAAGTACATTAAATGTTTAATTTATTAATTTTATATCAATATGATGTAATATCAATAGATATCATTATTTGGACATGTATTTTGTGAGAAGAGCCATTGTTATTATTCAATACTACTATCTGACTTATTTAACAGAATGCATGTGAACGTGTGATAAGATTCAAACTATGTTTTATTATCAGATGTTTTTTAAAGCAAAGTAATAATAACCAGATGAGAGAGATAGCAAGACTTTTTATTTTATTTGTTATTTTTTATTTATTTATTTAATAATAATGCACCTATAATAATAAGGTTTAATGTAGTTTAATAAAAAAGATTAATATAACAATAAAGTGTAATTTTTAATGTTGCTACTATTAAAAAATTACTTTTTTAATTAATTTTTGTATGAAAATTCAAATTAAATTTAAAACTTCAGTGAAACATTTCAGACACATTTATTCACACACACCCACTCTCTCTCTCTCTCACACACACACACACACACACACACACACACACACACACACACACTGAGTACACTATGCATCAAAACAAACCTTCATACGGAGAAACACAATAAAGGTTCTGCTTCTCAGTGTGTCATGATGTACAGTGTCGGATTCTCAATTACCAGCTAGACAAAGCTGTGTGAAAGAGGCAGTAACACCTATAACACATGGGGATCTGCCCAGTAAACCACCATAAAGAACCATCTTTATAAACCTAGACGATGTCTTCCATGATGGAGCATCTCTAAGGAATGTGCTGTTTGTATAAAGAAAGTGTAGCAGAGCTCCTTGGATTACAACATTAAATTTATTCAGGTTAAGCAATGTTTTATCTTAAAGTGACCTTAATTATTTTCAGACAGAACTTCCCTCACTCCTTTAATGAGAAAAGTTTTTGACTGGAACTTCAATACTGTCATGACTCAAAACATCACTTTTTTGCTCTGATGCTTATCTGGGGTTTAAACAGTATATCATGTGTACAGTATCGGTCAGCGTCTGTGCACAGCGGGATATGAACATAGTCAGGCTCAATGCGATTCAGCTTTCAAGTGGGTGTGGCATATTTAAATTAAGATAATGCTGTGCAGTACCTCAGGTTTGGTTGATTTTTTGTTATTATATTATGATGCAATAAATGTAGTTATATTTTTAAAGATGCTTATAATCGAATAAATATAGAATAAATAGATTATAAATTATAAATAAATTATGGAATTATATAATTATAGAATATATATATATGGACATTAAATGCTAAAACAGCTGGTAGTTGTATAACCTACTGGTGATATCTGACAAGGCAGAGGATTTAGTTGACTGCTGAAGTGATTGCATTACATACAGTATATTAGAGGCTCATGGGAACAAATGTGGTTTAGGGGTCTAAATGTTATCACTGACAAAGTACGACAAGTCAAAGACTGCAAGTCTGAATTACCAGTATTACATGTAGATGAGTTAGAGGTAATACAGGTTAGGTATTACACGTGCACACACACACACACACACACACACACACACACACACACACACACACACACACACACACACACACACACTTGATGTGTCTGAAGTTCTCTGTTTATTATCAGCAAAGAGAGTTAAGCCTTACTGTAGACCAGGTGCCCTGTCTCACACACATCCTGAACATTAAAAAAACAAAAGTCATTAGCATGTCAGTCATAGAGAGACTCAGAAAGTGACTACAATAGGAAACACTTGCAGCAGACAAAAGCAATTAATATTCATGTTCGCAGACACTACAGTATATATTACAATATAAGGACTCCCTATATGAACATGGGAAAGCTCATACAATATTAGAAAACCTTACACACACCTACATGTATGCTTGAATACATGTTTACAACAAACGCTTGTTTATTTTAATTGCACAACTAATTGAACGAAGTTCATTTTCTATACCGCTTAAGGATAGGAAAACTGTGGGAGGAAACCGGAGTACCCGGAGGAAACCCACCAAGCACGGGGAGAACATGCAAACTCCATGCACACAGAAACGGGAATCGAACCCAGACCCTGGAGGTGCAAGGTGACAGTGCTAACCAATACACCACCGCGCCGCCTTGAATGAAGTTGATGTGTGTAATTTAAGTGCTATAAGATGTCTATAAGATTTCCCAGAATTTATTAGAATGCATACCTACACAAATACTAAACCAAAAACTGAACAACAATCAAAGGAAGGTCTGGAAAAGTATTCATCAATGTCTAGCTATAAAATATCACAAATTTGAACAACCCACAAGAGCAAGTCTAATGTAAGGAATATGGCACATGTACAACTATTAAATAAACATCACACTCAAGCCATCCGGCAAAAGGCAGTGAGTGGATAAAGAGGGGAATAGCCAGAGAAGTAGTAAATATTCACATAAAGTTTACAAGGCACGAAGGATTATTCTTATAAGAAAGGTCTGGGCTAGGCAAAGGAACTGGACTGGCACCTGGTACAGTAACTGTGGCTACTCTTGACTTGGATGCTAGGTTAGGACTTGGCACAGGCCCCAGGCATGGAATAGCAGGCTGGAATTGGTGCTTGGCATGATGGAACCTGGTGTGCATGTGAGACTGGTGATTGGCACATCTGAACTATGGTATACAAAGACTACGGCACGGGAGTCTTGGGACATTCAAGGGGAACTTGACAGGCGCACAGATCATTAACGAGGAACCAATCACATTGAGCTCAAATTGGGTGGCGCAATGTCATTTAAGCTACAGTAGGATGTGGAGCAAGCATGATGTTATCAGTGCTAGGGGGCTGAGAAAGCATGATGCCATTAAAGCTAGTATGTCAAGCGAGCAAGCAAAGCAAGGCGATGCATAATGTTCTTGACGCATGGCAGTGGTGGTTCTACAACAGGATGTCTTCGATGCTGGAGAGCATTTCAATAAATAGCTGCGACATGGTTGGACATGGGTTTAGCAAAGCAGGCTAAGGCTTACAAAGAGCAATGCTGGATCAGTGTGGCATCACTGAGATAGATTAAGGTACAGCTGGAACAGGGCACAGATCTGGTCATTGCATTCCTGGATCAGAGCTCTGCATTAAAGGTTCAGGTCTTTCCTTTTCTGAACCATGGCACAGCATTGTTGGAGCAGAGTCTGGCATTTCTAGGATGGGACAGGGCATTGGTGAGATATGTATTGGTATTAGTGGGACAGAACAGGCATAGCATAGCATGATTCAGGCAGAGCATGGCATATATAAGCAGAACATATCATGGAACAGGGCATGATCCAGGTAAAGCATGACAGGAAGTAGGGCATGATTTAGGCACCACAGGGTATCTGGTATTGAAGGCAATCTTATCAACATTTACTGAAACATGGGTTGGTTTAGACTGAAGTCTGTCATGGGAGCCTCTCTTGTCCAACTCTGCAAGGTAGTAGACTGTGGAGACCACCAGTTTGACCTTCATACAGTAGGAAGCGAAACTTTGCATCTGGCTAGAGGGCCTGCCAGGTTTACCTCTACAGCACGCTGAGCAGAAAGCACGGCTGAGAACAAAAGCATGACTGCGGCTTTGAGAAGAGCGTAGCTATCAGCATTTTCTCAGAATTGCAGTACAGGAAGCTGCCCTGTCGGCTTTACCCTGGACACATTGGCGCTTTGCACAGTCAGCCTTTCATTGGAGCGCAGTACAGGAACCAGGCAGTATTTGTTGCCGATCTTTCGTTGGAGCGCAAGGCGAGAGCATTCCCAGGCGGTTTCCATTGCTCGCTCTATGTTGCCAGCAGTTTGTTGAAGCACAAGTTGTGTGCCAGTTGGCCTTCACTGGGCATTCAGTTGCTCTCGCTGATTCACTGGCAAACTTGTTGATTACAGCCCCAACAAAAAAATATCCAAGGGAAGCTTGCCTCCTACAATGTTGGTCCGGTTTTCTGTCAGGAATGTGTAGGAGGCAGAACATAAGTGCAGGCATCCTTTATTAACAAACTATATGCAGAACAAGACAAAACACAATGTAGGAGCTACTGTACTGTACGGGTAAGAGCTATGATTTAACATTAGCTTTCGCACAAAAACACAAAACAAAGACCAATCATATCGTAACACAACAAACAAGGAGAAACAAAATGCAAAACAAACAAAGAACAAACAAATATGCATGTTTTTAAATAAAAATCATCAAAAACACCTGACATCAATCAAACTTCTGAATTAAACAAAGAACAAAGGAATAGAAGGTACAGACAAAATAATGATCCTTGCACACATACCATGAATCAGAAAAAACAACCCACAGAAAAATCATGAAACAAATCATCAGTGTTTTATAAAAATAAAGCACACATTTAGAGAATCAGTTATACAATACAACTTATTGTTATCAAGTTATGTTATTTGTTTTACTGTAATAAAATGCAATAAAACTTGTGTGTTCAAAAACATGTGACTGGCACAGTATCTTTTATATATATATATATATATATATATATATATATATATATATATATATATATATATATATATATATATATATATATATATATATTTCAATTACTTAATCTGTCATTTAGCTGATAAAACAAGACATTGCCTGTAAAATAAATCAGAATAAAATATATATTTTTTTTACCAGAGTCATTGAAAACAATTTTTATGGATACACTCGTAAATAAGATAAAGGAGTCGACTGAGTGAGAGGACTGTTTGATTTGAAACCCAGCTTTTCTCCTCCTAAGAAGACTCGTTTCTGACCTGTATCTCCTCCAGATATATACTGTATATGGGGCCTGCATGCAGGTGAGGCCATTTTCAGAAGATCTCAGCCAAGCCACAAAGAGGACAGGAAGTTGACTCTCCACTTCTCAGTGGTCCATGACACCGCTTCTCAATGTATCTATTTTATTTGAGGGCTTCAAATCTAAATATTTTTCTTCATGATGCCTGGAAATTCCTCCGCTCCAACTGAAACACTTAAGGAGTCTGCGCCTTGCAAATATTCACTCATAGTGCTGGAGTTCAGTGAATGATTTCACAGAATTTCAAAAACATAATTACGTTCTGTGGTTATATATCATAACCCAGATGTATGCGAGTAGATACAGTATCAACTAAATCACAGTTTATGGTCAGATGTACAGTACAGTATGGTTACCCCGACCGGTAATCAGGTAGTTTTAAATGTCCAATAACCCGAATGAAAAATAATGAAATGTTCAGACTTCTTCTAAGATGGACAATAAAGTTATAATTACATTCTTGTGTTGTTCACCAATGTGTGTACTGTACTGTATGTCCAATGTAGTCGATAATAGCTCAAGTTTTATGGATTACTGTTTAAAATCTGGGGACTTTGTTCCTGAAAAACAACTGCAAAAATACGATGATCTTACCTGCTAATTGTTTTTGTGTACTTTCGTTCTGTCCTTTTTTATACTTAGATCTCAGATCATACAAAACTGGGAGGATGTCTGAAAGTAAACAAATAAGTAAATAAATAAATAAATAAATAAAGTGTGGGTGAATTTACACTAGGCTCATCTTTAATTTAGTTACACTACCAGTCATAAGTTTGGACACACATTCTAATCCTGTGGTCTTTCCTGATTTTTATGTATTTCTACATTATAAAACAATGATTAAGGCATCCAAAATATGCAATAATCTATCAACTGACTGTTGTCTTTGTTGCTGCTGTTTTTATTTAATTGCTTAATGCCATGTGTGTTACTTCTTAGTTTTGGAAAAATCGAGTAGTTTTCTAGAATGATAAAAATAAATCCAAACTTGTGTCCAAACTTTTGAATGGTACTGCATTTCTGAAATAAGTTGTTTTGTTTGTTTTTGTTTTTTTTATTCAAGACATTTTTGCAAATATTGCTCCCTATCTTGTGCGTTTCATGGTAATGAAGATGAGTGCAGACGGCTGCCGGGAATGCCAGGACGCATTACAAGCTCTCTTGCTCTTGATCATTCCTGCAGCTGTAGCCTGGGATTCATATTAAATGGCAAAAAGAGGTCTCTGAAATAAGCCCAATCCCTATTTGAAAGGAGTGCTGACAGGTCTGGAGAGAAAGAGTGACCCTCTAGGGTCTCTTTAGGGAAGTTATTCCTAATTAACAGACAAGCTCTATGAACGTTCCTCCACCTATGTCAGGACATAGTGTACAAAAGTCAAAAGTTGAGGCCATTTGAGATTTTTTTTTTTGCTATTTCGGCCCTTTAAAGGTTTGAGACAAAGCCTCATGAGCACCACGAGGGGCATAAAACAGCTTTCTAAATCACACTGAGTTGATGTGTAATCTGTTTTGACAATCTGGCTCCTTTAAGGATCATGGTGGGTGTGTTACAAAGCAGGTGGTGGCGCTATAATGACTACTATATACAGTAGTTTTTTTTTTTAACAATGCTCTTCACCATAGCTACTGAAATTTTTACATTTATATCAGCTGCGATCTTATTTCCTTCATTCCTGGTGCTGTGATTATTTCTATTTCTGCCTTTGACTCGCTCTCAGATTCTACTTCTTTAATTCGCACCTCCTCCCACTGGTCATCCTACACCTGCAGAAAAGTTTGGTTTCTTTTTCTTCCACCATCTGCCAGTGCTTCTGTTTATCACTTACCGCTCTGATTCCTGCTCCCACCTGTGCTGGCATAGCTAATGCTATTTCTATTACTTTTTTTTTGCGTCATTGTCTCGTACCTCGGTTCAAGTTTGCCAAGCTTTTTAGTGGTGACTCACCGTCTTGCAACTCCTACAAAACTGTAGTTTATAGTTTGTGTTGACTCAGTGACAAAGGCATTAGCTCGAAATTCACCTAGACACATCCAAACTCTGGTGGGTTTCAGACATACGGAAATCATTTTTGTGTTACTAATCTGGTTGAGTGACAAAGTACAAGGTTTTGGCTCTCGAGATGAGTCATTTCATCTCAAGTACCTCAGCCGTATGGAAATGATTTTACTGGCATTACTGGCAGCATTAGGCAGCGTTGCTATACTCGTATGAGTTTGAGGTAAGTGCTTCTTGATACAACAAATAAAAGCACAAAGTTACAAGAAAATGATTAGTCAAATGAAATTGAAATACTGTTAAAAAAATAAATGATGGTACAAGGCTGTAATGAAGTTTGATGTTATAAACAGTGCAAGATTGAAATAGCAGATGCAGTTTTGCTGGTTTTATTTTATTTTATTTGAAATTTTTTTCAAACGATACAATTTATACACCATGCACGTAGTATTCACTTCTCTACTGCATTCATGTGCAATTGACAAAAAGAGAAATCAATCAGAAAAGTCTAAAACCCTAGACAATTAGTAGCAGTTCTACAGTATTTGGGCATGTTTTAGTTTTTAGTCTTTCAAAACCAAGACGTCTTTTGTGCCTCTCATAGCAGAAGCCTGTAGATGGTAATTAATATGTGGCTTTTCTGCAGAGTTAGGGGACTCGGGTCGAATTTTTTATTTATTATTAAAAATGGCATATTATTATGGCAATATGTAATAGTAATATGAAAGAATTATTCACTTTAGTTGTGCAGAAATGTAAACATGATAGATTTTTAATCGACTTTTATGAAACCCATAATCAGCCTTGAAATCTTGAATTAACCATATTGAAAAATACTGAAGCAGTTATCATCATGAAATGTAAATGAAACATGCATAGTACCATATTATCTTGTTTTTATTGAGAGCATTTTCTACTACCGTGCAACAGATACTGTACTGCATGCAGTAATTAATATTTAAGGACCAAGTACATAACTGACGATACTTTTCAGAAGTTGGACATTTCTTTGATTGTTTCAGGAAATATTCTAATATATTAGAGATATTGGATTTTTTATTCCCATGAATGTCCAAAAGACATAATCATTGAAATGAACACAGGAATTAAAACAAAAAGCCTTGAAATATTTCATTTTAAGTTTAATGATTTTTGATCATATCTTTGTTACATTTACATCATGTTCATCATTTATATGTGACTTAATTGCTTAATTGTTGCTGCTGGTTTGTAACCATCATACTTCACACTAGTGCTGGACGATACAACAGATCATGATTAATTGAATATTTTACCTTCATTATGATTAAATAATGTTTAATTTTTTTTCTTTCTTTTTTTCCCCCTCATACAGTAGGTCACTGACAAGGTGTGTACTTTACTTTAAATATGCTCATCTATTAACGCTGGGAATTTCTTTCTTTTTCTAATGAAAGAGCTTCATGTCACAGATGGGATGAGGTGACTCATAACTCATGCAGAAACTCATGATTATATATATTTTTTTCATAATGAGCTACATACGTTATAAGAGCATTTTGCACCCTTAATAAATCACATTTTGTGTGCATTTGGGCCTCCTGAGAGAGATACACTGGATGGTACTGTAGCACTTCAGTAACAAATGTACACCGACATGTGTGCACAAAATGGCTTTGGGACCCTGTGGGATCTGGATTGCAAAGCATGCTGGTCTACCTTAGACATCTGGCCTGTAGATTTTCTCTAGGCGGTGTTGTAGTACTTAAAATTCCGTGACCAATCAGAGCATGTTACTTTTGCAGCTAAGGGAAAATGGCATGGAGTCAAATCAAAAGCAAATAGCAGAGAGAGAGAGAGAGAGAGAGAGAGAGAGAGAGGACCATGATGCTCGAATATTCTCCCGTACATTTGCTTTTCATCTTCATCTTCCATCTTCTCAAGATGCCCAGGTGACCTCCAGCATTGGGCGGTGTCTTGACAAAACTTACTAGAATTGAAGAGGTAGAAGCATGGAAATTTGTGAGAACATAATAAAGGTGGATCCAGGCGGGGCAGCAAGGCAATCTGGGTACGGATTTTTGCCAGACAGCTTTCAGAGACTAACCCAAATGTTTGCCGAAGAACCATTAATGTTTGTTTGTTGTGTCTAACTTATTAAGCTCCACTGCACATGACAGGCCTGGGTAACATTGGCACAGCTCTGAGACATGGCCTGGAATTAAGTAGCCACTGACGCCCCAATCAGAAAATGACTAACATGACTATTAGTGGTATATTTGCCTGTCAGGGCAGTTGTGGCTCAAACGCTGACTGGAGACAGTATAACGGAGTAATGTGTAATTATGGTGGGTTAAAATGACCATGCAGAGGATTAAAGCTTTGATTAGACTATACGAATACATTGTGGGAATTGCATTGCACCCTCACGCCCATAACTGAAGCGAAAATATGGGAAAGTGAAGAAGTGAGCAGCTTTCGGATTATACTGTAGTACTGCTGGTGTTTTGGCGTTATTTATGGGTCATATATTTGAATTCAAGTCGGTTTTATTTATATTGCGTTTTTTCTAATAGACAGTTTGACAAAGCAGCTTTACATAAATCTGGATGCAGATTTAGATCGCTAATGAAAAAGCCAGAGAAGACAGTGACAAGGAAAATACTCCCTGAGACAACATGGGGAAAAAACCTTGAGACAAACCTGAGTCAGAAGGGAACCTGTCCTCTTCAGGGGGACACTGGAAGCTGTGATTATAAATCATTAAATCATTACTCTTCTACAGTGGAATCTGTTCTGGAGATGAGTAATTAAGGTGTAAATTTCATATTGTGAACATTTTCTCATAGGAAATAATGCAAATGCAGACAATCTGTTTCAGCCAGACAAAAATATTACCAACATTACCAATTTACAATATAACTATATTTTTGCATATAAAAACAAGAAAAACATTTAGAAAATGCATGTAAAGTAAATTTAGTTAAATAAAGGGACACTTAAACTCACTTAAACTTAATTTATGATTCCTCTTGGCAGCACCGATTGCTTTAAACATCAAAGTGAAAGTGGCTCCCTTTTAATCTCTTGCTATCATCCTTGCTAACTTTCTTGCAACCTACTCTATGGTGCTATGTCATCACTAATGTCATGCACAAAATACAAAAAAAAAAATGTACAAAATTCATGAACTTGCTTTGCTTTCCAAACATACAAACACGCTTTGAACAGCTTCCAGACAAAAATGCTTCATATGCAGATGCACTTTTTAAAATGTTTTAATGTAAAGGTTAGGGTTACATGTAAAGTAAGGGAAAAGTGAGTTTAGTCCAAACACTGTAATAAATGTGCTTAAATTTTTCATCATCTGATAATCAATGTTTGTTTAAATAAATATAAAGCAATAAAGCAATAAGTAACACATTGACTGCTTATGTTTGTGTATACTGCTTATCTCGTATAGTGTCTGAGGAAGCCTTGAGCCTACTGTATCCTAGGGGTCACCGCCTAGGGGTTATCTCATTACACACCTGAGCAGTTGAGGGTTAAGGGTCTTGCTCAAGGGCCCAACAGTGGCAACTTGGTGGTTGTGGGGTTTGAACCTGGGATCTTCCGAACCGTAGTCTAATGCTTCCCAGCCTGCACTTTACATGGTCAAATGGTCCTGATTTTTAATTAATGAGAGTCAATATCATTAAAACTTTATTAGATTAAACATATGATGTTAGAATCACAGCATTAAGTCTGACTGATACAAAACACTGGAGACTCTTTCCATAAATGCTAAATAAACATCTGCATATGAAAACCCTTGTGGTGTGAGGCAACACTGCTGCCACTAAGCAGCCTCCAGTGCCTTCAGTGATTTGGCACATCAGTTACTGCATATGTGTTTATCCAGGTCCTATAGTTATATTATATAAAATTATAGAAAATGATAGAAAATAAGTCATCAATCAGATTAAAGAATGCAACTGTTCATTAAAGCATGTCTCCCAGAATTATTAAATCTTGATGAACACAGTCGCTGAGCTTTTTTATGAATATGAGCTTGATAGAAAGCATGAGCAGCGAACTCTTTAACTTCTAATCACTCCCTGTTAACATTTGTTACCAGTCTGCACCATCTCGCTTAAGCATGAGGAAAGCAGTTACAATGCCTAATAAACATGTTTTAAACAGGCTTAATGCTTGTGACAGCTCAGGTGCACGTCCACACGAATGGTTCGTAATGAGCGCTGACCCATTTGCAGCTGGCCAGCAGCCCAAAAACATTGACCTATGACCTTGCGAACTCTCTCCCATACTGTTGGCAACTCTCCCAATTATCAGCAATTCATACGCACTGTTTACTCAGGGAGCCAAATTGGCAGGCTGCGAAAGTGGGGGAGGCAATAAAACATGAACGCTTCCATTTGGAGAGCAGCAAGGCGGTGCACAAGGCGTACATCTGAACTGCTCGGGAACAAGAAACAAGCTTTAAACAATAAAACCGCTTCAATGTATAAATGCCCTTTGATTTCTGAATGTGATTGTTAAAGATGGGTTGAAGGATTTCTAGAAGTAAAACAGAAAGAAAATAAAAAAGAAAGAATGAACTGCTTTCCAGTAATTGTGTTGTTCTTCAGCTTGATCTCTCTCTATGTATATCATGTCGGCGTATAAAACTGGACACAACATTTCAGAATTATTGCCTGTTAATATCATTTGGTAACAACAAGATTTGTATATTTTCATATTCTTTTTTATATATTTGTATTTTTGTATTTAAATAAATGTGTCGGTAACCTTGTTAATTAAACATGTACTAGCGTAGATGTTTTTGGTTGGTGGAAAAAATTGAAAGGATTAAATGTTTTAAACCTAAAAATAAGCTGATCAGCTTTAATGTAATCAGTGATATTATTATTCCAGGTTGAATCCCACGTACACGTCTGTCTGTCTTTGTGTACGGCAGACCTCTCTGTCTAACTTATTTCTAAGGTTGAGTATCTTACGCCTCGTTTACGCTGAGTTGTACTTCTTTCGCCATCAGCCACATCCACTCCCTGTTCAGTAACTGGAGAGTGAATCAGTGATGAGAAATTGAAAAAGTAGATCGGATGAAATTTTATCCTTAAACGACTTCAGTGCGTTAAAATTCACTTACTGAATTTTTACTTACTGTACAGTTTACCACTAAATATGAACTAAATCCCAGTAAAAATAGTCAGTTTAGCTTTTCTAATTAATATCTACATTTACATTTAGGCATTTGGCAGACGCTCTTATCCAGAGCGATTTACATTTTTATCGCATTACACATCTGAGCAGTTGAGGGTTAAGGGCCTTGCTCAAGGGTCCAACAGTGGCAACTTGGTGGTTGTGGGGTTTGAACCTGGGATCTTCCGAACCGTAGTCCAATGCCTTAACCACTGAGATACACCTGGCTATCTATTGGTGCAGGTGTTTTATACATTGAACAAGTATCTTATTAGCAGTTTATTTTAAAGTACATTATTAAAAATTGCCACATACGTAGTTCATAACATCGCTTTTAGTCAACATTTCACATATGGTGCAGGTTAAACTTCAGGCTGATCTCAGTACTGCAAAAGTTTCACTAAATTCAGACAATTTTACATGATAAAATTATGTTGTATTGTAATAGCATTGCCTAATGCCTAAATGTAAATGTTAATAGCAGTTAAGTCGTTAAGGGGGTCTCCGTGCCAGGGGCATTTTAACATACGTATAACACTGGGCTCGCAGTTTGAGTATTTTACATGCGCTCACCTCGAAACTGCTGCGAATATGTTTACTCTAATGACCCGTGTTTTCCCTCAAAATGTTTCATCTTTGTCATTTTTAGGTTGTACAGTAAATCGAGTTCAGTGAAGTTAACATACAACATATGGTTCCTTACCTGGTAATAGGGTCTAGGGTACTATTTTATTTCCCACAAAAATGTGTACATGTATATCAAAAAAGATAAAGTTAAAGTTAAAGGCACATATATTAAAACATGAAATATGCAAAAATACAAAAACAATCCAACAGAAGTTCAGCAAATATGTTTTTTCTACTGATTAAGGAATATAAAATAAATTCACTGTCTCAGATTTGCACAAACTGTAAAGATGAGAACAATGAAGAATTCTGATTTTAAAAATCACAATAGTAAAAGAGTCATGGAAAAAGTGTAAATTTTGAATTTCAGTGCGTGACCTATAAAGGGTTAAACAGAAATTCCATCAGCGCCGGATGGCCACATTGCCGCACATCCGTGCATTAAATTGTGCATTCTCCTCCTTAATCAAAGAAACACGCTGAAGTGGTATCACCTTAAATTTCAATACAGAATCATTTCCATAATGCACTACACACGCTTTCACACCTCGTCTCTTTTCACAACATCACGCCGCTGCTGCCAAATTCTGCAGCCACAAAAACCGCTCTGTGTCCAATTGAGCTCAAACGGAGCGCCTCTGTGCCTGACATAAATCAGTCAACATTTGCTTGTTTGTCTGTGGGTTTATTTGTTTCTCGCAGTTGTTTGCAGTGTGCCGGAGCCATACTGCCGTTGTGCTGTTTGTGTGGATTAGAAATTAAATTACCCATTTATTCTGTGCCTGAGCCAGTTCTGCTCTTTCTATTTCTAATTCTATTTCTAATTCTATTTCTAATTCTATTTCTATTGCATTCGAGGTCTTTGAAACAAAAATTGACTTCACAAACGATGCTGAAAGGTGACTTCTGTCTGTGGGTTTAGTGTGGCATCATAAGCTTGTGCTTGTTTTTGCACGCATGAGTGCACTTTGGTGTTAAATTTGGAGTTGTGCACTGTGACATTGTGATGAAGTTCAATTGTGCCAACCGTCATTCAAATAGAAAACCGTAAACGTTTTGTCAGGGAAAAACCCAGTGTTCTAGGATTTGCAAGTCCAATTTTTTTTTTTAAACTTCAATTTTATTAATTCACATTATTGCAGGGTGCATTCCAGCCTCACATCTGGTGTCCCTCCAAGCTGCCACAGCTGGGCCGTTCAGCGAGGCCCTTAACTCTGAATGAAATGTAATAAATGAAATCTTAGTCTGGCAAATGCCATGAATGTTAATATTACCAGGACAGGCTCCTGATCTACCACAATCTTAATCAAGATCCTAATCTTTTACCTAAAGTGAATGAGTGATCTCCGGTAACGCTTAATGCATTAGCCGGTGTTTGGGTTGTAACCAATAATAAAAACCAGGCAGTACAATGCCACAAATATCATATTGTAAGGATGACTTCAATTTACTTACTCTTGGCTTTCTCAATACAATGCAATTGGTGAGCAAAGAACAAAACCCCCTTCCGTCTCTGTGTGATACTTGACTGCATCCAACCCATCCTCCACACTTCACCGTAACTACAGGTGCAAGTAACATCAAGTGCATAGAGGAAGAGTATAAGACCAACCAACAATTTAACTTATTCGGTTTGTCAACAGAAAGAAGAAAAAAATCCCTTCTTATCGCCCTCTATATGGATGGAGATCTCAACAATCCAGTGTTGTTCTGTCTTACATTTAGGCATTTGGCAGATGCTCTTATCCAGAGCAACTTACATTTTTTATCTCATTACACATCTGAGCAGTTGAGGGTTAAGGGCCTTGCTCAAGGACCCAACAGTGGCAACTTGGTGGTTGTGGGGTTTGAACCTGGGATCTTCCGAACCATAGTCCAATGCCTTAACCACTGAGCTACCTGGCCCCTGGTCTTGGTTGACTGCATGAGAATTACCTGGGTTTATGGGCAGCTCAACAGTTAAGGCACTGGACTACTGATTGGAAGATTCTAAGTTCAAACTCCAGCACCACCAAGTATAATGTAAGTCCCTCTCAATAAGGGTATTTCTCAAATGTAAACATACCCTTTACTGTAGTTTACAGTGGTCCCTTGGCATACGAGTGTGCCGCCTTGCGAATGTTCACTTTAAGAACCAAAATTCCTTTTAAAAGGAATTTGCCTCAACACACGAATCATTTTCATAAAACGGAGCCACTTTCAGTTTGGTATTTAAAGCTGCTGGTGCCAAGAGGAAACATAAATCAAGATTAAGTGAGGTTTAATGCCTATTAATTTACATGACTTTTATAAATGTTTTAAATATTTTTATATGCAAATTTATTTTTTTATGTTGGAAATTGGGAAATCAGTAATATCTGCGTTTTCATTATTTTCTATGTGAAAATAATAATTTCACGGTATGACATTTCGCCTTAAGAGCTCGTCCCTGGAATGCTTATGTCGAGGTACTACGGTATGTCAAATAATTCAACTTTTTTTACAGAAGAGATTTTAGATTTTTGATGCATAAATCTGAGCGATTATTAACTTTACAGCTTCAGTGTTTAACTTTAGGCTAAAAACCTATTTATTTAGCCAAGTATTTTTTTAATAGATTTTCCCTAAAAGTAAAGCAGCAGATCTGGGGGGCTCATGGACGTAGGTGCACTCTACAGTGACCTGGTATGTTTAGATGATGTCTTCCTCACTCTCATTCATTACTCAGGTTTGTTGACGGTGAGGTGATTGTTTGCTTTACATCTCAGTTCCCCCTCATGTTTGTGTTTCCTTCTGGCTCCTCCTTTTAGTTATGATGTCATAGTTAGTCCTGCCGGAGTCCCTGCTTGCACTCTACAGTAAATATACATTCACCATATACATTATGTGACTGTGACCATACCTAATTATTATTTCCCTCACTCTGTTGAGCTGCACATGTTCTTCCTGAGCTGCCAGTGATCCAGACTCCCTCTGCCCCCTGGAGCTGTCTGACTCGTCCTGGTGTCCCGCTTCTGGTTGGAGATCTCGTCACATGGTTCCCCCGTGCGGTCTGCCTGGGATGGTTGTGGTGACTGGGGACGGTTCCACTTTACCACGAAGACGGTCCTGCCCTCAGGTGATGCAGACAGCTGTTCTCTGTGGACGTGTGACTGCAGTCCCTTGATAGTCCATTTTCTACAGTCTACCTGTCCGAACTGGACTCCATATTAACTTAAACACATCTCCTGTTATACTAAACTTCCAGCCTCCTAACACACAGTATGATGCAGATCAATCCCTGCTATCCGTTATCTCCCAGATGAGGATGGGTTCCCTGTCGAGTCTGGTTCTTCCTATTACAACCTCAGGGAGGTTTTCCCTCAGCCTTGTTTTGATCATCAGATACAATCGGATCATTTTGATTTATACACATTCACATTTTATACAAACCGGATTCCAAAAAAGTTGGGACACTAAACAAATTGTGAATAAAAACTGAATGCAATGATGTGGAGATGGCAAATGTCAATATTTTATTCAGAATAGAACATAGATGACAGATCAAAAGTTTAATCCGAGAAAATGTATAATTTTAAAGGAAAAATATGTTGAATCCAAATTTGTGTCAACAAATCCCAAAAAATTTAGGACAAGTAGCAATAAGAGGCTGGAAAAAGTAAATTTGAGCATAACGAAGAGCTGGAAGACCAATTAACAGTAATTAGGTTAATTGGCAACATGATTGGGTATAAAAAGAGCTTCTCAGAGTGGCAGTGTCTCTCAGAAGCCAAGATGGGTAGAGGATCACCAATTCATTTCATTTCAATTCAATTCAATTTTATTTATATAGCGCTTTTAACAATGGTCATTGTCTCAAAGCAGCTTCACAAAAATTTAAGAAATTTAACAAAAAATAAATAAATAATAATAATAATAATAATAATAAATAAATTTAAAAAATAAATAAATAAATAAATAAAAATAATAATAATTATAGAAAAGAAAATAATTGGAAGTGTGGATGTGTGAGAAAAATGTGCAGATAATAATAATGAGATGAATGAATGAAATTTCTCTGATGAGCAAGCCAAGGGTGAATTCCCACAACGTTGCGCAGAAAGATAGTGGAGCAATATCAGAAAGGTGTTACCCAGCGAAAAATTGCAAAGACTTTGCAATTATCATCATCAACTGTGCATAATATCATCCGAAGATTCAGAGAAACAATCTCTGTGCGTAAGGGTCAAGGGCGTAAAACCATACTGGATGCCCGTGATCTCCGGGCCCTTAAACGACACTGCACCACAAACAGGAATGCTACTGTAAAGGAAATCACAGAATGGGCTCAGGAATACTTCCAGAAACCATCGTCAGTGAACACAATCCACCGTGCCATCCGCCGTCGCCAGCTGAAACTCTACAGTGCAAAGAAGAAGCCATTTCTAAGCAAGATCCACAAGCACAGGCGTTTTCATTGGGCCAGGGATCATTTAAAATGGAGTGTGGCAAAATGGAAGACTGTTCTGTGGTCAGACGAGTCACGATTCGAAGTTCTTGTTGGAAATGTGGGACGCCATGTCATCCGGACCAAAGAGGACGAGGACAACCCGAGTTGTTATCAACGCTCAGTTCAGAAGCCTGCATCTCTGATGGTATGGGGTTGCATGAGTGCGTGTGGCATGGGCAGCTTGCATGTCTGGAAAGGCACCATCAATGCAGAACAATATATTCAGGTTCTAGAACAACATCTAGTCATCTCTTTCAGGGAAGACCCTGCATGTTTCAACAAGATAATGCCAGACCACATTCTGCATTGATCACAACATCATGGCTGCGTAGGAGAAGGATCCGGGTACTGAAATGGCCAGTCTGCAGTCCAGATCTTTCCCCTATAGAGAACATTTGGTGCATCATAAAGAGGAAGGTGCGACAAAGAAGGCCCAAGACGATTGAACAGTTAGAGGCCTGTATTAGACAAGAATGGGAGAGCATTCCTATTTCTAAACTTGAGAAACTGGTCTCCTCGGTCCCCAGACGTCTGTTGAGTGTTGTAAGAAGAAGGGGAGATGCCACACAGTGGTGAAAATGGCCTTGTCCCAACTTTTTTGGGATTTGTTGACACCATGACATTTCGATTCACCATATTTTGCCCTTAAAATTATACATTTTCTCAGTTTAAACTTTTGTTCCGTGATTTCTGTTCTATTCTGAATAAAATATTGACATTTGCCATCTCCACATCATTGCATTCAGTTTTTATTCACAATTTGTTTAGTGTCCCAACTTTTTTGGAATCCGGTTTGTACAAAGTTTCATAATTTTAGTTGTATAAAGCTGCTTTGAGACAATGTCAATTGTTAAAAGCGCTATACAAATAAAATTGAATTGAATTAACTTAATTTTTTACAAAATAAGTACTTTTTTTAAGTTATTTTTTACAAAATAAGTATATTAATATTAACATTTTGGTTCAGTATATCCTCCTTTTTACACATAGGTTATAGTTAATAAAACATTAGGATTGTGAACTATTATATTTATTAAATGCTAGTGCCAATGAAGTCTTTGAGTTTTTTTCTTACAGTTTATTACAGTTCCAAGAATGGAAAGTCCAGTTGATAGTCCAATAACAACAATGGCCTTTAATTCATTTTGGTGTCCATGGTAGCACTGTTGTGTGATTGAATGTTGCGAGTCTGGCCGACGGTTGCAGAGTTTGGAGTCGTTACGAGGTGCCAATCAAAACACGGCCTTTAGTCGCCATAGAACCATTCCCATAACACCGTGCCTGAATCGGTTATGGCAGGACAGGGCCAGTAAGAATATAGACAGAAAGTAGGAGTGAGACAGACAGAGACAGAGATTGTTTCAGATTAAAATTGAGGTTAAAAGAGGCAGAAGTCATACCTATCCTTACCTCATTGCTTCCTGTGTAAGTAAAAGTAAGCTAGTTTTTTTTTTTTTTTCTATGATGACTTTATAAATAAATATTTTTGCTATAGCGGTTTGGTTTGCGTTTTCCATTTATTTGACCAAGACTATAAAAAAAGCACACAGACCCAGTGTCAGTGCCATCAGTGACAGAGCATTTTAGGTCTTGGATGATGATGATGATGATGTTGTTAAGCAATGATCTCATCTTCAACTTGGACATGCACGCATGCACATATACACACAACACACACACACACACACACCAGTGCTCGGGTGCCACATCAGCCCAAGCTGACCTTAAGTTTTCTTTTGATCTGCTTTAATTGGCAAATGTCATCAGAATATATAGAGGGGAAACACTTACCGGTAGGGAGTGGACACACACACACACACACACACACACACAGTCACACACACACAGTCACACACGCAAACACACTCACACGTTCTAGTCTCCCTGTTGTTCAACCATAAATATAAAGTTGTTGGGATGAATATGATTTTGCTGACGAAGCTATTTAATGAATCATGTTCAGCTTCCATGTAACTCAAAACTGAAATATTTTCCCTCTCTAATGTTTCACTTCCAGTTTTCCTGTAACCAAAGGAAAATGCAAATACAGACGTTTCTTATTAATTCAGTTTCATTTATTTATTAATTTTTGTCATTTCGGGCACTGATGGCTGGGGCAGCTATGGTTCTAGGTTGAAGACACGAGGATTCGGGTTCGAGCCCTGCGGTAAGTGGGTTGCCACACCACGTACTCCCCTGCCACATGCAGAGCCGGACCCAAGCCCAGTTAGAAAATGGGAGGGGTGCATCATGAATGGCATCTGGTGTAAAACCAGTGCCAAGTTGTTTGTGAGAATCGAGTGGTCTGCGTGGCGACCTCTTGATGGGAGAAAATAAAGTTTATTTATTTTTTAATTAACTTGTGTTTTATCATTTTAATTAAGTAATTAAAATGTTCTTTTTTATTTTGTTTATAGAAAAAGTTAAATTTCTGCGATTGAAGTCATGAACAAAGCTACACACACTTCATGGTGCAGTGAAGCTGAAATTGTGTCACCTGATGTATGTTAATGAGGCGTCAGCTACAACAGCATGAGCACGGGTTGGTCTGAAATGAGGAAGGATTGTGGGAGTCTGCTATGTTTTCACAGACACACGCTAAGCAGAGCGTGGTTTAAACATTCGTTTGAGTGTAATAATCTCACATTCGAACTCTATTTATTTTCACAGCTCCACACTACGTGTTTGCTTTCACTCAGCCCAGTGGTTGGCGTATTACAATAGCCCAGAAGGGCCAATTAATTATGCTCATTAGGCCAATGGCAATCAAATGAGGCTTATTATACCAAATTAGATCAAATAGAGAGAAGCGGGACACGGGTGTATGTGCTGGAGCAAGTGGAGGTGGGGAGGTCTTAAATGGACATTAACAATTCCATTGGCGGAACGTTTATCCCTGTGGAGTTCCTCTGCACAGGATTGGCTATAAAATCTGTCTGTGTTGTAACACATTTAATGAATGGATCAAGCAATGTTATTAGATGTTTGTTGATTATATCATTAAGCACTGGGACACAGACCACACTTCCTTTATTGTAACAGACAGGTAAATATTAAGCCTTTCTAGTCAACAATCTTTACACCCCTAGTAAAAACTGAAGTATTTAAACCCCATGTTTATTTGTACATAATAGAAGTTGATCAAATTTGCAAACTCGCTCTTATCAGCTGCTTGCTGTTTTATAAATACTGTTGCTACTCAGTCTGTAGGTGTCACGGTGGTGTTGGAGTTAGCACTGTCGCCTTGCACCTCCAGAGCTCGGGTTCGATTCTTGGCTGGGTTCGATTCCTATCTCTGTGTGAGTTTGTATGTTCTCCCTGTGCCTCGTGGGTTTCCTCCCATAGTCCAAAGACCTGCAGAGTAGATTAATTGCCATTTCCAAATTGTCTGTACGTAGCGTCTGTGATGAATTGGCACCCTGTCCGGGGTGTACCCCGCCTTATGCCCTAAATCTCCTGGTATAGGCTTCAGGCCCTTGCAACCCTATATGGACACACTGGACCCACTACAGTTCACTTACCGTCCAAACCGTTCAACTGACGATACCATCTCTCATCTGCTCCACACATCACTTATTCACTTGGACACTAGAAGGGGGAATTATGTTAAAATGCTTTTCATCGTCTACAGGTCTGCATTCAATACCATAATTCCCTCCACACTCACCATCAAGCTGGAACACCTGGGACTCAGCTCATCTCTGTGCAGTGGATCTCCAACTTCCTAACTGGCAGACCACAGGCAGTAAGGATGGGCGGACATGTCTCAGCCTCCATCACTCTCAGCACTGGAGCCTTCCAGGGGTGTGTTCTGAGCCCCCTGCTGTACTCTTTGTACACATATGACTGTGTGGCCACTACCAGCTCCACCTCCATCATTAAGTTTGCTGACGACACCATCGTGGTGGACCTTTGATCTCTGATAACAACGAGACGGCCTACCTGAAGGAGATTAGGAATCTGGAGAACTGGTGCCAGAGGAACAACCTCTTTCTAAACGTCAGTAAGACAAAGGAGTTGATAGTGGACTTCAGCACTAAGCAGGAGAGGAACTACCAGACCCCCGTCATCAATGACAGCCCAGTGGAGAGAGTGGACAGCTTCAAATACCTCGGTGTTCACATCACGCAGGACCTGTCATGGTCCTCACATCAACAGGAAAAGACCCGACAGCGTCTCTACCACCTCAGACGCTTGAGAGACTTCCGACTGCCCTCCAAGGTGCTCAGGAACTTTTACTCCTGCACCATAGAGAGCATCCTGACGGGAAACATCTCAACCTGGTTCGGGAACAGCACCATGCAGGACAGACGAGCTCTACAGAGGGTGGTGAGATCAGCAGAGCGCACCATCCGCACCGAGCTCCCTGACCTGCACTCGATCTACAGCAGGAGGTGCTGGACCAAGACCAGGAAGATCGTGAAGGACCTCAGCCATCCCAACAATGGACTGTTCTCTCTGTTGAGGTCAGGAAAGCGATTCCGCTCCCTGAAGGCCAACACAGAGAGACTGAGGAGGAGCTTCTTCCCGCAGGCGATACGGACTCTCAATCACACCACCACACAGTACTGACCCACACATATGGTTTTTACACACACTCTGGACATTCTGGACATTCGTTTACACTAGTGACCACTGCACAACTACACTTCGTGGTCATCAAATCACTCTATCACAAGTCACTTTAAATGATCACTTTTAAGCATATTTGCACTGCACAAGACACTTTAAATATGTGGATTGCACAACTCTGGACATTACCATTCTTGTATTACCATTTATTCTAACTCCATTCCACACAAAAATTACAGAAATATACACCTACTTGTACAGCTGCTCTTATTGTTCTATATTTCTTCATACATTCTTCATATATTTTCTATATTGTGTATTTTTGTTGTACAGTTATTTTATTTTAACTTTAATTTTTATATTTTATCTTATTCTTTCCTAGTTAAATTTACCCTCTATTTTTCATATTTATTTCCTATTCCTATTCATAGTCTTTTTATTTTAAGGTCACGAGCAGTTGTCTATGCATTTCACTGCATATTGTACTGTGTATAACTGTGTATGTGACAAATAAAATTTTTATAAGAATTTTCAGGATAAAGTGGTATAGACAATGAGACTCTTTGGCGCATCTAGCTTGCACTGATTAGTCCAGTCTCTTTTAAGGAGTTTTTGTTCACACTGGCATCCCTTTCTCCTTTTAAGTATTATTTTTTTTATCTCAGGATCTTCTTTATTTTAGTTCACACCCATGCAGGAGGGGAGCAAAGGCCAGCTCATTCTGTCTGATATCAGAAAAAAGCCAGTGGAGCCCATACTACTTAAAAAAGTCAATGCTGGCCACAATAGAAAGGCTCAGAACATCCAGAACACCACAGTCCACAATATCCAGCAGACAATGAGCCCAAGGCCTCTGACCTTGTCTCCAAACTTCCCAGACCACAAACTAATCGACCAGCCATGGGATCCATGGGATCGACAAGCCATCCTTGATAAACAAGTCCAATCCACAGAATAACAACCAGACAACCCACAGCACCCAAAAGATCTGTTGCTAACATTCAAATATCAGATACCACAGCACATCCCCAGAAGCCCTGCGGAAGGAGTGCCCCAAGGGGCCAGAGCTACTCCAACGGCACAAGGGGAACTCAAAAGTTAGGTGGTTTTAATATTAATGTATTTAATGTTTTGGCTGATTGGTGTATATATGGTTGCTTTATATAAAGGGCATTGGTGGCTCAGCAGGTTAAGGCTCTGGGTTGGTAATCAGAAGATCAGTGGTTCAAACTCCGGCTCCACCAAAATGACACTGTTAGACCCTTGAGGGTAAGCTCCAGGGGCACTGTGTCATGGTTGACCCTGCACTCTGGCTCCAACTTTCTAACAAGCTAGAATATGTGAAGAAAGACTTTCTCAGGGAAAGGCAGGGTACACCCTGGAAAAGGTGCCCACACCCGTCATAGAGCGCAGGGAAACAAACCCGCCCAGTTATACACTGAAGGCAATTTGGAAACACAGATCATCCTACACCATTGGCCTGTAGGAAGAAACCAGTGTACAGAGAGGAAACTCACCAAGTACAGGGAGACTCCAATACTGTACCTACTAGAGGAGAGATTGGAAACCGCAAACCTGGATGTATGAGGCAAGAATACGGCATACGTTTTCTCTCTTTCTCTCTCTCTCTCTCTCTCTCTCTCTCTCTCTCATACACTCCCCCTTACAGAAGATCTCTGTCTGTCAGATTGAACTGAAGTGTCAGAGAGATTGAGTAGCCCCATGGCACTGGCGTCAAAATAAAGCTGGCACTCTTTCCAAAACATGTCATATATTTTCATTTCCTTCAGATCATCGAGATGCAATCAATCACGGCAAGCACATGTTTACATGTATGTCAAACATAGTAAAAAATAAATCACTGGTGGAGTGTGAAAATTTTTGGCTTATAGGTATATTAGGTAAAAAATTATCACTGACCTCCATCCATCTACTGTAGAGCAGTGGTCTCCAACTGCTCTAGATGGAACATTTTCCATGGACCGGACATTACACCCTTGCAACAAAGCATAATAAAGTTCATAATAAATATAACATAACACAAAATCAGTTTGAGCCCTGAGCTACAGTAGTTTCCTGTGATGAGACAGGTCCATTTATTAGTGATGTGAGACAATGACACCCGTCTGCTCTGTAATTTAGTTTTCATTGCAGACAACCCCGTTTCACAAACATAGGTTGTTCAAAATGTTTTACAGTGCTTTTATAGTGATCTTGGGATGTTCTACCTTGATTTTAATCCAGGACGTTGGCAGATTTGACGTTGTCTCAAACATTAAGCGTTAAAAGTCCGGTTCTATTACAGTATACAGAGCGGGCTCAGAGCATGTGAATCACCTGTTGCAATAAACCCGTAATTAAGGTAAGATTACAATCAGTCATTAATCGTCAAATGTAAATGAATGCACAGTGAAATTCTTTATTTTTCACATATCCAGCTTTGTTAATAAGCTGGGGTCAGAGTACAGGGGTCAGCCATAATAAGGCACACTGGAGCAGACAGTGTTAATGGCCCAATAGCAGCAACCAAGCTTACGGTTAGTAACTCAGAGCCTTAACCCACTGAGCCACCAGTCAATTCGTGTCATTTTCTTTTAAATTCAGCTTTCTTCTCTTTTATTCCCTTTTTCCAGATATGTTTGTTTTTAGTAATTTTAGCTGAAGTTATCTTGTGACACTACATTCATTTCATTGGTCATCAAAAAACCAATACAGTGAGAAGTGTGGGAAAGAGATTCAGACTATAAGTGAATGGGAAATGATCTGATCATTTTTCAAAGTAAAACATTCTGCAGACTCTGGCAGTCAATAAAATGAAAATAAAACAAAACGATGTATTTTAAAATTGTCTGTGGCCTGGTATTGGTCTACGGACTAGAGCCAGGACCTAGATGATTTGCTACGGGCAAATCCCTCACACGACAAAAGACATTCGTTTGAATTTGAAAAGAAGGAATAATATACAGTAAGGTGTGTGCACAAAGTAAGTAAAGGCCATTTTTTTGGCAAATCCCATTACCCAGCATGAAAGAATTTTGCCCCCTCTTGTGGGCCTAAGACTAAACTGCAAGACTGGTTGCACTTTGTGGCCATCGTGCATGAGGAATTTGGTTTAACATGCATGTCTTGGCTCTACAGTGAACACCACAATGAATATGCTCATGATGTCTTTGACATATACTACAGTTAGCAAGGGTGTTGAGACATACAGCTGCTTTTCCAGGACAACACTCTGTCTCTTTCTGCAGTGCATATACTGTATATGGGTTAATATTTTTGCTATGAACAACAGTTTGAAAGTATTGTACTGTATATTAAATATGGTGCTCAAGGAGGAGGTATGGCAATCTATTATGTCTGGCCACCTCACTAAAATATGTGCCTAAGAATGAACTGACAAAGCCGAGGTTAGGGAGTGAGACACAATAATAACTTAGTCCAGAAACAGGCTGGTTGGAAAACCTTCTTTTACTTCTAAAGATGGATCAGTCTGATTATTTCCCACAAGTTATGTAGAGGATAATCACTCGTCTAGGATGAAGCCTTCCAGGACTCCCATACTGCAGCTCACACTCGATAAAAAAAAAGTCAGTTCTTCATTCTTTATTTCTCATCCAGTCCAACTGAGTCACTGCAATCTGCTGGAGAAATTGTGTGGCTGCGTTAATTGCGATTGGTGTTAAGTGGGGCCTGAGCAATTTTACCCTTTTAGAGTTCATGTGCCCCTCTATTACTCACTGCCATGAGTCAACGGGACTTAATTGGCAAGACTTCATGTCACATGGGAAGAAGAAGTGTTTGTGATATTGACGAGTTCTGTGGGTCTGTTGAGGCCATGCTCTGCTACACTGGTGGTCCGTTCTCTCAAATTCCAAAGCCAAGATCAGGTTCCACATACAGATCAGGATATTAAACATATAGTGTAACTGAATGCACGATCAAAATAAAAGTTTTAAAATGTATTATTTTATCATTTTAAAATGGATTTTGGGGAAAATGATGAGCAGCTTGTTTTTTTTTTTTTTTGTTTGTTTTTGTAAAATAAGACACGAGCACTGGAGAAGCTGTAACGTGGTGATGCTGAGTTTCTGGTGTTAACAAAAGCAAACACACTTATCTTTGGCAAAAACGTAACAGAAAAAGTCTAGAGCTGACATCAATTAAAAAAGAGTGTAGAAAGAGAATAAAGTTAGTCACTGTGCTTGTGCCATAGATGTATATGAGCTGGCATGTTTTTGGAGAAAGGAAAGTCAAAACAAAACAGCGATCAACTCACTTAATTACAAATTAATTACGGTACCAAGGGAATTATTAATTAACTAATCAAACACCCATTGCCGCTACCTCACTGGCGTCTGACGTCCTGCGACCCTGTCTCCAAGCGTAACAGCAGTCAGGGATATGTAAATTGGAATAAATTGGAAGGTTAAAAACTGTGTTATTTTATTTTGAGTGAAAACAGTCTCGCCGGGGAAGCATCACTAGATTCCGCTCGCCGTCGCCGAAAGCAAGTCGAATAATTTCTGCTCATTATAGAGCAGGTAGGCATGAAATTCTTTCCACCCGTCAAACTGGGTATGGTTCTTTAAAAAACAAGATCCCACCCAAACACACATACACACACACACACACACACAGAGAAGGTTTTAAATGGTGCAGCACCCCCTCTTGCCCTCCCACCCCCCTCACATTCACTTGTCCATCAGGCGCTCGTATATCACAGTTTTCTCCATTCAAGCCAGATTTATAAGGTGTGTGATATGGTTTAGTATGTGTGCAGGTTGTTCCCATAACCACGTCATGACAACCCGAGCATGGCTACATGCAAAACTAAATCTATCTATCCTTATATATCCTTATAAGAAACAAAAGTACACTATATAAGTACACCACTTTTTTCAAGTGGATGAAAACTTTCTCCATATGTAGTGTGTTATTTTATCAATTTGATCTTCTTCTTCTTCTTCTTCTTCTTTATGTATTAAATCCAAGCACCAATATACAGTATGAGAGAAGTTAAAACCAAATCTGTTTTGCATTCAAAATCAACCTAGAACTCGGAAAAAATCACCTAGAAACTGGTATTTCAAACTGAAAATGACCGTAGCAGCACTATAGCTCTGAGTAACCCGTCAAAACATGAAAAGACACACAAACGTGATTATGGTGCCCAAAAATGTTAAGGTGATTTACTACCATGATGGTTTTTATATCTTCCATTATTATTATTATTATTATTATTATTATTATTATCATTATTATCATCATTATTATCATTATTATTATTATTAAAAAAGTGTATAATTTGTATTGAATTAATTACATATTGGTTATGATGTGGTTCTTTGCGAAAAGATATGAGTAGAACATTTGCACGCACGCGTGTGTGTGTGTTTGTACCTACAGTATGTTTATGTGTGTGTGTGTGTGTGTGTGTACTGTATGTGTGCATGTATTTACCTACATGATGACTTTTTCCTTGACATGATTTGTATCACTGTCATGCTTATTTTCAGGGCTGCTGTGAGAGAAAGTGCCAATCATCACATAGTTACGTACTTATACATATAAACTGATTATATCATCATATAATGTTAGTCACATTAGCACATGTCTGCAGCTTTGCTTATACTCAGTGCAGTAGTGATGAGAATCATCAACCTTCTTGGTGAGTCAGTTCATTTGGTTCAGCTCACAGATAATGAATAAATAAGCTTCCATATGACTCACTGGATAAAAAAATAAATAAAAATGGAGCAGCAATTTTTGCATTTTCAGGTTTCAGTGTTTAAGGTTTGCCTCCTCGCTGTTATTTAAGCTCCTAGATTTGCTGCATTAATTATCATGCACCTGTTGCTTTACTGTTCTATGTATTTTTTATTTTACTTCTACAGTACTGTATGTTTTTTTGCTGTTCTGCTTTGTTTATGTTATAAGCCTCGCACCTCCAGGATCCGGGTTTGATTTACATTTAGGCATTTGGCAGACGCTCTCATCCAGAGTGACTTACATTGCTCAAGGGCCCAACAGTGGTGACTTGGTGGTTCTCGGGTTTGAACCTGGGATCTTCCAAACCGTAGTCCAATGCCTTAACCACTGCACTACCCCTGGCCCCCTTTCCACTTCGGGTCTGTGTGCATGGAGTTTGCATGTTCTCCCAGTGCTTGGTGGGTTTCCTCCAGGTACCGTGATTTCCTCCTATTGTCCAAAAACATGGAGATTCGACTTATTGGAGATCCCAAATTTCAGTATTGAATTATTCAATAATCTGTGTTTGTTTTATTTATTTATCAACTCAAAATTATATATATATATATATATATATAACTGGCACACTACATAAATTCCCTACGAACATAAAATATTTTTTGCAAATACTGTAAATAATTGCACAGGTCCGTATTGTGATTTACATCTTTATGCCATCGGTTGTGCAGCACTAAATTAAATCTACGTGTATAATTAGATTGTGTCTCCCTCACTTTGTTACATGACAGAATGGACAGAAAACAAGCAAACTTTATTGAATAGGTGGATTTTTCTTAGAGGAGTTGTGACTGCACAGGCAGTTTCTTCGTGATCCTGTGTAAGTGGTAAGAATGTGTAAGTTAGGAGAGAGTTGTGGCAAACCATGTCCAGGGTGAGGATGCTTCTTGTACCACACATTAACAAAGGCACAGAAGTGTTCAAGGTTAGAGAGTCAAAGCAACAAGCAGCTCAGCTCTTCATACAGCTGGACAGCCATGCCCCAGACTCTCTCCCCAGACAATAGCCTTGTGATTTAACCAGAGGAACATCTCTCCAGAACATCATGCCTTCGCCGCACCCCAGGTTTATTATGGTTCCTCTGAACCCTACATTTAAAAGTGACTCCTGGATCCTAGATTTGTTGGTAATTGAATCTCATGCCTGCACTGCACACAATTTCCACTGAAATCATATAGGGCTCTGCATCCTAGCTTTTCTAATACCATCTGTGCTCCACAACCTTCAGAAGCATCATGCCTGCCATGCACCACAGCCTCGCTGACATCATGTGCGTTCTGCACGTTAGGTTTAAGAGCATACCATGTTTTGGGACATTATGCCTGCAGCACACTATTGTGCTTGCTACGCACCCTGGCCACAATGATATCATGCTCACTACTTACCCTAGCCACAATGACCTCATGCTAAAGCCACTGCTTGGGTTTGAGGCCTTCAACCTTTTGCTGAGCTCTCGCCTTATAGCTTAGCTCCAGCCCAGTGGTCATGCCCAGTTCTAGCCCTGTGGTTATGTTAACCAAAGTCCACTGGCCAAGCCCCCACCCAGACCCCATATTCATCATCAGAGAAACCAACCAAAGATTGTGTGAGGTTGTTCTGTCAAACACTATTAGAGATCGGTGTGTGTCTGGGTTGCACCTACTGTTGGACGTACAGTTGGACTTTGTGTGTAGGTTATGTGGAAGTTGAATCATGTCAACTGGACTTCTTTCTTGCTAGATCGAGTGATTTCACTACTCATTCTTCAGTCTTAGTTAACTTTGGTAAGTTCCTTATAATTGAGAATAAATATGAAGAAATATAATCATATTTTTTTTTAAATAAGCGCTATAAAATACAATCATCAGTAAAGCTAAGATAATGTATACAAATAAAATGGTAAAAGTTCATTCATTCATCTTCTATACCGCTTTATCCTGTATTTAGGGTCGATGGGACCTGGAGCCTATCCCAGGAGACTCAGGGCACGAGGCAGGGTACACCCTGGACAGCGTGCCAATCCATCGCAGATTACACACACACACACACACACACACACACACACACACACACACACACACACACTATGGTCAATTTAGGAACGCCAATTAGCCTAATCTGCATGTCTTTGGACTGTGGGAGGAAACCGGAGTACCCGGAGGAAACCCACCAAGCACGGGGAGAACATGCAAACTCCATGCACACAGAGACGGGAATCGAGCCTGGCCGGCAATCGAACCCGGACCCTGGAGGTGCAAGGCGACAGTGCTAACCACTACACCACCGTGCCGCCATGGTAAAAGTTGTGGTATTAAATTTTTGGTTATATTGACTGAAGCTCCTGGTTGTAGTAACAATGCAAGAAAACATTTAACCTTAAAGCTGTTGATAGACTTTTAGTAGCATAGTGAATATACTGTACACTCACCTAAAGCATTATTAGGAACACCTGTTCAATTTCTCATTAATGCAATTATCTAATCAACCAATCACATGGCAGTTGCTTCAATGCATTTAGGGGTGTGGTCCTGGTCAAGACAATCTTCTGAACTCCAAACTGAATGTCAGAATGGGAAAGAAAGGGGATTTAAGCAATTTTGAGCGTGGCATGGTTGTTGTTGCCAGACGGGCCGGTCTGAGTATTTCACAATCTGCTCAGTTACTGGGATTTTCACGCACAACCATTTCTAGTGTTTACAAAGAATGGTGTGAAAAGGGAAAAACATCCAGTATGCGGCAGTCCTGTGGGCGAAAATGCCTTGTTGATACCAGAGGTCAGAGGAGAATGGGCCGACTGATTCAAGCTGATAGAAGAGCAACTTTGACTGAAATAACCACTCGTTACAACCGAGGTCTGCAGCAAAGCATCTGTGAAGCCACAACACGCACAACCTTGAGGCGGATGAGCTATAACAGCAGAAGACCCCACCGGGTTCCACTCATCTCCAGGAAAAAGAGGCTACAATTTGCACGAGCTCACCAAAGTTGGACTGGGAAAATGTTGCCTGGTCTGATGAGTCTCGATTTCTGTTGAGACATTCAGATGGTAGAGTCAGAATTTGGCATAAACAGAATGAGAACATGGATCCATCATGCCTTGTTCCCACTGTGCAGGCTGCTGGTGGTGGTGTAATGGTGTGGGAGATGTTTTCTTGGCACACTTTAGGCCCCTTAGTGTCAATTGGACATTACAAAAAATGTAAGTCGCTCTGGATAAGAGCGTCTGCCAAATGCCTAAATGTAAATGTTTAAATGCCACGGGCTACCTGAGCATTGTTCCTGACCAAGTCCATCCCTTTATGACCACCATGTACCCATCCTCTGATGGCTACTTCCAGCAGGATAATGCACCATGTCACGAAGCTCGAATCATTTCAAATTGGTTTCTTGAACATGACAATGAGTTCATTGTACTAAAATGGCCCCCACAGTCACCAGATCTCAACCCAATAGAGCATCTTTGGGATGTGGTGGAAGGGAAGCTTCGTGCCCTGGATGTTCATCCCACAAATCTCCATCAACTGCAAGATGCTCTCCTATCAATATGGGCCAACATTTCTAAAGAATGCTTTCAGCACTTTGTAGAATCAATGCCATGTAGGATTAAGGCAGTTCTGAAGGCGAAATGGGGTCAAACACCGTATTAGTACTGTACGGTGTTCCTAATAATCCTTTAGGTGCATGTAGTTGTGTTGCAAGCTCATGTTAATGTTTTTTTTAACACATAAAAAAACATCCTTTCATTTTTTAAAACCAAAGTTCCAGTTTTCAATGGTCTAACATTAGTTAAACAGGGACAATAAAACTAGTCCCATATCCACCTTGGGCCAGCTAATGGGTTGGCTTAATTATTCCCTTGACAGTTTTTTCCAGCATCAGACTTTCCACAAAGCAAATCATCTCTTCCTCAATAAATCAGCAGAGCCATGATGTACAGAGTTAAGGGACTGATCTAAAAAAATAGCCGAACATGTGGTCGGTCAAAAAGGGGCAAAGTTTTTATAATACAATGTCTACATCTGCATTTACGCCATGTCTCGCCTGCCCCTTTACATTACACAGTGATTGTTTTTCTTTCATTCATTTTACTGTAGCTTCTACTAAAAAACATAAATAACCTTGGAATTGCATTTAATGATTTTATTGATTTTTATAATTAAATAATGCAATGCTTGTTAGCATTAATCAAGACAATACAACTATTTTTTTTCTTTTAAATATGATGTAATTCTGATTCTAAAATGAATGCTAGGAATTGACTTTGAATTAATAGTAGCATTAAGGCTGGTAATTTATTACTCCAGAGTGACTTACATTTTTATCTTATCATACATCTGAGCAGTGGTGGGTTAAATGCCTTGCTCAAGGGCCCAACAGTGGCAATTTGGTGTTGGTGGGGTTTGAACCTGAGACCTTCTGATGTGTAGTCTAGGGCCTTAACCACTGAGCTTCCCCTGCCCCACTTCAGTTCTCTACTATGTGAAAATGATGGATTACGTCTAACAAGACATGTCTGTGTAGCAGGTCTCATGAATATGACCAGACTACACAGCCTGTTGAGTATATCTGGTAGCCATTTGTAGTCCAAAGAAAACATTACCCTCTCTTTTACTCCACCAGTATTCTGAGAATGTGTGAAATAAGTTCTGTTTTTCTCTCCTTTTTCTGCTTTTTATCACCCGTCAAACTTGTATCATCGCACTTAAAGTAACATGCAATGACTTGCCGTGTCATACAACTTAGTGTTGACATCTATAAAATGTTTTGTAGCTCAGCTTGACACAAATGGTTGATTTTGCTCATGACATGGCCTTTACATAAAAAAAAAGATCTAGACCTTTGTGGAATAAAAACCCACCAGGGCTGGACCTTGATTTGTCCCAGAAGACTTGTGTGTTGTTGGCGTTTGTTAATTTGTCCCCTATAACTGACCTTAACTATTAACTCACACCCTTACACACCCAGCATTGTGTCCAGGGTCTAGGCTAGGAGACCTGGAACCGAAGTAACCCAGCAGAGCTGACTTAAGTTCACTGAGCTTCTCGTTAAATGGAACATTAATCCTGTAAAAAAAAAAAAAATCTTATCAGGTCATGTTTCATTTGGTCACAAGAATTGGCAAGAGGACACATGGTTCTGTTTAATACAAAGGCTGTGTACAGAAGTACTCAGAGGTCACATAGAAGCTTGGGTGAAATTGGTTCCCTTAATTTAACATCCACTGTGTGTGAACACAAGTCCAAACTTATGAATGGATAATTTGATGCTGTTCTTTCTGATCATGTCCTGAGAATAAAATCCAATTAGACTTGCTTCTAACCAACGCACTTACCCCAGGGGTCAATATTATGATATGGTGAACCATTTATAACCTCTCTCCATCAATTCATACATGTGAAAGTTTCATAATGGCTGCCTGAGAGTCAAATCCAACCAATTTTGTTTTTACCTAACAAACCTATCCAGGAGTCCCTTTGCTGTCAACCTAGCCCATATACAACCCCTCTCTCTCATGAATTTATACTTATTAAGTTCCATAATGGCCGTCCTGGCTTCCTTTGCCTGTCTGGAGACTCAGTGTCTGCTTCAGCACAAAATCCTCTACAAAGTGCACTTAATTCCCAATTACGATATAGCCTCCATGGCTTTTACTCAAGCCATAAGTGCTGTTATTGTGTGTGACACAAGATCATGAATTCATTGGGTCTGAACCAGGTAAGTGATGCTGCGTCTGACCAGGAGGAAACCTTTCACTCAGCAGAAAGAGTTGTTGTATTAAAGACAATTCATCATGCATCCCAGTGACTTCACCTGTACTTTTAGAGAATGAGCACGTTTGACTTGGCTTGATTTTGTTAGTCGTGATCTGTTCTGTTTGGATTGGATTGTTTCATATTGATTAAAAGTAAAATAGTACAATTATTTTCCCCCTTATGAAACATGCTTGGCTCAGTTACTCAAAACAACATAAAAACACATTCTACAGAAAGCAGATTTATTATACAATGCTGTTACAGGGTACCATGCCATGACATGGCTCTAGGTTTGTCAGGTGTGTCCTGACCTCAGAATTTGACATGTTATACCTATATTCAATTACATTGCGTAAGAGTTCTCTGGTTTCTTTAAAATTCCAGTATATACTTATCCAGTGTTTAGGCTCTGGATTCACTGTTACCCTGAACAACATAGACAACTTACACAAGAATTCTTTCCCCCTTTCTCAGGTCCAGCACATAATATTAATTGATTTAAAAGGCTTTATGCTGGATGCCTTTCCTGCCTCAACTCCACCCATTTCTTCAGGCTTGGCACTGGCACTGATGATTCCCTGCATTTCAGTGATGTGGTTTTAAATAAGGAGATAGGGTTAAAACAGTTGCCCAAGGTCACAATAGTGACTTCTGTCCCTACAGAAAACACAGCAATGTTTATTTGATCTTTTTATTAATTGTGTTCAGTCATTTTGACTTTAAGAATGTAAAATAAAAGAGTTTAATTGCATACACATGGGGCCACACAAACTAGAACTGTTAGGATGATAAGCAATGTCTTACAGCAGGAACTTAACTTTTGAATTAAGGGATAAGAAAAGGGATAATCACAATTTTAGGTTATGTTGACTGATTCACAACTTCACTCCTGTGGAGTCACAGTGCTAAAAAACATTAAACCCTAAGCTGTTGGCAGATTTTTAGCAGCATAGTGAAGATTGGCGGTACAGCGGCTTAGTGGTTAGCTCTTTTGGCTTGCACCTCCAGGGTCAGGGCTTGATGGGTTTCCTCTAGGTACTCCGGTTTCCTCCCACCATCCAAAGACGTGCAGATTGGGCTGATTGGCGCTCTCAGATTGCTATAATGTGTGACGGTTGACTGGAGGTCCGACCACGGTCGTGAAATGGGAATAAGCACCTTTGGCCTCCGCGGCCCCTAGTTGGACTACAGAGGTTCCTAGATGGATGAATGTGTATATAATTGTGTTGCTAGGTAATGTTAAATAAGAAAAGAAATTAATACCAGCAAAACATCCTTTAATTTTTTAAAAAACTATAAAAGTTTTATGCTAGCTAATTGGGTTGGCTTCTGCTACTGCTACAGTATCTAGCATTGATGACAACAATGTATGCGTGTGTGTGTGTGTGTGTGTGTGTGTGTGTGTGTTAATTAAAAGAAATGTAACACTTATTGATTATTTTATAAAATTGATTTCATAGCTGTAGACAGTGCATCTATTGTCAGGTCTTGAACAGGAGACGAGTGTTAAATATTCCCATGACAGCTTTTTCCAGCATCGGACTTTCCATAAAGCAAGTCATCTTTTTCCCAATAAATCAGCAGAGCCATGATGTACAGAGTTAAGGGACTGATCTAAATAAATAGCAGAACATGTGGTCTGTCAAAAGGGGCAAGGTTTTTATAATAGACTTGGCCAGTGTGGACATTGGAGGTCTGTTTGTTACTAGAGTAGCCTGGTAACACACAGGACACTGAGCTTGAAAGCAAAATCCACCAAGCACACTCATGCCAGACACCTCACCATTGACCCGTCCAGACCAGATCATCAGCCGTCTGTGTTCTGTCTAAAACAATACCTTCCAGGCAAAATCATGACATTTGCTTTGGAAATTGCTGAGCAGATGCGTGTAAGTGGACCAGGGTAGTGAGTACGCAATTAGCTAGCTTTGGGCCATTTGAAGCTGTGTACACATCATTACAGTTTAATTGTGTACAGACACCTTCTCTCTGCTTTGTGTAGTGTTTCTGGATGTCAAGCAGCAGTCTGATGATCTCTGTTGTCGATTAGTTAGGCAGAACACACTCTCATACTGATGCAATAAGACATTTAGATCTCAAATTTTGTATATATTGATTTGACAGAAACATGATGAAGCATATTGATCTTTCCAGAAAAAAATCCCTACAGAGCACAAGAGGTGTCATAGGAGGGGAAAAACAAAAACAAGCATTTGGATTACTTAACTGATAGCATGCATTAGTAAACAGAGAGCATGCATTACTAAATCAAGAGCATACATTCCTTAACTATTTTTCCTGGAGCACATGGATTTAAACATTCATATTTGTTCTGGTCTCTCTCTCTCTTTCTTTCTATTTCTCTCTTAAACACATATGGATTGCTTGGACTTAATACATTTTAGCTTAGACTGAGCTATTTGGATAGTCTTTGGGTTTTGGCCACAAACTCTTGCTATATTAGAGAACCTTTATTCAATATTTGCTTAAAGATTTTTATGTCAGTAAATGTAAAGCAGGGACAGTGGTAGTTCAGGTGGTTGAGGCTCTGTGCTATTAATTTGAGGGCCTGGGCCTCGCCACTGCGAGAGTTCAACTTTTGGGCCCTTGCGACGTTAACCCTTGCTTCTGGATGAAAAAGGAGGAGGGTTGGGCGTTGGGCTAACATCCCTCACTCACTCATTATCTATACCACTTTATCCTGTATACTGGGTCACGGGGGGGTGGGGGGTTAGCTGGAGCCAATAGGGCACTACAGGAAATTTGGGTACACCAGTTGGCCTAATCAACAGGTCTTTGAACTGTTGGAGGAAACTGGAGTAAAATGTAGTATGACTGTCATGGGACATTAACAGAAGCATACACATTAGGCTTTATTATAAAGATAATAATATATATTTATAAAATATTTTTTACTAATGTTATTCCATGTGTGGCAATGTGGGCAATGGCGTCTTCTCATTGGCTCACAGGTAGGTGATTAGTCACCCATTATAGCCAATCAGAATGGTTCCCAATAGTACTTAAGGCTGGATTTCATCTTACCTGGTATACGTCAAGGACCGCCCTTACGGTGTGTGCATGGACAGAAGGTGTGTGGTTGTTGGTTGTAACACAAAATTTGCAAGTTTGTTAGCAATGGTCATGGTCCTTATTGGAAAATGTAAATGAGCAGCAGCTCTACTTCAAGTTTCTTTGGTCGCTTGTTTCAACAAACTAGTAACTTTTACTGTAAGCTACAAACCTGATGCCACATATATATATGTATAGTATGCTGAGAGTAAGAGCATAAACCTGTGGCTCAGCTCTTCCATTTCATGATCCATTTTACCATCATTTGTGAACAGGGCCTCAAGACAATTGAACTCCTACACCTGGGAAAAACCATCCTCTCTTATCTGAAGGTCCTCAGATTTTAAGGTACTGATTTGTATCACAGCTGGATCACACCTGGTTGCAAACCAAGATGAGGCAAAAAGCTGCAAATTCGTCTTCCTGTCCCCATGTAGGATGACATCTTGGCCTTGACTTTGCTTTGAAATTCTGTCAAATTGGATTTGGAGTTTGTGGGTGTAAAGTCTATTTTCAATGCACAATTACAACTGAAAATAGTTCATGTAAATAATTGCCTTTATGCAAATATATTCAATTCAATTCAATTCAGTTTTATTTGTATAGCGCTTTTAACAATTGACATTGTCTCAAAACAGCTTTACACAATCAAAAGAATTATTTAAGTTTGTATGGAATGTGAATGTGTATGAATCAAAATGTTCAGATATTCCCTGGCGAGCAAGCCCGAGGGCGACAGTGGCAAGGAAAAACTCCCTGAGACGGTAATAGGAAGAAACCTTGAGAGGAACCAGACTCGACAGGGAACCCATCCTCATCTGGGTGAAACAGATAGCAGGAAATGATCTGCATTTATACTGTGTTAAGTGTTAGGTTCAGCTATAATAGTTGATGTTAATTGATGTTATAATAGTTGATGTAAAATGGAGTCCAGTAATTATTGGAGACTCAGATAGACTTGTAGAAAGTTCCAGTCCTGAACTATCGAATTGTCAAGTCCTCAGAGAAACAGCTGACAACACCAGTCGAGGCCAGAACCATCTTCTAAGTAGATAGAATCATCCCCAGACACCAGACGCATCCTAAAGAGACACACGGGGCATCCATGCGATGAGACCTCCAACCAGAAACCGATATATCATTTTAGGTAAATGAAAATGGTTTTATCATAAGATCCATTGATGTAATTACATGTACATTTTACCCTGGCATAAACTTAGCATTAAACTTATTTGTCATTTCAGCACCTATAATTAAATTTAATTAAATTCAACAAAATTTTATTTGTATAGCGCTTTTAACAATTGATATTGCCGCAAAGCAAAATAATTATTTAAGTTTGTACAGTATGAGACGTGAACGTGTATGAATCAAAATGATAAGACTGTCCCTGACGAGCAAGCCGAGGACGATGGCGACAGTGGCAAGAAAAAACTCCCTGAGATGGTAATAGGAAGAAACCGTGGGAGGAACCAGACTCAACATGAGGAACCCATCGTCAATTGGGTGATAACGGATAGCAGGGATTGATCTGCATCATACTGTGTGAGACTGGAAGTTCAGTATAACAGGAGGTGTGTTTACTGTGAGTTAAAATTGAGTCCAGTTCATTCTTAGAGGCTCAGGTAGACTGTAGGAAACACCAGTCCTGAACTATCGAGCAACTGCTGTCACACATCCTCAGAGAACAGATATCTGCATCAGCCGAGGACAGGACTGTCTTCGTGGAAAAGTGGAACCGCCCCCAGTCACCACACGCATCCCAGGCAGACCACACGGGGCATCCATGCGACCAGAAGCAGGACGCCAGGACAAGTCAGACAGCTCCAGGGGGCATGAGGGGGTCTGGATCACTGGCAGCTCAGGAGCAACATGTATAGCTCGACAGAGAGACAGGTAGAGGGAAAGAGAGAGGGGGGACAGAGAGGAGGAGAGAGGGAAGAGGAGAGAGCAGAAGGGAAGGGTAGATGGCAGTTAGGTATGGTCACAGTCAAATAATGTATAAAGTGAATGTATATTTACTGTAGAGTGCAAACAGGGACTCCTGCAGGAATAATTCTGACATCATAAATTTAAAGGAAGAGCCAGAAGGAAACACAAACATGAGGGGGAACTGAGTGTAAAGCGACCAATCACTTCATAGTCAACAAACCTGAGTGATCAATGAGAGTGAGGAAGACAGCATCTAAACATACCAGTTCACCGTAATACTCTACGTCCATGAGTCCCCCAGATCTGCTCCTTTACCTTATGGCAAATCTATTTATAAAAATGCTTGGCTAAATAAATAGGTTTTGAGCCTAGACTTAAACACTGAGACTGTGTCTGAGTCCCGAACACTATTTGGAAGACTATTCCATAATTTTGGGGCTTTGTAAGAAAAAGCTCTGCCCCCAACTGTAGTTTGCATCCTTTGACCGAAGTAGGCGTGGCGGATCGTAAGACACTAGCAGTTCACTCAGATACTGCGGCGCGAGATCATTTAATGCTTTATATGTCAATAGTAGGATTTTAAAATCAATGCGAAATTTCACAGGGAGCCAATGTAGTGAAGATAGGATAGGGGTGATGTGCTCATATCTTCTGGTTCTAGTGAGGACTCTCGCTGCTGCATTCTGGACTAGCTGAAGCTTGTTTATGTAAGTACAGTAGCTGAACAACCAGACAGTAAGACATTACAATAGTCCAAGCTAGAGGTGATAAAAGCATGAACTAGTTTTTTTGCATCATTTAGTGACAATATATTTTTTATCTCGGCCATATTTCTGATGTGAAAGAATGCTATCCTGGTAATATTATCTACATGAGCTTCAAATGAAAGACTGGGATCTATAATCATACCAAGGTTTTTCACTGTTGCACTTGATGGAACAGAAAGGGCATTTAAAGTTACAGTGTGATCAGAAAACTTGCTTCTAGCTGCTTGTGGTCCTATGACTAGAACTTCTGTCTTATCAGAGTTAAGTAGAAGGAAGTCAATTAGCATCCAATCTTTTATGTCCTGCACACATTGCTCAACTTTAGTAAGCTGTTTTTTGTAATCTGGTTTTGCTGAGACGTATAACTGTCTGTCATTAGCATAACAATGAAAACTAATACCATGCTTATGAATTACATTGCCCAGAGGAAACATGTAAAGAGAAAAAAAGTAGTGGGCCTTAAACTGAACCCTGTGGAACACCAAACTCCACTTTGGAACATGCAGAATGGTCACGATTTAAATCTACAAAGTGATACCGAGCAGTCAAATAGGATCTGAGCCACGAGAGGGCCGTTCATTTAATTTCTACTACATTTTCTAATCTAATTCTGAAAAAGAATACTATGATCAATAGTGTCAAAAGCTGCACTGAGGTCGAGTACCACAAGTATAGTGACACAACCCTGATCAGAGGCCCATAGGAGGTAATTTACAACTTTATCAAGTGCTGTCTCTGTGCTGTGATCCGGCCTAAATCCTGACTGATACAGTTTGTTTATGCCATTCCTATGTACTGTAGATATGAACATACAGTAGTTGCTGTGCTACTATCTTTTCCAGAATCTAAGAGATGAAGGGGAGGTATGTACTGTATAAAATAAAGATAAAATAAATAAAGATATCGGCCTGTAATTGGACAGCTGACAGGAATCAAGTTCAGGTTTCTTTCAGTGGTTTAATAACTGCAAATTTAAAGGATTTGGGAACATACCCACTGCTGAGTGAACAGTTAATAACAGGGGTTCTGTTGTTGCTGGTACTATCTGCTTGAGAAAATGTGTAGTAACACATGACCACAGCTGAAAAGGAGATAACGTCTGTTTTTTCTTGAATTGGGTTCGCAACTATAATATAGATTAATATGCATTGCCTTATTCTACATACAGTGTAGAAGCCCTTTATCATTTCAGTGTCTCCTTGTATATTCCCTGACCATAGCTGAAAACATTCAAACATTTATTTGTGTATTTATTGATTTTCAAAGCCGATTGGTGGTTTCAACAGTTTAAGTATTGTGCTATTATTGTCCTAGAATGTAGGCCTGAGAAGGCAACAAACACTACTTTCTCAACTTTATGACAGTAGTCTTTTTTCTCTATTCTTTTTTTTTTTTTTTCAGTTTTATACAATAAAGGTCTGATTCAGAGGGATGAAGTATTTTATTTAGTAACTGCAATTTTAGCTTCCTGGGAAGGCCATCCGGCATAAAACCTGAACAGCTGAAAGTCCAACATTTCACCAATGGTAAGTATCGGGCATAAACCGTTTTTGGAAAGCACAAATCCTTTAACATCAGCAGAAAGTGAGTGACAAGTGCAAAACCTCCAAGATGCCGAGCACTAGGATGAGTCAGAGAGAAGAAGTGTGTGGAATCATCTGTCACTGGCATCACATTAGGCAGCACGAGTTTGCATGCAGCACAACACACATTCATAGCCAATACTAAGTGGTGTTAGTAAGTATGAGTGAATCATTATAATTGCCTCATGAGAATTCACAAATTATATGACTTCACAAAACCCACAGCAGATCCCTAAGAACTAGATGTGTCACAAACTGCTAATCCTGTAAACTCAAAGGAAATAATAAATAATGTAGCTTCCAGTGTGCTTCAAACCATTCTCACATAGCATAAACTATTTTAACATGGCATAAACCCACTCTTCACCTCACGTTACGCAGTTCCTCTTCAGGAGGGCCTTCTGGACACTGTGCAAATCTGCTGCATCCATGCATGAGATCTTACATTCCAAGCAAATTGGAATGGAGAATTATGGAAAAGAGCGATGGAAAAAGGTTATGTGATCCGATGAATCCAGACTGACCCTCCGGAGCGATGTGTGTGTCAGGGTAAGAAGGGAAAGCTCATGAAGCGATGCACCTCTCATGCATAGTGTCCACTGTACAAGCCTCTAGAGGCAGTGTTATGATCTGAGGTTGCTTCAGTTGGTCAGGTCTAGACTCAGCAACGTTATGTGGCAATAAAATTAATTTAGCTGACGACCTGAATGCCCAGGTTATCTCAACTATGGAGTTTTTCCTCTCTGAGCATGAGGAATCATTGGCCAATGTTGCATGGAAATAAATGTGATATTGCATAAGGTTCTCAAAAACAATGCTATAGTGAATGCGTGCTGTAATCAAATCAAAGTTAAAGGCTGGCCAAAGTAAATTTGTTCAGACAACATAGTTGTTAAAATAGTTTGCTTGAACGTGTGTTTGTGTTAATGTAAAATATATACTGTATATTCTTAACACACCTTAAAGAGAGTGAATGAGATGACCAGTTGCTTAATTTATCAATATATAGAAATATTCATATAAACTTGTACAATAGACAGTATATTATGTTAATACAGTATACTGTATGCACTTCCTAATAATGACGGATTATTAGAAAACTACTAATCTAGGCTTGTGAACTATATATATATATATATATATATATATGGTGTTTCTTGCATTTGTCATTTTATTTAAGAAGATACTGTATTTATCAAGCGTGTATTAATTATTGGGTAGGTGCACATAGCAGAAATGTCACCAACCTGTAATTATACCTGACCACAGGTGTGCCCTATGACCTCAATATGTGAGGGGGGGGGGGAGTACAAATAGTCAGGATTGTGTCAAAGTTCACTAGGAGATGTGTGGAAAGGCACAGACCACACACTTTCTCTCTCTCTCTTGCACGCACTCGCGCGCACACACACACACACACACGCACACACACACACACGCACACACACACACACGCACACACACACACACACACACACACACACACACACACACACACACACACACACACTAGAGCGCCTTGTGTTCAAATTGGGGTAGAACACTCATGGAAACACAGCCCCGTGCTCATTAGCGGCCTGCAGCCCACAGTGACCTGAACAGTATCACATTGTAATTGACTCTGTCTGTCCAAATCAAGAGAGGAAAGCTAAACAAGCAACATTCTGATTTAGTGCATCTAATTGGAGCTTGAAAAAAGGTTCAGTGATTTGATACTGTGTAAACACGCAGGAAACGGCGAGAGAGTGTTGAATGGTCTAAATACAGTATCATAATAACATCTGTGGATGTTTTATTCCAAACAGAAGAGTTTAAGTCAAATTGGGACTTGTGATAAAACTCCTTATAAATGAAGGTATAAAAATGATTGTGTTTCAAAAACAGTACAGTGATAAGCTATTTAAAAGAAGGTCGTACATCCATGAATGAAGATGGCTGAGAATATCTTGCCATCCACTTGCAGAAGAGATGCATCTGTCTGTAGAAACTATACTGTACATGTAATCAGTCACCAACATCACTTGCACATTACTGGAACTAGACTGGGAGTTATTGGCATGTCGCATGTTTGGAACATTAAAGGAGTTCCTGGGAAGCCAGCGTTTTAGACATGAAGCGGGCAGTCCGATCATGTCTCCCGGCATACTGAGAAAACTTTCTACTGTACCTTGATGGGATCTGAGCACTAGTGAGTTGTTGGGATAAGTGCATTAGTGTAGCAGGGGATTATATTGTATAGAGATTATTATTCTGCACAATAAAAAGTCCCAGTTTCACTTGAATGTACCTCATATATTTAATAAGTGAAAATGTCATTGGTTTGAAACCATATAGATTGCCTTGCAATCAGGAATTGCAAGGCAATCAAAACACAACACAACACAAATACTCTACTAATCAAATCAAATCAAATCAAAACACGACACAAACTAATCACATGTGAAATGATTATAACCAGTTGATAAAATCCATGTGCGATGTGACAGTATAACAAAACCCCCGAAGAAAAAACCTTCCACTATAAATGAATGTACTGTACTGTATTTGTATAAGAAATGCTACAATAGATCTGATCGTCTCATTTAATGTCTCAGGTTTGAGAGCGAGGGGTCAAGTCTTTTAGGTAATAAAAAGCAACGGAGGAGAAAAAGTGAGGCCTCGCTTTAGAGCCATGGGAAATATCAAACAGCACACACGCACTTTTAGTGGAAGGGCATCATGCATGGACCAAAAAAAATCCAGCAGAGAGAACGGTCTATTAAAAGCCAATGAATTTATAACTCCCTGACTCGCTCTTAAAGATTTCAGAATTTGCGTTTGCTCGATGCTTCAGTGTTTTGTTACAGAAGCTCTGTTTTCAGTCTATAAATTTTGTCTATAAATTTCAGTCATTTTTTTTTCCAGCTTGGTCATAATTGGATCATGGCTAGATAATATACTGTAATGTATACATGCTTCCTCTGCATCAAGGAAATGTGTATTTTTATACTAATAATTAACACTGAGTTATAGTTTTAACCTGACTACAATCTTGTATGGGGAATAAAATTAAGCAAAAATACTTTAAATGCTGATGCTGAGAGAAACCTAATGTACTATATGCAGTGATTATACATTTGAAGCTGTATGGTATATGATAATTCATGAAAAACAAGCCATTATTATTATTATTATTATTATTATTATTATTATTATTTTAAGTTGTAGTACTAGTAGGAATAGTGCAAGTATACACTCATCAGCCATACCATAAACTCCACTGCCAGGGGAACCGAACAACACTCAGCACCAATTATATACTGATAAACTGGTGACACGCATGTCTTTAGGAACCAAAGGCCAGCCCATCCTGTTTGATCCCATGGAAAAGCCAATTCAGTAGAAATTGCCAAAAAAACAATGCTGGCCACAAGAAAACGGCACCAAAACTCCCACTGCTCCTTATCTTGCCACACACAGGGCCCAGCAGGCAAAGAGCCCAAGGCTCCAACCATGGCCTCCAAACTCCCCAGCTCTCAAGCCGATCAAGCATGCATGGGACGCGCCAGGAAAACAAGTTCAATCCATGGAGGCCCCAACTCACAACCCACAGAACCCAAAGGATTGGTTGCCCCAAGTCCTGGTGCCAGACACAAAAGCACACCCCAGAAGGCCTGCGGAGCCATGCCCCAAGGGACCAGAAACACCCCAGTAGCACAAGGGGACCCGAAAACACAAATGAATTTAACGGTTTTAATCTAGCGACTGATCAATGTTTATTCCCTAGAACTTTTTCTCTGCTCTAATTCAAAGGTCCTTTAAATAATTCCAGTCATTTAAACAGTGGAAAACATCAAAAAGTAATAATAAAATTAATAAAGGTGTGTTATATACAATAAATGTATTTCTGTCATGGTAAAGAATTTTTTTTATATTTCTATGTGCATGATATTTACAATAAAATCTGGGCAAATAAAAACACTTCATGCTGAGGCGTAGGATAGAGTGGTGATGGTTCAGTGTGTTACGGCTCTGAGTCACTGATTGGAAGGTTAGCGGTTCGAGCCCCAGCTCGGCCAGGTTGGGCCCTTGAGCAAGACCCTTAACCCTGTCAGTTCCAGGGGAGCTGAATAATGACTAACCCTGCACTCCGGTCTACAGTACTGGAAAAACTGGAAAAAGCAAACAAAAAAACTGGAAAAAGCTACAGTATGAATAAAGATTTTCACCGTGCAGTAATGTATATGTGATGAACTTAAAACAATAGAATACAATTCTAATAAAGTAATTTCAAAACTGTAAATAACAAACAAAAAAAAAAACAATACCATTTATCCCTTTTTTATGTTCTTTTAAAAAATGACACTCTTGCGCAATGTTCTGTTTAAAGACTGAGAAGATATTAAAAGCTGTAACACTCACACAGGGTCAGATGTGTACGTAAGCCACTAATTGACGTACAATGATTCATTTTTGTCCTGGGTCCTGCCACCTCACTGTCCAACCCTTTCATAAACACACCTTGCTTTATTTTCTCCCCTTGCTCCCTTTTTCTGTCCATCACGGCCTGTGTTGATTTTGTGGTTTGCAAAATTGCACTTCTGGCTCCAGAAGGTTAACACCGTAAAACCTTATCTGCTGCCGGCACTTTGGAGGCCCAACAGCAAGGTCTTTCAGATGGCTGTTTGACTTTCCAAAAGAGAAAAAAAAAACCTGTAGATTTTTCCAAGTGCTGGTAAATACTGCATACTGCATACATAAGCATATTTCATAGATGTTTGTACTTGGTTAAGGTTTATTACAGCTGGATTTGTTTGATAAGTGGGAAGTAATGTTCATTTTTGTGTCTGTGTGTATCTTGCGGTCGAGCCAGGATGCTCCACTTTTATTTTTTATTTATTTATTATTTTTTTAAGCATGACTAATCAGGTTTAGTTTTGGTCTGAGCACAGGCATCTTGATGCGGAGGGTCTGATTGTTTTGGTTTTGGCTACAATGACATGGTTACAATATTTAACATTTATTACTTATTACAATATTTCCTTCAATTTGCATGGAGACAAGGCACTCGCTCACACAACACACACTGTATCCATAACACCAGTCTTCCCAGTTCTATCCTTTACTGGCTAACTACCTGGTGTTGCTTGCCCTACGGACTAGTGATCTTATTATTGGATTAACTCTTCACGAGACGGTTGTTTGTCTTTGCAGTAGCTTTGGAGGCAGAAGATCACAATGTTGGCTTGCAGAGGCGGCTGCAGTTGCAGGCAACACTTTATTTGAAGCAGACAGAGAAACGAATGCAAATCGTAATGTGGCCAATAACAGTCAGATAATCAGGCAATCAACAAACCACAAACAACGAACAGCCGAACAGCGCTAAAGCGGAATCACGAAACCAGAAAATAAAGACATGATCAAGAACCAGGATCTAAAACATAGTAAACAAAGACTTGGTACATCAGGCATGGACACTGAGTAACACACCACATTGTCTGTGGGTGTGTGTGTGTGTTGAGCGGGATTGAGTCCAGGTGTGCATGATTAGACGTGTGTGATCTTGAATGTGGAAGTTGGGCGTTGGGTGGCCATGTTTGTAGGCCGTGGTGCTACTGTAGTCTACTGTAGGAGACTTTGTTGCCAATTCCAATGTTGACATGAAGCACAATTGTCAGGTTAGCAGTAAGAGCACTGCAAGCTGCAAGTCACATGACACCAGAACCATGGTTATGCACAATGTTCAGTAGTACAAGTACGAGATGTTCAGGTCAAACCGGGACTTTTGATTGTATAATATAACAGAACATGTTCTCCCTTGGTGGGTTTCGTCAGGGTACTCCGGTTTCCTCCCACAGTCCAAAGACCTGCAGATTAGGCTAATTGCCGTTCCCAAATTGCCTGTAGTGTGTGAATGAGTGTGTATGTGTGTGTGCCCTGCAATGGATTGGCACCCTGTCCAGGGTGTACTCCACCTCGTGCCCTAAGCCTCCTTGGATAGGCTCCAGGCCCCCTGCGACCCTGAATACAGGATAAAGCGGTATAGAAAATGAGTGAGCTATAAAAACTCTCTTTATTTCTCTATATAAAAATAAATATCTCCATATATTTCTTTATTTTTCTCTATATAATCCCCTGCTACACAAATTGCACTTATCCAATTGTCTCACTAGCGCTTGGACACCATCAAGAACATTTTCTCAGTACGCTTGAGCCATAATCAGACTGCATGCTCCTAGTCTGAAAGCTTGTCCCGATGCTTTTATTTGGCAGTCTGGGTTTTCACCTTGGCCCTGGGAACTCACTATGATTTTTCGATTTTTCCTGTTTTCATAAGAGATCATGCAGAACAGCAAGTCTGAGGCATAAACAGGGGAAGATCCAACATGGGACACATGACTGGAGCAGACATCATAGAAGGAACATGGAGGCAGAGAATGAATGGCTCCTGGAAGGAAATAGCAATCAATTAAAAAAAAAAAAAAAGCCATGGTGACTCAATTGAGTGAGTAAGACTTGGAGTTAATGTCCAGAAGAATGAAAAGATAAAAGATCTGCTAAATTTTACATGAGGTAGACCTGTGCACATTGGTGTTCTCGTCGTTTATCAGTGATATTAAGAGTTAAAATAACAATTTAGTTAAAAAAAAAAACCAAGTGGAAACAATCTTCTTTCATATTTTAGTCAATCTCATTTCCTCAAAGATCTACATTCTATCCAGAAGTTATCACTCCTCCCTGTCATTATCCGGTTCCTCTTGTTGTTTGCTTTCAACTTTCATTTGTCTACACGGTCTGAGATCTGAGCTGATCTATGATATTTGGTTTGGTCTTAAGTCCTACCTTGTAGGCCCAACTTCGTTAAAAGCCTGGGCTCATTCATTAACTCACAGGAAATGTAGTAGACAGTGGCGGTACATTATGTCATCTGTACGTGGGGCCAAGCACTTAAATGTGTCTTTGATGATGGACAAAAAAAAATAATGGAACCTGTTAGTGGCAATACACAAACAAACCTGCAAGCATACAGTATACAGCAGAGGACAGGAGGTAAAGTGTGCAAAGATCAGCAGGCTTACAAATCTCCAGAACACACAGGCAGAATTAAATCCACGGTCCGTTCGATTGGATTCTTCAGCGCTGAAGACATTTCTTGGCAATCTGCGTGTTACAAGACTGATGTTTGTTTATGTAAAACAAAGACCAAAGAGGTTGCGGAGATTGGATTTTGATTACATCTTGAGCGGCTCCGGAATATGTACGATCCTTCATACTGAGTTAAAAGGGGCCAGCATGGGTCATTCATTTATTAAGGAGGCAGAGGGGGAGAGTGTGAAAGAAAATAAAAGTGGGATGGTGAAGGGGAAATGGATAAAAAGCAGAGGAGGGGAAGTGGAGAGGCTGAAATCGAGTTGTTCTTTTCATGCACGGGTTGCCAGAACCATGATTGGTTCTCTCAATGTGTTATTTCAGACATTTATCCACTTTCCTCTGAAGCCACAGGGTCCAATTCATCTTGTCTTGGATCTCTCTCTCTCTCTCTCTCTCTCTTTGATTGCACTTGTCATTGGCACATTTCTTTTCCAAACACACTCTTTCTTCTACAACAATTTTAGAAGAAATTTATCCTAAATGAAGGCATATAAAAGGAGATTTGAAGATGTGAATAACAATCCCATGAATATTCAGTGAATAGAACATCTGATCCTTAAAAATCAATGGATATCTTGTCACCTCGGAACTCAGCTGGGAGTTCTTGCCACATCCTCCTGTACAGTCCTGAGCTCGCTCGAAGCCATTTCCACATGTTTGGTCACTAAAGGAGTTCCTGGGAGGCCAACGTATCAGAAATGAAGCAGACAGTCTAGTTATGGCTCAGGTGTACTGAGAAAACTTTCTACCTTGATAATGTCTAAGCACTAGTGAGACACTGGGTTAAGTGCATTAGTGTAGTGTAGGATTATATACTGTAGAGGAATAAATGTTAGATGTTTGTATACAGTAACCGTCAAAACTGTCTTCTGTTATTCTGCATAAACAAAAGTCCCAGTTTGACTTTAACACCACTTATATGTTGCTGCAGGGTGTAAAGTATGCATATTCAGAAGACGGTGATGTTACTGTTCCATCTCCAGAGTCTGGGTTCAGTTCCTGCCTCGGGATCTGTGTGTGTGGAGTTTGCATGTTCTTCCTGTGCTTTTTGGGATTCTTTCCACAGTCTAAAGACATGGAAAATAGGCTAATTGTCGTTCCCAAATTGCCTGTATGTGAATGACAATGTATTGCTCCTGCATGTGTGTATCTCAAGTGATTTTCCTCTGGAAAGAATGTATATGTACGGTATGGAATAGAACACTCGGGAGAATCATAACGAATGATCTAAAACAGAGTTACTGTTACCACCCACCACCAATAAGGTGATTATTTTCCCATAACAGCATGTTGCAAAGTGTTTTATAGCAGTTTGAGCTTTTTATTATATTTTTTATCTATTAATGAATAACACTGCATGCATTTTAACCATGCATACTTATAATGTATATTACTTCTAATGTTATAGCAGGAATGTGTGTGTGAGAGAGAGAGAGAGAGAGAGAGAGAGAGAGAGAGAGAGAGATTAAAAACATAGTTAAAAACATACCAGATCAGTGAGAGAATTCAACATATTTATAAAATTTTTTTGTAATCGTCTTTTTTGTTGTTTTTAAGAACGAATGAATGGATTGTAGGCAGCACCGTGGCTACACTGTCGTCTTGCACCTTCTGGATCTAGGTTCAATTCCCACCTTGGGTCTGTGTGCATGGACTTGTCCAGTGTATATACAGTATTTGTGTTCTGAGATGGATTGGCACGCGTCCAGAGTGTACCCAAGTCTCCTGGGAAAGGCTCCAGGCTCCAAGATACAGGATAAAGTGGTATAGAAGATGAGTGAGTGAGTGAGTGATATTGAGTGTCTCTTACAGCCAAAAACACTCCTGACCCTCATTTGTCCAGGAGCATTTAATTGACCATTTTATTTATCTCTCGAACTAAATATAGATCTTTAGCATCTGCAACTTTCATTTTCTACGTAAAATGATTACATCACATGTACAGGTCTACTATTACTAATCCAGTACAACTGGTCCACATAAAAAGAAAAATGAAAAGGAGGGGGTATATACAGTAATACAGAGTAAAGGGTGGAGGGCGGCTGGGATAAAGTGGGAACTGGTGTACTCATATTCGTGTTCTGTCAGCAAGGCTGCATGAAAACAAATTAACGCCATGATTAATGGATGGAAAACAGCTCATACTGTACAATTACACACACACACACACACACACCTGCGCACACACACACATACACACACACACCATGTCCATGTGAGAAAAAGTACATGATGTTGGAGTACAAATAAATGATTACAGTAACAGTCAGAGTTTGGACACACCTGCTCAATGAAGGGTTTTATTCATTTCATAATAAAAATAATCAAGACGTACTCACACTGTAAAGTAATCTAAGTAATCACTATTTAATCAGTTAATCAGACCGTTATTTGTTTGATGAGCAGGGAAAGATATCATTAATAAACGTTGAATTAATCAGTAAGGGGATACACAGCATTTTTAGAGACCTTTAGAGATTTTTGAGATCTTCATGATGTAGAAACCAGGCAGAATACAGACGCATGCTGGAGCGCTGCACTACTCTGATAACTGTACAGAGAACTTGATAAGCACACACACCTCTCCATGTAAACTGCATTACAGGTGAGTGAAAGTATGAGCCGGGACATCAGGATCTAAAAATCTCCGTCTGCTATCAAATGAAGACAATGTGTGAAGACACTTGACTAGCGAGCGAGTTTGTTTGAAGTGCAGTTACTAATGAGCACAACAGCAATGAACTTCCTACTGTACTGTAGTGCTGACCATAATAAGGGCACGCATACAATACTTTTAACAACAATACAAAATAAAGTATTTTTAATACTTATTTATCTGCCGAGTATTCCTGGACTGCAGAAGGACTGAACCCTCGTCTGACTTTTCCATTCTGAAAATGTTTCATAGTTTCAAATCAAGACAATACAGTACACAGTACAATACAATATTTTTGTTTATGTTAATATTCATGTTTATGTTTACAGTCAGTGTATTTAAGTAATCAGATTGAATGAAGATAGCTGGGAGGCTACAGTTACAAGCAGATTGGTCATGCTGTCTCTGGGGGGGTGGGGGGGGGATTTCACACTCGCACTCTCACATCAGTCTTAGAGGCACATGGGTGTCTGTGAGCTCACGCAAGCAGAACGCGCGGATCACACTTTCCACCAACACCTGCACCATTATATATTAAATATAAAAGATTATACTGGGATTAGTTCATATTATAAGTGGTATAAGTGAATTTTAACACACTGGACAAAGACAAAACTTCATCTTTATCCGATCTACTTTTTCGATTTCTCATCTCTGATTCACTCTCCGATTACCGAACAGGGAGTGTATTTGGCTGATGATGAAAGAAGTACAACTTAGCGTAAACAAGGCGTACACATAAATGTTGCCATTCCCTTTCTTTCCCATTGATTGTAATAATTATGTACATTTTGTGCAATTTCCTAATATTTTGTCTCCAATCTATTGGAAACCAATATTGTATAACTTTGTCACAACAAACTAAATTTTGTGAAAAATTAAGGGGTTTAGAGACATGTACGTTGGCTTCAACCTGAAATAATAATAATAATAATAATAATATTATTATTATTATTATTATTATTATTATTATTATTATTATTGTTGTTGTTGTTGTTGTTGTTGTTGTTATTATTATTATTATTATTATTATTATTATTATTATTATTATTATTATCACTGATTACATTAAAGCTGATCAGCTTATTTTTAGATTTTATCTTTTAACTATTCCTACAAACTCTTTTCCCAACAACGGCTGCAACTTAAGTTAGTTTTAGATAAAAATTAAATGAGATGATAAACACACAGGTGTGTCTTGAAAACATTGACAGAACTAAGATAAATGTGCCAAAAGGGAAATACACACGTGAGCCAACCCCAAACCCCTTTTATAAGCCTATTATCAGCTAGTTATATACATTTATACATTTAAACAACCCAACCATTAGGATTGCGCAATAGTGAGCTCTCTCAAAAGGCGATTTACCATTTTAAAACCTCAATCGGGTTAACTGTCCAGAACTGGCAGTAAAACAAGCATTAGAACCAATTCAGTTTTAAAAAGAGTACATCCTAATAGGCGGCGCGGTGGTGTAGTGGTTAGCACTGTCGCCTTGCACCTCCAGGGTCCGGGTTCGATTCCCCGGCCAGGCTCGATTCCCGTCTCTGTGTGCATGGAGTTTGCATGTTCTCCCCGTGCTTGGTGGGTTTCCTCCGGGTACTCCGGTTTCCTCCCACAGTCCAAAGATATGTAGGTTAGGCTAATTGGCGTTCCTAAATTGCCCGTCGGGTGTGATTGGGTGTGTGAGTGTGTGTGTGCCCTGCGATGGATTGGCACCCTGTCCAGGGTGTACCCCGCCTAGTGCCCGAAGTCTCCTGGGATAGGCTCCAGGTCCCCCGCGACCCTGAACACAGGATTAAGTGGTATAGAAAATGAATGAATGAATACATCCTAATGCCCAAACCTGAGTCACTGGCTGCATTATTAGTCCCAGAGAAAATGGGAGGGTTACATCAGGAAGGAAATCTAGTGTAAATCCTGTGCCTGTGGCGACCCCACGATGGTGCAGCCTAAAGACTAACTCACTCAGCTCAGGGGGTGTATTTCTAAGTGATTCTTCAGTAACATACGGCAAATCACATCTTAGTTTATTCTTTTATACATTCTGTAGGTTACGTAAAGTCCACACAGGCAACATTTTCTCTAATTATTATATTATCTTATATTATATTATATTATATTATATTATATTTGTCAAGATGGACTAACCTGAGGTGACCAGAAGACGTAGCTTTAGCGGTTAGCCCAATGTAGCGTGGAGGATAAACCCAAACGCGGAAAGAAGCGAGTAGGCAGGATAGCCACGCGATTTAGTCTAAGGACTCTCACAAAAACGGAGCAAGGGAAAAACACAAATTTAACCCGCGTCCTGTAGATACACACACAATAGCAAAAGGCAACGGAACCAACATGTGAGTACTCACGGTTTGCTGAAACGACAACTGGAGCTGACATGGGCCGAACTCAATGACTGAGCGGTAAGCCATCGTTTGTTTACCTCTTTCATACTTCCTGGTTTTGCGCCCGTCTTACTTCCGGGTCCTAGTGCCGGGCGCAGATTGAGTGTGTATGACAGTACCTCCCTGTCCAGGACTGGCTCCTGACGGTCCTGGGGTGGAGGATACCCTGTGACAGTACAGTAGTCCCGAATTAGCTGAGAGTCGAGAATGAACTGGGCCGGGATCCAAGATCGCTCCTCGGGGCCATAGCCCTCCCAGTCCACCAGGTATTGCGTAACTTTGCCCTGAGGGCGCGAGTCGAGGATTCGGCGCACGGTGTAGGCGGGACCGCCGTCGATGATCCGGGGAGGAGGAGCTGGGGGGGTGGGTGGAATCATGGGTGAGGTGATGAAGGGCTTGAACTGGGATAGGTGGAATACTGGGTGAATCCGGAGCGCCGCAGGCAGCTGGAGCCGGTAGGTGACAGGGTTGATTCTGTGGGTGATGTGGTATGGTCCGATGAATCTGGGGGAAAGCTTCTTTGACTCGGTGTGGAGGTGGAGGTTCTTTGTGGAAAGCCATACCTTGTCACCTACGTGGTATAGTCGTCCCGGAGGATGTCGGCGGCGATGTTGGTGGGTGTAGCGGGCATTGGCACGTTGGATGGCCTGGTTGGTCGTAATCCAGAGCCGCCGACATCTGCGGACCAACTGTTGGTCATCGGTACATCAACCTCCGGCTCTGGGTGGTTGAACACGGAGGGTTGGAAACCGTGGCATACCTCAAATGGGCTTAGGTTGGTGGCAGAGGAGATGTAGAGGTTGTGTGACAGCTCCGCCCAGATGAGGTAGCGTGCCCAGGAGCGCTGGCGGTCTGCTACGAAACATCTCAGGTAGCGCTCCAGTTGTTGGTTGGTCCGCTCCGTCTGACCGTTAGTCTGTGGGTGGTATCCGGAGGACAGACTGCAGGTGGAGTCGATCAGACGGCAGAAGGCCTTCCAGAACCGGGCTGTGAACTGGGGCCCTCTGTCCGAGACGATATCCTTGGGGAACCCATGCAGACGGACTACGTGCTCTAATATCAATTCTGCGGTTCTAATATGAGTCCGGCGAGAGCCACCAGATGCACGGTCTTAGAGAACCGATCCACGATCGTGAGGATGGTGTCCTTTCCTTCAGAGGCCGGCAGGCCCGTGATGAAGTCAACAGCAATGTGCGTCCAGGGCCGTCGAGGGACTGGGAGCGGTTGCAGTTCTCCTGGGGATGGTTGGTTGGTGTTTTTTGCCCTGGCGCACACTGGGCATGCCTGAACGAACTCTTGGACGTCCCTCATCATGGACGGCCACCAGAAGTCCCGCTGGAGGAATTGGAGGGATCGTCGGGTGCCCGGATGGCCTGAAATTGGGGAGGAATGTCCCAAGTGGAGAACATCTGGTCTCATCCCCTCGGGCACGAAGAGTCGTCCAGGTGGCACACCTGCCGGTTCGGTCTCTGTACCTCGTGCCTGGCGCACTCTCGTTTCCAGGTCCAGTTGCAGGGGGGCGATGATCTTGGAAGAGGGGAGGACAGACGTGGGGTCCGCCCAGGGGAGGTCCACCTCTAGTTGTCGGGAGAGGGCGTCCGCTTTGGTGTTCTTGGACCCTGGGCGGTATGAGAGGTGAAAGTTATAATTCTCGAAGAATAATGCCCACCCCCCTGTTGTGGGTTTAGCTGTTTGATGGTTCTGATGGTGATTAGATTCTGGTGGTCCGTCCAGACTATGAATGGCTCACTGACGCCCTGGAGCCAGTGACGCCACTCCTCCAGATCCCACTTTATGGCCAGCAGTTCGCGGTCCCCTACCCCGTATCGCTGCTGAGTGGAGTCAAACTTTCTGGAGAAAAAACCACATGGGTGTAGTTTTTGGTCTGGACCTTGCTGTGAGAGGATAGCTCCAGCGCCCACATCTGAAGCATCCACCTCTACAACGAATGGTTTATTGGCATCTGGGTGGTGGAGAATCGGTGCAGTGGTGAAGCGGTGACAAAGTGATCGGAAAGCGGAGACAGCTGCCGGGTTGAGGTGAAAAGGGAGAGAGGAGGGACGGGTCAGAGCAGTTAGGGGGGCGGCAACTGTACTGTAGTCCCGGATAAAGCGACGATAAAAGTTCGGAAACCCGAGAAACCGTTGAAGCTGCTTGAGGGTCTTGGGTAGGGGCCAATGACGCACAACTTCTAGTTTCTGCGGGTCCATGGCCACACCCTGGGCGAGATGACAAAACCCAGGAACGTGGTGGAGCACTCGTGAAAAGCGCACTTTTCCAACTTACAGTACAGTTGGTGGGCGAGTAATCTCTTTAGAACCGCCCTGACGTGCTGGGTGTGTTCTTCCATGGTGCGTGAATATATTAGAATATCGTCCAGGTAAGCAAATGCCCACCGACCGAGCATGTCCCGAAGGACGTCATTGATGAAGTGTTGGAATGCGGCGGGGGCATTGCACAGTCCGAATGGGATGACGAGGGTTTCATAGTGTCCGGTGGGGGTGATGAATGCCGTCTCCAACTCATCGCCCTCTCTGATGCGCACCAAGTTGTAGGCGCTCCGGAGGTCCAACTTCGTAAAGACGGTGGCGCCAGAGAGGGCGTCCAGGGCTGAGTTGGTAAGAGGCAGAGGATGTCGGTTTTTGATGGTGAGGTTGTTGAGCCCCCGATAGTCGACACAAGGGCGAAGTTCACCGCCTCTCTTCTTCACGAAGAAGAACCCCGCGGCGGCAGGTGAGGAGGAGGGCCTGATGGTGCCTTGGCGCAGGGCGTTGTTTACATATTCCTCCATCACCTGGGTCTCGGTGGATGTGAGTGAGTAGAGATGGCCGCGGGGTGGGACCGTACCGGGTTGGAGGTCTATGGCGAGGTCGTATGGACGATGAGGAGGAAGATGGGTGGCTCGTCGTCTGCAGAAGACCTCCGCTAGGTCTCGATACGGCTCGGGATGGAGTTGGTGTCGACGTCGGGGGCCTCGGACTCCCTAGAGCACGTCCCAGCTGCTGCCCGTAGGCATAGTTCGTTGCAGGTCGCGCCCCACTGGAGGATCCGGTTCTGGGTCCAGGAAATGAGAGGGTCATGCTGGAGCAACCAGGGATGTCCTAGGATGATGGGAGGTGAGGAGATGGAGGTGACGAAAAATTTTAGCTGTTCGTGATGTTGGTCAATGGAGACGGTGATAGATTCGGTCCGAGTGCTGATTGGGCTGGTGGATAGGGGGCGACCGTCTACAGATGTGATACGAACGGGCTGGGATAACGCCTCGAGTTTTACCCCCAGGGTTTTGGCATATGTGGAGTCAATTAAGTTACCTGCTGCCCCGGAGTCGATGAATGCAGCACTTCGGACTCGTTTGTGGCCAACCTGGAGGTGTACCTGAACCGTGAGACGGGAGGAGTTGGTGGTGATGGCGGAGAGACGAAGGTGACCCGGCGAGTATCTCTCTCCTCTCACCGGGCCTGGGCGTTTCCCGGTCTGAGAGGACAGGTTGCCCGGTGATGTGTGGCTGACCCGCAATAGGCACAGAGTCCTTCACGGAAGCGTCTCTCCCGTTCTGCAGCGGTCAAGGAGGCGCGTCCTAGTTGCATGGGTTCCCCCGGCTCCTGTGTCAACCACGGCAGGAGGTGGAGAACCGACATATCCAGGGGTGGAGTAGGTGACGGAGTCTGCGGGTCGTGGAGTGGTGACGGTGAAGGCGGGTGCGGGTCGTGGAGTGGTGACGGTGAAGGTGGGTGCGGGTGGCAGGGTGCGAGGGGCTGGCCTCGGGCGAGAGAGGAGGCGCTGGTCGATCCGGAGAGCGAGTTGGATCAGGCCCTCCAAGGTCGCAGGAAGCTCTCGCCCGGCTAGTTCGTCCTTGATTCGAGAAGCCAGGCTCTCGTAGTAGGACGTCCGGAGCGCTGCATCACCCCACGTGGTCTGAACGGCGAGGGTGCGAAACTCCGCTGTGTAGCGGCTCACGGGCAATCCTCACTGCCTCAGGTGATAGAGTCTGGTGTCGGTCTCCACCTCGCCCGCTGGGTGTTCGAAGGTGAGTCTGAGTTCGTGGGTGAACTCATTGTATGAGTGGGCGGTGTCTGTATCTGCTTGTAGAACTGCCGTGGCCCACTCAGCTGCCTGCCCTTTTAGCAACGAGATGAGAAGAGCAATGCGAAGGCGATCGGTGGAGTACTTGGTGGCATTGAACTCAAACACCAGATCGAGAGCTGTCAGAAATACACTGCACTTCCCATCCGTGCCGTTCCACTTCTCTGGTAGAGAAAGAAAAACATCAGAAGGGTGGGGGAGGGGGGATGATGCGGCGCCATCAACAGGAGTGACGCCATCAACAGCTGCGCGGAGATCTGCATTCTCCCGCCGGAGCTCAGCGACCTCGCGGCGGAGAGAAGCGAGATCCCCGGTTAGCTGATTGATTAGCGCGGCATGCTAATCCACAACGTCGCAGAGACTCGCATAATCCGCTGGGTTCACCGCGGAGGGCTCAGTCATTCTGTCAAGATGGACTAACCTGAGGTGACCAGAAGACGTAGCTTTAGCGGTTAGACCAATGTAGCGTGGAGGATAAACCCAAACGCGGAAAGAAGCGAGTAGGCAGGATAGCCACGCGATTTAGTCTAAGGACTCTCACAAAAACGGAGCAAGGGAAAAACACAAATTTAACCCGCGTCCTGTAGATACACACACAATAGCAAAAGGCAACGGAACCAACATGTGAGTACTCACGGTTTGCTGAAACGACAACTGGAGCTGACATGGGCCGAACTCAATGACTGAGCGGTAAGCCATCGTTTGTTTACCTCTTTTATACTTCCTGGTTTTGCGCCTGTCTTACTTCCGGGTCCTAGTGCCGGGCGCAGATTGAGTGTGTATGACAATATTATATTATATTAATTATTCATTCATTCATTCATTCATTCATTTTCTATATCGCTTAATCCTGTGTTCAGGGTCGCGGGGGACCTGGAGCCTATCCCAGGAGACTTCGGGCACTAGGCGGGGTACACCCTGGACAGGGTGCCAATCCATCGCAGGGCACACACATACACACCACGGGCAATTTGGGAACGCCAATTAGCCTAACCTGCATATCTTTGGACTGTGGGAGGAAACCGGAGTACCCAGAGGAAACCCACCAAGCACGGGGAGAACATGCAAACTCCATGCACACAGAGACGGGAATCGAGCCTGGCCGGGGGAATCGAACCCAGACCCTGGAGGTGCAAGGCGACAGTGCTTTATATTATATTATATTACATTATATTATATTATCTTCTTCTATTTATTCATCTTCTATACCGCTTTATCCTGTATTTATGGTCACGGGGACCTGGAGCCTATCCCAGGAGACTCAGGGCACGAGGCAGGGTACACCCTGGACAGCGTGCCAATCATATTATATTATATTATATTATATTATATTATATTATATTATATTATCAGCTCTTTATCATCACCATTGACATTTTTATAAAGCTTTACAATGGACACATTGTTAGACTAGTTTGTCTTTCACCTTAAATTGTAAAAAAAAAAATTATAATACATTTAACTTCACCTTTACCTTCAGTAACAAGTAGTTTTCTTTTGGCCACAACACCGTTTAGTCTCTGCTAGTTTTCGTCACACTATTAAACATAGCTCTGATTTCTACTGTGCATTTTTTAACAGTTTTAAACTCATTTCCAGTACTTTCAGATCTTGATCCAGGCCAATAATTGAAACCTTCATTAAGTTTCTGTTAATACTGGAGATTCCAAAAGGTGTTCAAATCATTACAGGTTCACCTGCTGATCTTCTTGTTTCCTATTTTACATTTTTGCATGATAACTTTTGCATGATAATATTTATTCATTGTGTAACTGTTTCTAAAAATGCTTAACAACTGGCAAGTCAGTTAATGTAATATATCACAAATTTATTGCATTAATATATTACATAATATAATCTGCATTAAACATAAATAAATATAATGTTAATGTAATATTACTGTATCTGTCTATCCATCTAGGACCCTTCGAGTCCAGCTAAGGATGGTGTAAATCAGTGGTGATTACCACCGTACACTTTATTGCGACCGCGTTCGGACGTCCAGCGAACATTAACACATACATTCACACATTACAGGTAATTTGGGAATGACAATAAGCCTAATCTGCATGTGTCTGGACTTTGGGGGGGAACCAGATTACACGGAGGAAACGCACCAAGCATGAGGGAATCAAACCTGGACCCAGTAGGTGCAAGGCGACAGTAATAATCACTAAACCACAGTGCTGCTGTAATATCATATAGAGATGATATTATCATTATATCAAAGCACAATTATTACGTATTGTTTTGTCAGTTTTCTGGAGTGACCAAAAGAGCCACCCATGATTATAATATTATCATTATAATAATAACATTAGTTATGAATAGCTTTGTGCCTCTAAAACCTTTAAAACCATCAAATGTTTAAAGTACAATTGCATTGATTGGCTGAATTACTTGATGTTGAATACAAAACAGTAAAATACATACAGTGCAGTATACTCAATCCAAACGTGTACCTTGTAACATTTAAAGAAGTTTCTGTTTGCATTCATTTTATTATTCATTCTGAAATGTAATGTAATGGAACATTTCGCAAAATTAAATTTTGACATCTCTGGAAGCATGGCAGCAGAATCAGACCCTATTAAAGCCATATAAACACAGGACAGACATTTTGGCCTTTGCTTAATTTTTCATCTCAGATAGGCGGACTCTTGTGCGCAATGGAGGCACACGACTGCCGGACCATTTAAATCAACAATAATATTTTCGAAAAGAGCAGAAGCGGTAGCCTAGGCTGAGGTAGGAGTGCTGCACGATGACAGGTAAGAGGCAGACAGGAATGACAGACATGCCATTTCAGCGGCACAGCACTCAGCATCGGGCGTGTGTGTGTGTGTGTGTGCGTGTGTGTGTTGGGCCCTGGCCCACACAAGGGTAGACGCTGAACCCAAATATACAGTGCTGCTATGCAATCCTGCTATGGTTCCACCATGCGTGAGAGCCTTGTGTATGCCTTCTCTTGCCTTTGGGCCTGTTACTATATACGCACGCAGGCCCTCGTTCTAACCCGGCATTCGATTTCCTCCCTGGAGGCAAACAGTCCATTTGAGTTACCAAAAAAAGAGAGAAAGAAACCAAGAAATGAGACTGAAAAGTAATCAATACTTGTGAATTCGTGAGCAGGTGAACCACACGGACCAAAAAAGAATTCCCTCTACCCATGGCTGCGGAGAGCTACTCCAAATGCAATAGAGCGCCTTTATTTTGCTTTAGGTATGGGATGGCAAGAGATGAAGTTTAAGAAAGCATCTCATTATTGGAGATGGTGCTAGAGTTTGGGCTGTTTCCTGAAATCCAAGGAAAAAAGGAAAAGACTGATTAAAAGGAAGTCTGCAGGTAATGGTTTGGATTCTTCACAAGTAGCAGCGGTAGAGGAGGTGGATCCCCAGCACATTAAGCAAGTGATTGTGAGCAATATGAAATATCCTGCAATATAAAATATTTGGTATAAACACACATGCTCATACGCTGAAGTCAATTTTTAGAACACATAAAGCCTTTTTATAACATGCAAGGGTGGTGTGCGGATGGAAGGAGGAACGAGTTGAAATGAACAGATCCAGGAGCCAAAATCTACACTTTCATTTGGCATAAGCAGTCCGACCCATGCAGAACGCACAGCACTACCTCGGTTTTCATAGACTAATGACAGGCTAAAACGTGACCCTGATAGCCCTGCTATTACAGCAATGATTTATAAATTGGCAACACTATATACTTATGTTCCATCAAATAGTAAGTATTTAAAATGAACAAACAGGCTTCAGCATGAAAAGGCTCATATGCTGTTATTTCTGTAACAAGTTAACACCAGTCTCAGAGCTCCCCAAAATGTGTGTGTGTGTGTTAACACTCCAACTAAAATATTTCTCAGATAAGGCATTTTTTACTACTTGCTTAGTGCCATTTCTGCATGTTTGTGCCATTAAGGGAGTTCCTGGGAAGCCGGCGTTTCAATTGTGCAGCAGGTAGTCTGGTCACGGCTCCGGTGTACTGAGGAAACTTGATCACTTGATAGTATCCAAACACTAGTGACACACACCGGATTGGTGTGTAATTAAGTGCATTAGTGTTGCATGGGATTATATGGAGAAATAAAGAAAGTGTTTACTCTCATCACTGTGTTTTGTTGTTTTGCGCAATCAAAAGTACCAGTTTGACTTGAACACCGCTTGTGTAAGGCTCTGATTATTTGGCTGATTTGGTCTAGGATTAAAAACATCAGTGTTAGTACAGTACAAGTGTTGGTTACATTGTAACGGCCTGTTAATGCTGATGTTTAGGTTTATTTTGTTTATTAGAAAATGTCAGTTAGGAAAAGCTTAGCATAAGATTCAAACTAATTTGCTGATTACTGTTTATCACTGTGACTGTGATCACCGAGACAATACAAGATCCATCTGTTCATCACAGGAGTGATAGCAGGATGCTTTGGGACAGTTTGTTGCCTGTCTTTAATAGCATTGCCTTACATTACAGGTTATTCCAGATGACGGATAAATGAATGAAGGAAGCTATTTCTTTCATTAGCGCAGCCAAGTCTGCCTGCTGTTTTTTTGTGTTCCAGCTGAAAGAATGGAGAATTTTATGGACGAATCTGAACCACGCAGCTCCCAATAAGTGAGGCCCACACTTAACCCATGACAAGAGCTCTGGGACTAATGCCAGGTAAGTTCAGATTAATTTACCACCTTTGAAACTGGCCAAGCCATGGTGCACCGCAATGTCAAATGAAACACGAGGAAAACCAGATCATTAAAAAAAAACTTTTTAAAACATCTGCATATACCACGTTCATGAACAACTGTTAAAATATATACGGCCTTTTAAACGTAATCCGAGCCTGCTCTTGTTTATTACAAACACCTGATTTCCAACCGAATGTGTTACTCTAAACAGGGGTTACCTGAAAAACTTGGCTTCCATGTTGGCAGTTCAAATTTATAACACACACACAGACACACACGCATGTAAACACAGTTTTGTAGTGCGTTCACAGCAGTGCAACACCATCTATGATTCGCCAGATGTAATTTAAAGAGCCAGAAATGTTGACAGACATTAACAAATGCTCATTTTCTGATAACCAAACATTTAAAATCCATCCCAAACAACACAGGGGCCAAAAGCTTATAATAAATTAACTTGTCGACAGTTACCAAGTGACTAACAAACAGCACCAGGGAAACACTACTAATCCAGTCTCTGTCTCTCAACAATTCCAACATTACACACTCGTGTCTTAGCGTGAAGCTCAGTTGTTGACTTCCTCTCATGTCTCTGGTGGTAACTGGTCAAATTAGTCATGAAACCTGTGAGCCAAAAAGCACAAAAACACCCAGTAAACATGATGAAGTCCTACAATATTCTCTTTTTTATATCTTTTTTTTATAGCCCAGTGTAATTTCTCACTTACAAAGGGCCTAGTCTCAATGAAGATGTTTCTACAGGTGAAGGTAAGTGGAATGACGTAAGGAGAGTGAGCTGACAGCTGTATCACGGATCTTCTATTAATGTCCATTACAAAGCATTAATAACCCGAAAAATATGCCATTAAAACCACTGGCCTGGCAGGTGATGTAATTGACATTCAAGGGGAAGGATATGAGTGAGAAGTCCGTTCTCACATCAGCTGATGTGTTGGAAGCTGGAAAAATAGGCAGGAATAAGAAGATATGAGCCATTTTGACAAGGGCCAATATGATGGCTAGAAAACTGGATCAGAGCATCTCCAAAATGTCAGATCTTGTGGGGTATTCCTGGTGTGCAGGGGTTTTTACAGTACCTACCAAGGAATTACAACCAGTGAGCTCATGACAGGGTTGCCCATTGAGTGAAGGCTGGCCAGTCCAGTCCAATCCCAAAGAAGTAACACACTTTGCTGAACACGTTAATGCTGGCTTTCATAATACGCAGTATACACTGTATGTACAGTACAGTATGTGGCTCAGCAGTCCAGTTAGAGTTCCCATGCTGACCCATTGTTACTGCTAAAACCACTGGGTAATTGGGCATCAGTAAGCTATATGGATCAACAGAAGAAGATGGCAATGTTTGATGAGTCATGTTTTTTTTTTTTCATGTGAAGGTTGCGTCACTCTGCTGGAAAACCCTGGGTTCTTCCATACATGTGGATGTTACTTTGACACGTACAGTATCAGCTACCTACCACATCCCTAAAGGTAGTAGCCGCTGTCAGCAGGATAATGCACCCTGAAACACTGCACACATTGCTCAGGAACAATTTATGGAACACAACAACAAGTTCAAGGTGTTGACGCTGCCGCCAAATTCACCAGATCGCCATTTACATTAACATTTACACTTAAGCATTCAGCAAATGCTCTTATCCAGAGCGACTTACAGTACTGTACATAATCGCTTTGCAGTTTTCATCATTAAAAATATACTTAATTCTTCTGGTTCACTAGAAGTACCATCAGTCAAACACTGTTGAGAAGGATTTTTCCTTATTTAATCTGATGTAGCGTCTGTAGGATGAGCTGGACAAACAACTTACAGTATCTGCTGCTAACGTCTTCGCACCATACAGTATACTGTAACTCAGCACATCTTCAGAGCTCTTGTAGAGTCTTTTATGTCATATTATTTGAAGCAATTCTGTATCAAATGGCACTGCACTATAGTTATGTGCTGATTGGATAACATTTCATAACTATGTATAAACACATACACTTTCAAGACATTTCTTATATGAATGTACAGTAATTACACAATAACACATTTCTTATAAATGTACTACAGTAACTGAAGTACTCTGCTGATAACTTCACTTCAACTGAACATTTTGAGTTTATTTATTAAAGTTTTGTGTGATGCTGTGACAAGATCTGGGCCGACAGACAGACAGACAGACAGACAGACAGGTTTCGAGTCCTTCAGTGTATTAAATGCAAAGATATAATTGACAGAGCGAGTTATGACCAATGTACAGACAAAACCTGATTCATTTTAGTTAGATAGTGTTCAGATGCTTTTTTTAAAATACCAAATCAATACACAAATGCATACGTTCATCCTTAAATCAAGAAGAAGAAACATAATGTACAATATGTTGAGTCTGTATATAAGGAATCAGGTCCACTCCCCGTGTGTTACACAAGACCATAAAAGCAATGATGAGTAGCTAACTAAAAATAACTGTGAAGCACAGAATAATATTTTCACAAGGCACTGTACATGTGCATGAGCGTAACTTCTGGACAGAAAAGAAAATACACAAAAATGATTTTTAAAGCTGTTGGCTTTAGACCTCACGCCACTGACCATGATAATATTATATCAAGTAAAAAGCAAAGTAAAGATGCATAGGCAGATGACGAAAGAGCAATTATAACATACGGATCAGTCAGTTCGTATCTTGGGAGCTTAGTTCTCACTTGTTAGGAAAAAAAAATCTTTTATGGGTAATATTTTACATTTTAAATGGCATGCTCCTGTATATCTGTGGGTCTATGAAATCCCTCACATTTTAAATATTCCGTCCATATCTGTTTGAACAGGAGTCTACAGGTACAGCGTATAAGGGAGTCGTCGTGTGCCTGTGTGACGTTAAATACAGAAGGTTTGTGTGTAAGTGTGTGAATGGTGTGGGATATACGAGCTCGAGGCCTTCCCTGCTCCAATTATAATTTGTGGTCTTGCAAGCATACGCCGGTCCCACAAAGAGGCTTCAGAGCAGTCGTGTCTGGCTACAGTGGGCCGGTTCCATCCCAAATACGAGCAGTGCCCTCGGTCTCAAACAGGGAAATCTTCCGACCATATTCTGCCCAATTTACTCTGGCACACACCTCTCAAACCAGGATATGCATAATTTTTTAAAGCTCCTGCCTCCCTTTAGTAAAATAGGCATGACAAACACAGACGAAAGCAACTGGCCAATTTATGCCGTCTTGTAAAATGTGAACTAGGGAGCTAATTAGAAAATACGTACTAATATGTTTGCTTTGTTTCAGTGCTTATTCATTCGCTTGTTTTTAGTGGAACACGGTCCATTAATTCTATTAGACCTGGTGCTGCCCTTTAGGAAACCTGTTTGGACCAGACTGGTAACAGGAGATCACAAAGCTGGGTTTGAACCAGAGGACAAAAAGTGTGCTGTTTTTGAGATGTTTGGGAATCGAGGGTAAGGGGAATTTGGGGCAGAGCTGAGGTGGACATTACGTGCAATCGTGGAGTAATGTGCAGGAACTGGTATATTTTTTGCTGTCTGTTTTTTTTTTCTTCAGTTGTAATAGTAAACTAAGGGTGTTCTCTACCCTGTTTAGCCAAGCGCTTGATGCCGATGCTTTCCAAAGGCCCCAAGTGTGGACTCGGAATGCTCACTATATGAGTGAGCGCAGTGATAAGTGTTGACAGCAATGTTTAAAGCCTGGGAGGTTTGTGACTCAGACAGGCAGTAAAAGTGAAGGAAGGCAGATGTAGGGAGGGAGATGACCACATGCTCATAAAACATAAAAGAGCTTTGATAATCCATTCATGTCAGATGGGATGCAGGAGAAGAGGTAAATACCAGGTAATTATGAGTTGTTCATTCTGTTTCAAGTCAGAAAACCTTGATGACTTTGCAGAATCAACTGTACTGTACAGTATATGTCATGTTTAATGATATCACCTTGACTGTTTTTGTAAAATTGACTAAAATGAACAAAATAATTACTCCTCCAAGGTATTAGCAGACAAGAAAAGTAAACATTGTATATGTTTATCTGTGTGTTTTCATAATGCTAAGGACCACCAACCACGCTCAAGATTTAACTTTGGGTCCCAACTCCACCAGTCCAGTATCCTGCGGATGTAGCGTTTCTCTACACCCACTACACGGACTTCATATCCCAGGAGGCCCTTCTGTCATACCACTGTGCTAGTGCGTTTGTTAAGTTTCCATGGCGATGCAAAAGAAAATAGATTTAGAAGAAGAAACTTGGCGAGACGACTTTTGATTCTATTGATCTTCTTAAGCTTTTACAATGCAGCCAAGAGATGCGGCTCCGCACAGAAACGTCGAGGCAGCAAATTTAAACTGCGTTATTATTTCACTCTGACTGCACGTATAGAATATGACTTATTTAAGAGCAATAAAAATGGCTTGTAAAGCAAGTCGGTGTGGGTTCTGCTACAGACCAGAACGACTATGTTAACATTATGGTTAACATGATAACACTTTCTTTGCATGTGTGCAGTGAGAGGTTCTTGTGGACACAGGTGTGTTTCCAGTGACCTCTGATCTGCTCGGGAGGTCATGACCTGTTGAGCCAAGCGTTAGCTGCATGTTTGGATGTTTCACTGGCTAATTTCCCTTCCCTCCCACTGCATTTTTTTTTCTGAGTGATCCATGATAAGTGTTCACAGACAGTTTTTTTTTTGCTTTTGCTTTGGAGAGATCAGCTTGATCTTCACAAAATCAAACTTTAACTAAAACTCGACAACCCATGACTGGTTCAGCTCATCTCTTAAAAGCTTTATCATTGTTCTGTTTATTTAAACCTCACTCCAGCAGAGCACTGCAAACAGAAGAATCAGGGCCTGAAAAGTGGACATGGATTAGAAGTAGTCTTAAATCAACAAAATGGAGAGTACAGTATACACCAATGTGTAGTCATGATGGATGAGATGATGTGTTGTACAGTATTATACTGCAGTATTATATGACCAGAAATTGTTGTGAAGTAAAGAAAACTGAGGTTGTTCTGGACATTATCTGTACCAAGAGACACATGAGTCCCTAAAAAGAATCAGATCTCGTTCCAACATATGTTAAATCTCTTCTGTAGCTTTCATCATATTATGATTTAAATATCTAACCATTACCTTGTCCCAATAAAAATAAATGCATATATATTTTTTAACAGTCTCACTGTCAAGTTGAAATACTCAAGAATGGCTTCATTTTATTTTACTCTCTCAGTGGATGATGCACAGGTCTACTGTACGCGTTATCCTGTACACTCCAAGCCTTCGTAGAGATCCATGTGGTTCATGCATGATCAGTGTCACTACAGTAAGCCTCATGCAGCACACACAAGTTGAATGTTTAGCTAACCTGGATCCCTGCCGTTATATTACTGGTCCATGTAACACTAGTTCTGCTAAACCAACACACCTTAGCTTCCGCTAAGGTCTAAGACAGGCCCAAGGTTACCAAGCTGATAATGTGTGCGTCCCTTAGTGTTAGCTTTCCCCCTGTGCGAAAACATTCTGGTGAACTAACATTTGAACCCATAACACTCCCGAAGGGTCCTTGCACACTGACTATGAGATAATTATCCCCCATTGAAGGGATGTTCACTAGTAGCAATGTGTGAAAAATAAACTTTGCTTTAATAAAATTGAATTCAGATTTCAATATATTTATAATTTGCAGTTTGCATCTTGTAACCTCATTCAAGTAATTCACACAGTCTAGTTCCTGGTGCCAAACTGTAGCTGACCTCTAAGAAATTTTGATTGATTGTCTTTGGCCTGGAGTTAAGGTTTCCATATGGTCATGATAAAATGTTTCTTTTTCCTTATAAGTCATGCAAAGGGAAAATAGCAAGATATTCGTATGTATCCAGTTATGCTCACCTTCACGGTGGAAGATCTAGATCTTATCACTGGTGCCAAACCTGCGGGAGAGCTTTATACACAGGCGGAACTGCTTTTGATCTCTTTCCTTTTGTCCGGTGTATGAGGAACTGAATCGTCCATACCAGCTTCTCTGCAGTTCCAATCTTCACCATGACCCCTGATTCAATGAGGCATTCTGACCCATGGGGTCACTGTGGAAATGGAGCCCACCTCTGAGCCTGCAGGAGAAATCACTGTAGAAAAACCAGGCAGAGGACAGCCAATTAGGAAGTGTGTTACAGATCATGACTTGCAGACAGTGGGTGGGCACATCAAACGATGAGAAAAACATGAGCCAGAGGGCTGCACAGCTGAAGTCGATGAGGCTAAGGAGAAATGACCAATGGCCACTTCATATTTGGTGTTTGGGCCACCATGAGAGCTTTAATGTTCCTTAATGTAGATTCTGCTAATCTCTGGAACTGTACTGGGAAACCTAACAGCATTCTTTAAAAGGATATCAGTAGAGAAGTGTGCTGTCTATTCTCCCAGTTGGGTTAGAAAGAAAATAATGGGCAAAGAAAATAATTTACATCATCATATTCATGCTTATCTAATCATTCAGTAAGTTCCTGGTCTATCAGGTTTATTATCTTTTCCAGTCAATTAGACCATTCATTTGTTTTTGCTAATAAACGTTTTGGTCAATTTGTTAATCAATATAAATAAAAGAAAGGTTTTGTCTATAAATCTGTCAGAACTCTCATCGTCTCATCGTCTCAACCGCTTTATCCTGTATTCAGGGTCGTGGGGACCTGGAGTCTTTACCAGGAGACTTAGGGAACGAGGCAGTGTACACCCTGGACAGGGTGCCAAACCATCATAGGGCACACACACACACACACTCACACACTCGGTCAGAACGTGCTCTGTCAATTATATCTTTATGTTTCATACGTTGTGGTACCCAGAACCAGTCACAGCATCACGCAACACTGGCTGGACAGAATTTAATGAAACTTTACCAGTGCTTAGGTATGTGCCTGAAGTTAAACGTGCACCATCAAAATGTTGTCGAAATCAAAATGTTGAGTTTAAGGGAAGTCATGAGCAGTTATATGCTAGATCAGGGGTGGCGAACCCGCGGCTCGCGAGCCGATTGTGGCTCTTTCACTGCTCGTCTGCGGCTCTTCAATCTATCCACATTCTGTGTTTACAAATTATTTTTAAAATGTCAAAACATAATTTACCAATAAAGGGGTATGTATTTAAATGATTTTTTTAAACAACCTCTCGCGCGATTTAACATAGACTAACACGATTGACGTGAAGTTCGTTAGTAGCCTGTCAATCATCATGGCAGAGTCAGGGAAGCGTACAGCTAAGCGCAAATACGAAGATGAGCATAGAACATTTTTGTCTGAATGGAAGGAACGAACCGTGGAGTTTTGGAAGATTGTGCCGGTTGAGAGAGATCCCAATGTCAAGCAGGCTGCACTCAAACTACTGTCAATGTTTGGGTCAACTTACATCTGTGAATCCCTTATGTCGACAATGGAATCAAAGCATCGCTCTGCTCTTACTGTCACACATGAAAGATTTACTACAAGTAGCCACAACTGAATACAAGCCAGACTTAAAAAAGATTGTGGAAACCAAGTGTCCCACTGAGTCAAATAAAAGGAAGTAGGCTGATTAAAATCCATGAGAACTGCGGAGTTAGGCACCGTGAGTCTCCGCGCTTGCTCGCCGACATTCCGCTGTCGCTCCGTGAAATTCTGTAAGGACTTCCGCGAGGACCGGCAAAGAAATTAAACATGTTTAGGAAACGTACTCACAGCGCCAAAAACTTGCGGTGAATCATAATGAACCGTACTTACGGCCACCGCGCGAAACCGCATAGGTGAGATAGGGGTATTATGTAATTCTGTGTATAAGTTGTGATTCTGTTGTTTGCACATCTGTTGTGTGGCTCTTTGCAGTGATAAAGATTTTTTTTTTTTGGCTCATTATGGCAAACAGTTTCGCCACCACTGTGCTAGATTATAAATCACAGGTTTTGACAGTGTCAAATAAGCTACTAATAAGCTACTTGCTCAATGAAAACAAACACCTGCACCAATAGATATTAATTAGAAAAGCTAAACTGAGTATTTTACTGGGATTACTCTAGTTCATATTTTCACCACTGATATAACAATGCCGAAGTATTAGAAGTGAATTTTAACGTGTGACTTCTGATCTACTTTTTCGATTTCTCATTGGTGATTTACTCTATTAACAAGGCAGAAAATACTCAATTCCATAAAATTTTAATCTTTGTATTAATAAATTACGCAAAGAGTTCGTATACAGTACATGTAGCTTATTTTTGGCTTTAAACTTTTAACTGTTTCTACAAACTTTTTCCTTTAATACAGCTAAGCCATATTTAGAGATAAATTATGTTTAACATTGAGTCACTGTGTTTCATGTACTAATATGCATATCAAATTATCAGAGATAACTGGTAGCCTGAATTGGAACAGTTTCATAATGGAAGTACTGCATAATGCAGAAGCAGTGGAAAGCAGTTACAGTAAATACAATGCAGAATACTTTTAGGGCTGCTTGGCGAAAAAAAAATCTTGCAACAACAAAACACAGTTAAGAAAATACATAACTGTTAACCTGGTCAATTAATTGAATGTGTTGGCCATCAAGCCCTATAATTGAGTTCTGAAACGATTGTCTTTAGATGTATTGGCAGAAGGATCTTACGGGAACGTCAAGCTATGGAAGCTACAGCAACAGTCTGTGAAAAATGACTGGATCGCCTGATCCTGCATGAGCCATAAAGTAAACACATAATGCAACAGGCGTTCTTATACGCTGGCACACTGTGCCAGTGAACCGAGTGACCAAGCCTTCATAGCTCAATTTTCTGACTGTGCCATTTGTCAAGTTGTTTTCTGATTCAGCAAAAAAGGAGTTGGGACTTGACCTAAATTCTGTGTTTTCTTAAAATGATTAACATCTCTGTATGACAGGGGTAGCACTTGTATCAGTCCAGAGTCCTTTCTTTAGTTTTATCAACCAGGGTATTCAAACATCTGTGAGGTTTCCCTAGTGTTTTTTAGAAGTCTGTGATTTCTGTACGTGTAGTCTGCTAATTAGAGACCTGGCTGTTCCCTTTCAAAAGCTAGGTGAAAACTATCACTTCAGAGCGCTCCTCTAGTGATGAGCGAGCGTGAGTTATTAGAGGTGGTAACATGCACGGTCGAACGCTTACACCACGATTCGCCATAAAAAAAAAATCCCCAAACGTTCAAAGTTAGACAACAGGTTTCTGTCGGGTGGCCGGATGAGGGGCCTAAATGATGGCCCCTCCCCTTCTTGGCGACCTCATGGAATAAGCCGTATTCATCCCGGTTTTATATGATGGTGCCTCAGATTGAAGAGATGCTTGCGCCTGTATCTGTATCTGTCGCCTGGGAGCTCATCCTCCCTGAAAAAGTCCACACTCCCCACCAAGCCGTGTAGACTAACATCTTCGTCGGTGGGAAAAGCTTTTTCAGACACACATAAGGCTGGTGCTGCCCTGCACACTATGACTTTGCAGGCATACCAGGCTGACTTACTGAGAGATCTGAGCACTGGCGGGTATATCGGGTATATCTGCCTTTGCGGAGCTATGCCGAACCACAGATTTATTTCTCTATGCCACCAAGCAGATGGCCCGTGCTATCGCCCATTCTATGGCTGCCATGGTCGCCACGGAGAGACAGCGGTGGCTTAACCTCACGGACACCAAGGACAGGAATCGTGTTTTCCTCCTTGATGCCCCCATCTCGGCTTCCAGCCTTTTTAGCGATGGCCGTAAACACCGCAGCCACTAGGTTTCGGGAGGCGAAGATCTACGAGCAGGCCTTTACCCTTTACCCTTCGAGGCTTCTACCCCACCGTGCTCAGGGTCGGGACTATCGGTCACCCAGTCCTGACCAGGTCCGGTTCTCGCCAGGCGTGAAGTGCAAAAGGAGAGTGTGGCGAGCCGAGCACCCCCACGTAGAGATTGGGGTAGGACTTGCCGCGCTTCGTAGTCCGCCTCAAGGAGGCCAGACCTGAGGAGCATAATCTCCTCTAAAAAGGGTCCTGAGGTTTACGTGCCCAGGACCATGGGGGTGTCTCCCCCCGGCAAGGGGCACGTACAAATTCCAATAAGGAATATAGACTCCTTCCTGGCACACAATCTCCTGGTGTTTCTGGGAGCAGCGGCCTCCAGCCAAATGTTAGATGTTTGGTTCCTTCCTGCCATGTTTCAGGATGGCGAAGAGAGACGGGGGGTTGCATCCAATTTTACATCTTGAATATTGGACTGAATATCAAAATGTTGACATCCAAAATGATTGTTTCTCAAATCCAACCCGAGGATTGGTTTTTGAAAATCGACCATGAAGGACGCATATTTTCATATAGAAATATTCCCAACAACAACAACAACAACAACAGAGGAAGTTCCTGAGGTTCACTTTCGGGGACGAAACCTACCAGTATCGGGTCGTTCCATTTGGCCTAGCCATTTTCACCCCGCACATATATAAAATGTATGGATGGAGCCCTGGCTCTATGATTCCAGGGCATCCGTAACCTGAATTACATAGACGACTGGCCGATTCTGGCTCAGTCTTAGCAGCTAGCGCTTCGACATCAAGATGTCATCCTAGCTCACTTTGATTCTTAGGCTTGAGACTCAACGCCACAGAAAGCGTTATCTTTCCTGCTCAAGTACGACATATTATGGGTGTCATATTGGATTCGGCCGCAATGCGGCCACAGCTGTCTCCTGCACGTGTCGAGAGAGATCAAGCTACATCAGAAAGTAACTTTTTACTACTTTCAGAGAGTGTTAGGTCTCATGGCAGCTGTATCCACGGTGATACCCTTGGACCTTCTGCTCATGAGATTGCTTCAGTTGTGGCTAAGAGCCAGGGGATTTCATCCAAGGGCCAATCCCCAGAGGCAATGAGGGTTACACGCCGAGGGCTTCATACTCATACTTAATTTCTACAGTATGTGGTGCTACCCCGGTCTCTGACTCTGGGTCCAACTCTAGGTCCGTCGAAAGCTGCTAACGACGGACGCTTCCCTCAAGGGCTGGGGTGCGGTCTTAGATGGCCATCCAGCCCAAGGGATCTGGAGAGGTCATCTTCTCGCGTGGCACATCAATTACCTCGAAATGATGACTCTATTTCTGGCCCTGAAATACTCCCTCCAGCCGCTGAGAGGCTACCATGTCCTAGTGCATGTGGACAACAATACAGTAGACTCGTAAATAATCATCTAGGCAGACTGTGCTTGCGCCACTGGGAAAAGCTAGCGCACCAGATTCTGCTTTGGGCACAGGACAAGTTCTTGTCCCTCAGGACAATTTACATTCCAGGGCAAATGAATATGGGATCAGACTTGCTGTCCAGACAAGCTGTGACACACGGGGTTGGAAACCCCACCCCGAAGTAGTCAGTCCTCCAGCTCCTCTGGGTCTGAACGCGATGGCCCATACGTGGCCTAGACTGCGTCTTATGCATTTCCACCCATAGCTCTGCTCTCGGGAGTCCTGGCGAAGGTCCGTAAACAAGGCTTGTGCCTCGTATTGATAGCACCCCGTTGGCCTACCAGTGTGTGGTGTTCAGATCTAATATCTCTTCTGTGAGGAGGGAGCTTCTGTCTCAGATGCAGGGGACGACATTCCATTCCCGGCCCGAGCTCTTCTACCTTCACATCTGGCCCATGAAGGGGACCAGTGAAGAGAGGCAGCCAGTGTAATTGAAACTATACTAAGTGCTAGGACTCCCTCCACTAGAAGAACTTATGCCCTCAATTGGAGTGTATTGAAAATTGGCGCATAGTAAAAGATGTAGACCCACTTATTCGTGGAACTAAATGGTTGAGGCATCCTCACCCCAACCATCTTCCGAAGGTTCCATTCTCGACTATGCACCCAGTTGTTCTTGAAGCCTCGGTCCTCCGCCATTTACAGCTCCGGAGCAGGAAATACTTCACTTACTGTCTCCAGTTTGTGCAGTTGAGATTTACAGTACATTCACCTCACTAGGCAGTGATGTAAATCAGAGCAGGTTTTTATATGTTATGGGGGCCGCAGCCAATGGGGGCGGACGCCACTAGACAAATGCTGTCACAATGGGTGAGAGATGCTATTGCTATGAGGCATATTTTGCTGTAACCATCTTCCCTGAAAAAGCGGGAACGACATGCTGTGCTCCAATGCCACACTGTATGCGTGACTGGACATCTTTTCAGACAAAATTGACCTAAGGATGTTTCCCGTTCATGCTTATTTATAACCTCCATGTACACCTAATCAAATGACGTCACCTGACCGAGGTTAGTTTTGCGTGTTTGACACACATGCTTCAACAACCGTTTTCATGCAGCATATTGTTCCCGCTTTTTCAGGGAACAGGGTTACAGCAAAGTAACCCGAGACATTCCCAACATCAAGTAACAAGCCATATACGTAGAGCCATATACGTAGCCAATCCTGCTTTTACAATGTGTTATTATACCTGTGTATTCACATCACTGACAAATCTTGACTTCTGTCAAGTTGCACTCATGACTATTTATTTATTTTTATTTTTATGATGACAAATGGCGTATGGAAAAAAAACTGGTTGATCAACATCATTAAATCAGCTATCTTTTAATGGAAGGGCTTGATGCTGCAGCATTTTCAAAAGTTTCCAAGAGCTTCCATAACCTGGTCCAAACCAACACCAAGGGGGCACAAAACTGAAAGAAATTTTGGTAGGCAAACAAGCTCTGGAAAATGGAAGGCACATTCCTTCTGTCTTTAAGAGCTGCCTTCTTACACGGCTGATTCAGTTAGACAGCAGATATGCTGTCTTTAGCAAGCCAGTGCTGGCGGGTTGGCAAATTAACAGTGAAGCAGTTCAGCTAATTTGGAATATCTACAGCTGAGCAGACGTCAATCTGATTGTGATCAGACAGACATCTCAGTGTACAAAGTGGTTCACAGACAGGGCTGAGATGTTGATTTTGAGCTAGGATGCAGTTTTAGGCAACTGGCCAAATGTACAGCTGCACCTATATTGACCTATGCTCTAGTTATAAGTGGCATGCCATAGCATTCTATCCTTGTTTATGATAATGAGAGCCTTGTTGTGCAAATTGGCATTCGAAGTGGATCTCCTTGATAAAATAGTCACTGAAACACAAACCTGAAACAAGTGGACATTGATTTTGCAAGTTTGTTGAAGAATCTGTTCTTCACTCAACCATAAAGTTCATAAATGTTTGTTCAATACTGGACACACTGACATTGTGCCATTGGAAGCATACTCAAAATCTTCTTAAATTTGTGGAATGTTCATGTCCTTCACACAGGACAATGCCACTGCTGTGAAACCTGGCCTGAGCGGTTTGAGAAGTTATATGACTCAATAAAAGATGATTTTTTCGATTATGACATCTCAATTATTCACTCAAAAAAAAGTATTTTTCATAAATATTTTTCGAAACTTTAAGTGTTTTGTTGTGGCCGTGCCCAAACTCAGATTCCTGCTTTTGAATGATAGAAAAGCAACACAATGTGGTCTTCTGTTCATGTAGTCCATCTGCATCAAAGTTTGATCTGCATATTGAGATGCTTTTCTGCTTAACACAGTTGTAAAAAATGTTTTTTTGAGTTACTGTAGCCGTGCTGTCAGCTCAAACCAGTCTGGCCATTCTCCTCTGACCACAACATGGATTTTCTGCACACAGAGCTGCCACTCGCTGCATGTTTTTTACTTAATTGTGGGTAAAAATCTCAAGAGATCATCAGTTTCTGCAGACTAAAACCAGTTTAACTTTATATGTTCTTTGAACAGGAAATGCTGGTCAGGTCTGTTGGAGTCAATGTGGCATAATAATGCAAAATGTTAAAACTCCTTTTCTTTGTGTCCATGGAAACAGTGTGCTGTGTTCATACTGTATGGGAAGAAGAAGTCATCTGACTATAAATTTCACTGTTCAACATGTGGACCAGACTCAAGGCCACAGGCGCTATCATTGTTTCCTATAGTGGGAAATTTAGCAGCATAACATAACCAAGATAGGCTTTGAAGGTCTAGAGTAGTAGCCTAATCGTAAAATAAAAACTTAAGGTTTATGAAAGTGTCTTCAAAATACATACAAATAAAAGTATAACAAAAAAAATAAAAATACATAAGATTATCACACTTCACTATACTTGATAAACAATTCTTCTGTCCAGCCCATTTTTACAGCAGGTTAACCTTGATACTGGAAATATCTTACTAATTTTCACTGACTTGTTCTTGTGTAAAGGTGATTTTATCGCATGAGGGATATTTTTTAAACAGTAATTATTCACTTACTCATAAAGGGCAGGCAAATTATCAGATATGATTAGTGTAAGTGTAAGATAATTTATTACATAATTTTCAGGGTGGTGGCGCGGTGGTGTAGTGGTTAGCACTGTCGCCTTGCACCTCCAGGGTCTGGGTTCGATTCCCTGGCCAGGCTCGATTCCCGTCTCTGTGGGCATGGAGTTTGCATGTTCTCCCCGTGTTTGGTGGGTTTCCTCCGGGTACTCCGGTTTCCTCCCACAGTCCAAAGATATGCAGGTTAGGCTAATTGGCGTTCCTAAATTGCCCGTATTGGGTGTGTGAGTGTGTGTATGTGTATGTGTGTGTGCCCTGCGATGGATTGGTACCCTTTCCAGGGTGTACCCCGCCTAGTGCCCGATAGGCTCCAGGTCCCCCGCGACCCTGAACACAGGATTAAGCGGTATAGAAAATGAATGAATGAATTTTCAGGGTCCGGGCACGAGGCGGGTTACACCCTGCCATTCCATCGCAGGGCACACACACTCACACACTATGGGCAATTTGAGCATGCAGTATATGAGAGGAAACCGGATGAGCACGGGGGCACCCTGACAGACCTGAGGGAGGAATCAAACCCGGATCCTGGAGGTGGTGGGAGACAGTGCTAACCACTAAGCCACCGTGCTGCCTAGTTTTTGAAACTGTATATCCTCAGTTAGGATGTTTACTGACAGCCTTGTTTGAATATATTTTATTAGATACACATACAGTAAATGGCTGAGGTGGTCACCTTTCTTGGCTAAAACTATAGACAAAATTACCTCAGCTTTCTTAGTTGTACTGAAGTGAAGTCAGACTATGCTTTTAATCCCTGTTTTTAAACAGTAAATCTGGACTGGGAACATTTACAGACACCTTCATGTAATCCAAGTAGAACAAGAAGCCAAATGAGTTACTGGGGGACACTGATTTAGATTAAATCTTGCCGTCTTGCCTTAAATACATAATCAGGCCTGTCATTAGGAGCTCTTAAATCCCCTCACAAAAGCAAACAGAGCTGAAGTGTGAGGAACAGGCCATCACTAGGGACGCACAATAGGCCAAGTGAGTCCGACCCAACAGAAGCATTCGTCCCTGGTCATTGTCTTATAACGGCTCTGTTCAGGCTTAAAAAAAAAAAAAAAACGGTCCGACTGTTTATAGTCTTCCAATGACATCACAACAGAAATGATTCTGTACAAATACACAAGTCACAGCCCAGCACCACCACCACCACCTAACCCACCTCCACACCCACCACCCGATTCTCCTTGTTACTATGAAAAAAAAAGTGTAAAACTTTGCTGGAGTTCACGCAGACACTTTATTTAGTCTTCCACTGAAAACATAAACTTTAACTTAAGCTCATGTTATTGTAAAGCAATGCGTTTTTTTTTCTATTTCAGAGAACTTACAGGCACTTTTTTAAAAACTGCAAGTTTCTTTACATGATTTTTCATCTGTGTTTGTCATTTGTTGGTGTGTAGGTGCAAAAAAAAATGTCCATAATTAACTTTATGTATTATTTTATAGTATTATTGTATTATATAATATAGTTTAACAGTATATAAAAGTGTTTGTTTGAGTCGTGTGCAGGATTTTTTGCAATCATCATTTTTTATTTTTCTGCACGATTCACAAAAAAAAAATTCCCTAGTAATTTCCTCTGAGATCTTTTCAATTCGCTAATACTGCTAATCACAAAAATGTGTAGACTTAATGTGTAGACTGCTCAGTTCTTTTACATTCATCTAGTTGGACATTTATTAGAAAACCTTTTTATACTTTCATCCCATAATGTCACGAGGTCAAACTGGAAATCTAATTCTCCTCTGAATCCTGAGTCGTGATACCCGGTAGCACACCACTCTGTCGACTGCACTAAGCAAACTGCTCGTTGAACGGCAGCCATTGAAAACACATGTGGCTCTCAGAGGCCTGTCAGTTCCATGTTCCTGCAGCATGTATGTCAGCACAGGGCTGCACGATCTGCAGGGAATGGCATCACATACTTTACTAGGTGTCTGGAGAGCGCGGAAAAACAGTGCCGGCCGGGCTCATCTGTGTCCGAGAGGATCTCAATCAATCTGCTCGCAGCACGAGACTTGAAACTGGATCAGTTTTTGGCTTGCATCTCCCAACGAATACAGTTACTTCTATGGTGGATAACGGAGCCAAAGTCAGCAGTGCTGAGATATGAGATGTGGACTCTTTTCTTTAGTGAGTGTGAAATGTTGGCATTCACCACCTGATTTTTCAGTCCAGAAATAAGAAATTGTTATGATTTTTGCATTTTTTTTGCGTTATATTTATTATGTTATGGCTTTGAAAAAACAAGTCCCATAACAAAAGAAACCGATACATTAAAACTATGTTTATACTTTTAAATACATGAAAAAGCACTGAATTATCATGCTACATGGGTGAATTATCATGCTACATGGGTGAATTATCATGCTTCACACTGCCAGGATTGTGTTAACTCAGAATGTTCTATTTACTGAATTGTAAATGATTGATGTAACGTTCTGAAGGGGATCTGCCAAGATGATGGATACAACATTCATTCATTCATCTTCTATACCACTTTATCCTTCTATTCAGGGTCCTGGAGCCTATCCCAGGAGACTTCGGGCACTAGGCGGGGTACACCCTGGACAGGGTGCCAATCCATCGCAGGGCACACACACATACACACACTCACACACCCAATCACACACTACGGGCAATTTAGGAACGCCAATTAGCCTAACCTGCATATCTTTGGACTGTGGGAGGAAACCGGAGTACCCGGAGGAAACCCACCAAGCACGGGGAGAACATGCAAACTCCATGCACACAGAGACGGGAATCGAGCCTGGCCGGGAATCGAACCCGGACCCTGGAGGTGCAAGGCGACAGTGCTAACCACTACACCACCTTGGATACAACATAAGATATTAAATTTAGATGTACACAGTAATCAAAACCGTGCTAGAAAATCTTTAAAGAAGATCTAAAACTCCTGCTACAATTGACACAGTATGTTAAAAATGCAGTAGCATAAATATTAGTATTCGAAACTTTAGGTCGTGAAAAACAGCGGCAAAAAACACATTTCTTAGCCGATATGAAAGGATGATGACGGTTGTTGCGAGTAACTTGGATGTCAGATAAAATGTGAGTTAGCGCAAGAGAATAGTATAATATGCATGTATCCAGACATCACAACATACATTGAGTCTCTTGAAAGGCGCTATATAAAATAAACTTATTATTATTATTATTATTACAGTACGCATATACAGATACAGATACATCAAATTAGAAACCGTTCAAAAGAGATTACTGCATATTTTGGATGCCTTCGGCATTGTTTTACAATGAATGCACCATGCACACACTTTTTAACACTTTGAGTAAGCAATGCACCTGACAGTGTGTTTTGGGAGGTTGGGAGGAAAATAGTGACCCCCAGAGGAAACCCACACAGACATGGAGAGAACAGATAGACATACAGTACAGTGTGTTACAGGCAGAAATCTGAGCTCAGGCCCAAATCTGCGGAACGCTGGAGCTCTGAAACGGAAAGGCTATCCTCTGTGCCACCATAGCATCCACATTATAATTAGCTCAGAGTTTCTATTCTGTTACCTGGAACATTTTAAATACTCTCTAGACACAACTATTGGCACATATTCACTTAACATGTGTTCATGCACCATGTACAGTATGTATGAAACTCATATAAATGAAAGTCATATAATTTATGAGTAAGCTAAAAAAAAAAAGGGAAGGAAAAAGGAAATTATTTCTCGCCTATAATAAGGCAGAGACAATAAAACAGCCCGATCTAGTGGCTGACCACCTTGCTATTACAGTACGGAGCTGCTTGGCACCACCGGCTCCAAATTCATTCAAAAGCAGCCCTGCTGCGGACATGATTTGATGCATTGTACACATTACGTTACATCCTGGTCTGAGGAAAAATTCATATGTGTATACGGAAGGAGTAAATGGTGTTCATAAAGTGCGCTGGCACGTTGCTATGCTCCACATTCAAGTGTGTAAATTATGGGCCATGCTCACACCTAAATCACCCGTTGCCAACTCAAGAATAACACTAGGAAGAGGGGGATTAACTGACTCAGACTTAACCATATATCCACACTGGAATGGAGTGTGTGCATGGGTGCGTGTTCTTGTATGCACAATATATGCCAAAAAATTCATGGTCTTCACATGCACAAATACATGTAGCGCAACCTTCTGCCTCAGGTTCTGCTCCCAGGTCGTAGTTTTCAGGGAGTCGGGTTTTTATTAAGCTGTGGTCTTGGCTGCTGCTAGAGCAGAGGAATGGGGGAGGACAACAGGATAAGTTGCTCTTTGTGGTGAGAGACAAGAGGTGAAAGGAGATGGAGGGAGAGGAGGCAACATACACGGTTGCTACTTCACATCCATGGTACACCTTATCCTTATACTGCTCCTGTGCAGTCGTCAGAGTGTGTGTGCATGTGTGTGTGTGTGTGTGTGTGAGTTCACTGTATCTAATTTGGTTTAACCTTCTTACATTTCATCGCGGTTTGAACCAGTACATACATGGATGATGTGCTTTAACTCTGTGCGTCACTAAACACCTTGCTCCATGAGCGCACACAAATTAGCCTTGACCCTGATTTCCGCACATCACTGTTGTCGTCCGACTCACGAATGGATACGAGAGAGACTTGTTGTACTATAACCATTAATATCACCGATACAAATATACACTTTCATTCTACTTTACAGTTCTGCCCATTTTTACCAGTGCTTGATTCTTTAAAAACGACAGTCATGTGCATTGTCTCATTGTCTGCATGACGCTTAGTAGCCACTGGGGTGTACTTCAGGAGACTGCACGCCTGATACAGTCATCTTTAATACACTCTTTCTGTTTTACCTCAAACCAACCTCACGCCATCATCTCTGCTCTCAACATGCCTATTTATGCCCAAGAGAGTCGCTCTGACCCGCCAGACCTTTGTTTTTCCTTTCCTCCCTTAGCAAAGTGTCTAAAACCTAGTGTTTTTATGCATGCGGGCACCTTCAAACACATGTGGTACAAATTACATCCATTGCGGTGCGACAGAGCCGCAGCTCTGAAATCCAATGAGCTATGAAACCTTGCCATGTCTGCCTCAACATCGCATAATTCTGCTGGGTCTGTCCAAGCACCAGTCATCGTCTTTTTCCTCTTCCCCTTTTTTTCCTTCCTCTTTTCTGTCTAGTAACATTTCATATCCTCTGATTACATGACGATGCCCGATAAGCGTGATGTACAGTAACATGGAATATTGTGACCTGTCAACAAAATAGTAAATAGCTAAATAATATCAAACCAGCTCATACAGTAAGTAGCTGGTAATCGCTAATACATCATGGAAATGTTCATTCATTCATCTTCTATACCGCTTAATCCTGTGTTCAGGGTCGCGGGGGACCTGGAGCCTATCCCAGGAGACTTCGGGCACTAGGCAGGGTACACCCTGGACAGGGTGCCAATCCATCACAGGGCACACACACATACACACACACACACTACGGGCAATTTAGGAACGCCAATTAGCCTAACCTGCATATCTTTGGACTGTGGGAGGAAACCGGAGTACCCGGAGGAAACCCACCAAGCACGGGGAGAACATGCAAACTCCATGCACACAGAGACGGGAATCGAACCCGGACCCTGGAGGTGCAAGGTGACAGTGCTAACCACTACACCACCGTGCCGCCATGGAAATGTTTACTATTATTATTATTTTACTTGACCACAAATCCATAGTGGAAATGTTGTACTCTCTTGTATTAAACTCCCATATGCAGACAAAAAACAGCATGAACTGTTGGTGGAAAATGGTGATAATTGATTTCAGACGGCTGGAGAGACACCACCATCTCATCTGAGATCACAGGCTCAGACTTATATTTAAAAAAATTCTGTACAACAAAAGCCAGACCTCGACTTGCCTTATCATATTTTCAGAAATTTAACTTAAATATACCCTAACAATCAGGCTAAGTGTTTCCAGTTACAGCTTCTTCTTCCTCCGAAGAATTTGCATCTCTGCCTGCAAAGGGTCCAAATCCATAAAGCTTATACATGACCTCATACTGTATATAATGCTCTCTGAAATAAGTTTAAATGGAGAAAAGATGAGTATGTGCAAATAAATTAACAAAATTCATACACAGTACACTATATTGCAAAAATAGTTATTTTTTTCAAATACAAGGGCTTTGTCTTGGTAATATGGTACAACATGTTACAAATACATAACAAAGCAAGGGAAATAACTACAAAAGAATCATATGGATGTGTGTTTTTATCTCAAATTGTGACTCTGTGATCATTCTCTTCTCACTTGCCTTTGATGGCCTGGATTTTGTTCCAAGCTGATATCTAATTCAGAGAACTTCCTTAGTGCTGATCACAAGCCTGGATAAAAATGGAACGGTATAGACAGTACTGGGTAAAAGTTTTGAGCCACTTCTCAGAAAGGGGGGGGGGGGGGTGGCGTCTGATGGGCCCCAAACATATTCTGGAGCACGATATACACAACCCCAAATGTACATGTATAGTCCATGTCATTAGGAACTAGCTACAGCAGAGAGAAGAACAAGGAGTCCTGGGAGTGATGGTTTGTACCCACAGAGCCCTGATCTCTATTGTACATCATCAAGGCTGTCTGGTATTACAGTACATGAAGAGACCAGAGGATTTGAGGCAGCCTACTTCCAAAGATGATATGTGGTTAGGTCTCCAGGATGTTTGGAATAACCCACCTGCCGAGTTTCTTCAAAAACTTGTGTACCTAGAAAAATTGATGGCGGTCAAAAGGGTGGTCACACCAAATATTGATTTGATTTGGATTTCTCTTCTGATCTTTTGGTCAACTTAACCGCATTAGTCAGACTACTATTGTAGTAGAACCCTGACCCAAGAAATATGAGAAATTCTCTCTTTCAAAAGAAAAGAAAAGAAAGGGAAAGTTTCAGGAAATGAGAACCAAAGACAGCAACAACCTTCACATTACTTTATACATTGCCTTGATTCGCTTCATGCTACAGAGCAGAACAAACAGCATTTCTCCTTCACAATAATTGCATTAAATTATGGAGCTGATAGAATGATATGTAAAACTGTGCAGGGTATGGCGAGAGAATGCAGCGTAATCTGATGAAAGACTCCTAATAATTTGTGAGTATTATTATTTTTATTATTATGACTTGAGGGGGAAAAGCCATGTGAGATTACAGTTATAATCGTTGATCAAGACTCCCGTGGGAATTAATGAGAAATCAGTGTTTGTTCCCACAAGGACAATGCGTTTATAACAACACTTATAATAATGGTTCACAGAGGTTACTGAAATGAAGGTTAGGTTTAGGGTTAAGTTTCGAGCAGCATTGATTAGCTACAGTATGTCAGTTGTTTAATAATACATTTTATTTATAATGCACTTTATATTTGAAACATCAATATAATTTATATTTGAAATCTCAAAGTGCTACAAAATTAATTCGACCCGAAAGCTCTGATAAAAAGATAAGTTTCAGAGGACAAATGTGTGTTTGCATTGAATACTTGAAGGTTTAATATTCATTTAAATATTTCTACTGTCATCATAGATACAAATACATATTATTATTTCTTCTGCATATTATTATTTTGTTGGCTCAAAACCACTGTTACTCTCCCAGGAGTGGTCATCCATCAAAACTATCACGCCAAGTTGTCACCCAGAAAAAGGATGGCTGCAATTTATACATAGTAGAATATGGGAAATGATCTGGGAAACCACCAGAATAGATGTACAGTACTGTACTGCTACTGTACATTTTTGACTATGGTTTTGAAGAAAGTCCTCATGCAACAGAATAAAGCAAAAAAAGAACAAAGGATAAGAGAAAAAACTTGCATTGCTGTCTGCTGTTGAACTTCAGTTGTGCATGTGAGTGATTAAAAAAGAACCAACAGCAGTGCGACACATAAGCTTGAAATTGCCATCACTGGTCTGTCTCAGATCCCCTGTCAGAAAAGGCCTGTTGGAGAAGCAGTGAGGAGCTTGGGCTATTTGGGAACTGGGTGCAACTCTGTCTTCTTCAGGAATACTGGAAACAATTTCATAATCACTTTCATCTTTAATAAGTGCTTTACCCTGGTCACGGTCATGGTGCTTCTGGAGCCTATTTTAGAAACACTTGGCACAAACCCATATACTGTATTAGATAGGACACCAGAGCATCAAGGGCAACACACACACACACACACACACACACACACAGAAGGAATTGCACACACATTTGCACTTAAGACATGGTCGGCTTGGCGGCCCACCTGCTGGCATGTTGTAGGTGCAGGAAACTCACATAGACACAGGAAGGACATCAGAGCCTATCCCAGGAACATTTGGTGCTACAGTATGTTGAATTACACCTCTGTCTGGGACATCAGGTCAAAAAAATAAAGCAAATACACGTAGAAATGAAAACATGCAACAACCCATACAGTCAGTAACCTGAGCTTAGAATCAAACCACCTCATTGTTTCCTCTCCAGGACATGCTTATTTCTCTACACACTCTCAATATGCTTTCTAAATGGAGCCATGTCTATTTATATTTATGTGTTATCGATTTTCTCCCTGATCGGTTAGATTAGATTAGGAATAATCACTATAAAAGCCAGGATTAAGTTTCATTCCAGTTAGATAAATAGAGAATGGCAATGAAACTGTGACATGGTTTTTGTTTCCAAATGGAATGAAGGCAAATAGAGGATCAGGTCTTTACTGCTTATAATGCGCTGACAGCAGTTCACTAGTAACATGTTTGCCAGTAATGATTTCCAGTACTTTTAGATATGCACAGGTTTCCGTAGGATTACTTAAATCCACATCAAAACATACAGTAAGTGAATGAAGAATGAGTCCAGGAAGGGAGTCCAGTGTACCAGGGTCATCTGTCCCCTCCAACCTGGACACACTCACACACCTCCACTGACTTAAAGGAAGGTAGACCCATATTGAGAGTTGTTAGTTTTTCGGCGGCTCCCATCCAGGTGTCGCCAAAGCTGATGATCTGATCCATAGAACAACTCGGCACAAGACACAACCCTCCGATTTTATCTGGACTTGGACCGGCACTACCTTCCTGCGGCTGGGGTTTGGGCACTAGGTAGGAATTGAACCCTGGCCTTCAGCATAGCTTAATTTTTGGATTATAGATATAATATCCACTATAAATGAATAAATGAAATAAAACGAAAAAAAAAAAAAAACCTGCAAAAATGTTTACAAGTTTTCAATTGTCTCTATTAATTATGTATCAACACAATTATATATTTTTTTGTATTTTACATTTGAAGTGATTCAAAATTGTTGTTTTATTTTAAAATGATTTGTTTCCAGAAGGAAGAAAAGGGTTAGGGTTAGGGTTACTGACATTTTTGTTTGAGAAAAATGAAAAAGGCCAGAAATACTGTAAACTCATTATATATACAGTGGTGTGAAAAACTATTTGCCCCCTCCTGATTTCTTATTCTTTTGCATGTTTGTCACACAAAATGTTTCTGATCATCAAACACATTTAACTATTAGTCAAAGATAACACAAGTAAACACAAAATGCAGTTTTTAAAACTGAGGTGTTTTATTATTTAGGGAGAAAAAAAATCCAAACCTACATGGCCCTGTGTGAAAAAGTAATTGCCCCTGAACCTAATAACTGGTTGGGCCACCCTTAGCAGCAATAACTGCAATCAAGCGTTTGCGATAACTTGCAACGAGTCTTTTACAGCGCTCTGGAGGAATTTTGGCCCACTCATCTTTGCAGAATTGTTGTAATTCAGCTTTATTTGAGGGTTTTCTAGCATGAACCGCCTTTTTAAGGTCATGCCACAACATCTCAATAGGATTCAGGTCAGGACTTTGACTAGGCCACTCCAAAGTCTTCATTTTGTTTTTCTTCAGCCATTCAGAGGTGGATTTGCTGGTGTGTTTTGGGTCATTGTCCTGCTGCAGCACCCAAGATCGCTTCAGGTTGAGTTGACGAACAGATGGCCGGACATTCTCCTTCAGGATTTTTTGGTAGACAGTAGAATTCATGGTTCCATCTATCACAGCAAGCCTTCCAGGTCTTGAAGCAGCAAAACAACCCCAGACCATCACACTACCACCACCATATTTTACTGTTGGTATGATGTTCTTTTTCTGAAATGCTGTGTTACTTTGAGATGTTTTTTAGCAAAATTGAGACGAGCCTTAATGTTCTTTTTGCTTAAAAGTGGTTTGCGCCTTGGAAATCTGCCATGCAGGCCGTTTTTGCCCAGTCTCTTTCTTATGGTGGAGTCGTGAACACTGACCTTAATTGAGGCAAGTGAGGCCTGCAGTTCTTTAGATGTTGTCCTGGGGTCTTTTGTGGCCTCTCGGATGAGTCGTCTCTGCGCTCTTGGGGTAATTTTGGTCGGCCGGCCACTCCTGGGAAGGTTCACCACTGTTCCATGTTTTTGCCATTTGTGGATAATGGCTCTCACTGTGGTTCGCTGGAGTCCCAAAGCTTTAGAAATGGCTTTATAACCTTTACCAGACTGATAGATCTCAATTACTTTTGTTCTCATTTGTTCCTGAATTTCTTTGGATCTTGGCATGATGTCTAGCTTTTGAGGTGCTTTTGGTCTACTTCTCTGTGTCAGGTAGCTCCTATTTAAGTGATTTCTTGATTGAAACAGGTGTGGCAGTAATCAGGCCTGGGGGTGACTACAGAAATTGAACTCAGGTGTGATAAACCACAGTTAAGTTATTTTTTAACAAGGGGGGCAATCACTTTTTCACACAGGGCCATGTAGATTTGGAGTTTTTTTTCTCCTTTAATAACGTAAACCTTCATTTAAAAACTGCATTTTGTGTTCAATTATGTTATCTTTGACTAATAGTTAACGGTTTTTGATGAGCAGAAACATTTAAGTGTGACAAACATGCAAAAGAATAAGAAATCAGGAAGGGGGCAAATAGTTTTTCACACCACTGTACCTTATAATAAACATGAAATTTCACCTATTCATTACTCATTACGATTATGACTATATTTTCCTCCATACTGCTGGTAATCCATGCTACTGTTGATCATATCCTTAACTAAAAAAGGTGCCTTCCTTCTGCTCTTCATTTTTCTTCATTTCCTGACATGGTTTTGCATCAGTTAAACTAATACACAGATGAACTAAACTAAAACTAGCAATTAACAGCTGTGTTTATTAAAGCACACCTGATCAGATAGCTGCTAAGCCAAGAACATACTGTTAAACTCTGTTAGGACATGTGACTCATACAAAACAGGCACAGTTGGAGCACCCTGCCCCAAGTTCCAGTTAAGGGTGGAGAAGAAAGGGGAGAGAGGGATGGGAGATTGAAGCCTCCTTTAGAGTGGACAGAAGCCACATTCGCCCTGACAGGGCAGCGTTTTCCTATTTAAAGCAACACTGAAAATTAGTTATTTGATTTTGTCAGACATGTGTTTGTCTTTCCTGCTTGGAACACTTGCATGTCTGCTACACAGTCTCAGAAAATAAGATCTTTTTTTCTTCCAAGAGTACAAAGTAAACACAAATAAAAGAACTTAAGTACTGCTTTCACATGAAGACTTGATATGCAACAGAATTCAAAGAGTGTGTGCGGTCAGTCCCAAAAGTGGAACAACACCTACCCAGCATAAAACAGCTGATTTTTGAAGCTGCAGAGGTACAGTAAAGTACTGTATGATCTGGGATCATCTATTGGTAAAGGTGGGGCAATAAAGTCAGCCACCAATTGTGCAAGTGCAAGTTGTGCAGCTGTCAAAGGACACCAGAAACAAAATTGTAGACCTGCACCAGGCTGTGAAGACTGAAGCTGCAATAGGTAAGCAACTCAGTGTGAAGAACAATTATAGGAGCAATTATTATAAAATGGAAGACATACAAGACCACTGATAATCTCCCCCGATCTGGGGCTCCACGCAAGATCTCACCCTGTGGGTTCAAAATGATCACAAGAACTGTTAGCAAAAATCCCAGAACCACAGGGGGGGAACCTAGTGAATGACCTGCAGAGAGCCGGGACCAAAGTAACGAAGGCTACCATCAGTAACACACTGCGCCGCCAGGGACTCAAATCCTGCAGGACCAGACGTGTCCCCCTGCTTAAGCCACTACATGTCCAGGTCTGGAGTTTGCTAGAGAGCATTTGGATGATCCAGAAGAGGACTGGGAGAATGTCATATGGTCAGATGAAACCAAAATAGAACTTCGTGTTTGGAGGAGAAAATATGTTGAATTGTTGATCTGCATGGAGGTATGGGCCAAAATACCCGCAACAGTGTGTGAAAACCTTGTGAAGACTTACAGAAATGTTTGACCTCCATCATTACCAACAAAAGGTATATAACAAAGTATTGAGATGAAATTTTGTTATTGACCAAAAACTTATTATCCACCATCATTTGCAAATAAATCTGATTTTCTGGATTTAAAAATGTTAATGTTGTCTCTCATAGTTGAGGTATACCTATGATGAAAATTACAGGCCTCTCTCATTTTTTTAAGTGGGAGAACTTGCACAATTGGTGGCGGACTACAGTAAATACTTTTTTGCTCCACTGTATCTTGCAAGTCTTCTTTTCATTTGAAAGTGTTTACTGATCTCTTTCTGGTTGCGAGAGAACACTGATGACCAACCACAAATCTGTTTGCAAATATATCAAATTTTATCACTAATAACTGCTTCAAAATTGTTTCATAATTAGTTTAAATTGCAGCTTTGAAGATTCTGAAGCTTGCAGACAGAAACTGGTTTGTGTGCAGAGCTTCTCAGTCTGAATCTCACACTGGACATGCCGCGCCTGGGTAAACTTTGTATACCTAAGCACACTTTTGCATGTACTGTGTATACTCTACAATGCAGTAGGGGACAGTATGCACCCAGTTGGTTCGTGAGCCACAATGAAGAAGAAGAAGAAAGATACAAGAAAATCTGCCTTCATACTATACTGTACCTACGATTATGGATATTTTGGAGAAAATGTCAATTATGACAACTACTGTATACTGGTATGCCAGTCTTGGCTGGGCAAAGTGCAGAGTGTTCACACTATGCAAATGTACCGGCTTTAGAGTTAACTCTGGTCCATTCCTGAGTCTGTAGTGAAAGCACCCCAAGACTATGGATCTGTTGCACTGGGTTGGCACCGGTTTGATATGAGCTTGCTGTGATAGGAAATACTTTATTCATTTTAGCCACTGCATGTTTATTTGCGTGTGAGAGTGTGCAAGCCTCTATTCACCATTGTCTTATTGGAGAGGGATGTTAGCAAGAAACTAAAACACACTTCACACACCAAACATGTCTTCCCTGATGGTCCACACGTGGGGTGAAAGGAAGCTTGTGTAAACTATTTTTGGCAAAACTACTCCTTTAGCCCACACAGAAAGTGTGTGTGTGTGTGTGTGTGTGTGTGTGTGTGTGTGTGTGTGTGCGTGCGTGCGTGCGCACGTGTGTGTGAAAAGCTAGACCTTTCCACTGCAGTCAGCAGCACCTGGACCAGCTTAAGTGACTACATTGCAGTATCTGCAAGATCTACAGTCATGCCCAGTTTCTCTTCATACTACGCAGGTTTCCACTGCAGCCAAGCCGAGATCACCGTGTTTGGTCTGCTGTTCAGGTTTATAAGGGCTGTGGATCATAGAGGATGTGTTACCTGAAGTTGGCCTCCTTGCAAAACTAAACAATTTAGGCATTAAAAATATATTAAACATTCCTTCACGACTAGTGGGCTGACTTTGTCATCCAAACAACTGTAGAAACTAGGTGTAGTTCCCCTAACAAAAGCCATTCTACTAAAACCATTTCCTCTTAGTTGCTAGGAATCCTATTTTTGCATATGGTGTAAATCTTCTTCTTCTTTGTCTTTCGGCTGTTCCCTTTCAGGGGTCGCCACAGCGAATCATCTGCCTCCATCTAACCCTATCCTCTGCATCCTCTTCTCTCACACCAACTAACTTCATGTCCTCTCTCACTGCATCCATAAATCTCCTCTTTGGTCTTCCTCTAGACCTCCTGCCTGGCAGTTCCAACCTCAGCATCCTTCTACCGATATATTCACCATCTCTCCTCTGAACATGTCCAAACCACCTCAATCTGGCCTCTCTGACTTTATCTCCAAAACATCTAACATGGGTTGTCCCTCTGATGAACTCATTCTTGATCCTAGCCATCCTTGTCACTCCCAAAGAGAACCTCAACATCTTCAGCTCTGCTACCTCTAGCTCTGCCTCCTGTCTTTTCTTCAGTGCCACTGTCTCTAAGCCGTAGAGCATTGCTGGTCTCACCACTGTCCTGTACACCTTTCCTTTCATTCTCGCTGATACTCTTTTATTGCACAACACACTTTTCTCCACCCATTCCAACCTGCCTATACTCATCTCTTCACCTCCTTTGAACACTCTCCGTTGCTCTCGACCGTTGACCCTAAGTACTTAAAATCCTGCACCTTCTTTACCTCTGCTCCCTGTAGCCTCACTGTTCCTCTTGGGTTCCTCTCATTCACACACATGCATTCCATCTTGCTGCGGCTAACCTTCATTCCTCTGCTTTCCAGAGCGTACCTCCACCTCTCCAAATTTTCCTCCACCTGTTCCCTGCTCTCTCTACAAAGCACAATGTCATCTGCAAACATTATAGTCCATGGAGACTCCTGTCTAATTTTATCTGTCATCCTGTCCATCACTAGAGCAAATAAAAAGGGGCTTAGAGCCGATCCTTGATGCAGACCCACATCCACCTTGAACTCTTCTGTCACACCTACAGCACATCTTACCACTGTCTTACAGCTCTCATACATGTCCTGCACCACTCTAACATACTTCTCTGCCACTCCAGACTTCCTCATACAACACCATAGCTCCTCTCTCGGCACCCTGTCGTACGCTTTCTCTAAATCTACAAAAACACAATGCAACTCTTTATTACCTTCTCTGGACTTCTCCACCAGCATCCTCAAACCAAATACTGCATCTGATGTACTCTTTCTAGGCATAAAACCATATTGCTGATCACAAATTCTCACCTCTGCCCTTAACCTAGCTTCCACTACTCTTTCCCACAGCTTCATTGTATGGCTCATTAGCTTTATGCCTCTGTAATTGCCACAGCTCTGCACATCTCCCTTGTTCTTAAAAATCGGCACCAATACACTTCTCCTCCATTCCTCTGGAATCCTCTCACTCTCCAAGATCTCGATCTTCCCATCACCCTCATGGCATCTGTCAGTACATTTCCATCTCTATCTTTAATCACTCTAACCTGCTGCACATCCTTCCCATCTCTATCTTTTTGCTTCGCCAACCTGTACAGATCCACCTCACCCTCCTTACTGTCCAGCCTAGCATACAAGTCCTCATATGCTCTTTGTTTGGTCTTTGCCACTTCTACCTTCACCTTACGGTGCTTCTCCCTGTACTTCTGTCTACTCTCTTCAGTCCTCTCAGTGTCCCACATCTTCTTAGCTAGCCTCTTTCCCTGTATACACTCATGGACTTCCTCATTCCATCACCAAGTCTTCTTGTCTCCTTTTCCCTTACCTTATGATACACCAAGTACCCTCTTACCTGTCTCCCTGATCACATTGGCTGTAGTTGTCCAGTCAACAGAAAGCACCTCCTGACCACCCATAGCTTGTCTCAACTCCTCCCTGAAGACTACACAACATTCTTCCTTTCTCAGCTTCCACCACTTTGTCCTCTGCTCTGCCTTTGTCCTCTTCACCTTCCTCACCACCAGGGTTATTTTACACACCACCATTCTGTGTTGTCTGGCTACAACTGTATTGAGTGCTTCTGCCTCCGCTCTTATATGTCACCCTTTGTTCCTGCCTCTTCTGGAAGAAAGTATTTACTACTGCCATATCCATCCTCTTCACATTTTCATCCCCTCTGTTCCCTTCCCCAACATGCCCATTTGTTGTGTAACATGTGTATATATATTTATTTATATATATATATATAAAACATGTGTGAATATAAAGTTACATATGTATAAAATCTCCTTATTATGAACACCATATGAAAACAAAAAACAGCTACAGCAACAACAACAAGAACGATACAGATGATGAGTTCGTCAGAGCTGGTTTGCAGTTTGTGGTTCATGGGGTCTTGTGAAGAGTGATGGCATCATTCATTTTGCCAAGTACCATTTTACCTTTGGCTTTGCTTACCAGCCAGTGTCCAATACTGGGCTTGCTTGGCACCCTTCATGCCAATCTAAAGCCCAGATAGTGGTGCATGGTGGTACTGGGCCACAGGTACAGTAGATCTGTGGTTTAGTGGTTGGATTACTTATAGCAAATGTCTAAGGTTTAAGTACATCCAGACCCACCAAGCTTCCCTTGAGCATCCCTCAACCTCTTCAGTATCTCTGGATAAGAGTGAAACGTTCGGATCAGAAAATCTCTTGCAGCAACCCCAAATTTTTATTATTACTTATTAAGCATAAATTTATCATTAGCCTTCAGATTAACAGATGTTTAATTTACAAATTCTTCCACATTTTTTCCTTTGATTTCTGTTAAAGCTTTACTTTCTTTTTTTTTTTTATATTTGATTATTGCTAATGGTCCTGGAAAAAATCCAGCACAAAGATCAGAACGCTGATGCTTGTTCTGAAATCACAGTTAAGCCCTTCACATTTTGGACTCATCCAGAGGTGAGAAAGTGCTCACGTGTCTTTTTCATTCACTAAAACTCCAGAATCTTAAAACCGATCATAGGCTTTAACTTAATTACAAACAGAAGGAAAGTTCTACAACTTGCTCCACTCTGTGCTGTAACTGAACCTAAGAAGAGCAAAGCAATTAGCTAATGAGTGGAGCATGGTCTCGTTCATAGGGTAATGCTGAAGAACATGATGTTTCGATTGTAACAGTCTTGGAGCTGGTGATTCCTGGCTGTGTGAAGAAAGATCAATTTGTTTAAATTGGCAAGTGATAGAGTCGGGCTGAGGGCATCAAGCTCCAACACACGTCCATCAAGTAACAGATCGGCTCCCCTGCAGAGCCGTAGATATTAGCATCCATTCATTTTCCATGTTTGAGAGAGCACGATCCCTTACTTGAGGTTTAGAATTAGATTGACCGTGGTTAATGGCGGGTCAGTTGTGGCTAGGAACGGGCAGTTACTGTATGCTCGGGATTTCTCCCTCTGACAAAAAAAACCTGAGCGCTTCAGACATGACTTTGACAAAATCAAGTAGCTTTAAAATAAGTAACAACCTGTAAAAAATACCAGCTTTGCCTCGCTTTAAACAAACAGAGCACATTACTCATGTCACATCATGCCAGTAGTCCTCACCACTAATATGTCCAGCCTTTCATGAGCATTTCATATTAAATCTTCCCAGTAGACACAGGTTACCAGAAAGCATTCGGCCAAGAGAGTTAACCGAGTTCAAATGTTTATTTAAAAAGTTATGTTCACGTATTGATGTTCAATTTCATTTCTTTCCACCTACTTTGATTGGCCTGGTTTTGACTGTCTATCATTGGTTAAAGCATGCAAGGTATAGCCAGCGCTAGATTAATAAAGACCCTAGTGTCGTGACTCCGCCAGTGCACAGCCAGTTATGATAAGTAAGACACAACATTCACCCGGCCAAGCAAAATAAGACCCTGAACTGATTATAGTGCGGATCAAAAAATATCACAATTACCTGACCTTAACACAAAACAATTAAGACCTAATATGTTCTTTTCCTCCTGTCTTATTTGCAATCCCTTTCTGAAACCCAAGTTTATATTTAATTACCCTAAAAAGGGAATTGGGTTTCATGCACAAAGAAACGCTCCTCGATCCATCCAATAAAGTCTTTTTTTTTTACTTTATTGCTTTCCATGTCTGATAGTTTAGCTTAATAGCTGGCAAAGTGAAATGCAAAACCAGGATCTAAAAAACGATCGGTTATTTCACTGGGGTCATGAAATTCATCCCAATTTTATCATTATTAAAAGTAGGATAAGAGATACATGTCTTTGGCAGAGTTTTCAGCTGATTGAACCTGTAATAAACCTTTAATCAAGTAATTAACCAAAAGTGGGTTAATCTAATTGATATCACAGCTTTACAGGGGCGTGACACAAAGGGATTGATTGATATTTCTATATTCAGTTCTAATATGCTCATTTTCTTGGAATCATGAAACGTTGCATTTCTGTACTGATAACAGGAACTAAGTATTTCATGGAAATTTCACAACATTGAAAAGTAATAATGATACTTAACTATAAATGGATAACACATTTGATGTATTATTCTTTAAAATGTATCATTCCCCTGGGAGTCTTGATGTGTCTGCCCTTTGCAATCAGATAAGGAGTAAATAAATATATTCTTTCTGTGTGTCTGCCCCACATGAGGGTAACATCAGGCGAAGGAAGGAAAATAATTTAGCTTTTATTCCAAATTGATAAACTCATTGAGAACAATTCTCTCCCACTAGGCTTTTGTCTGAACTTTCATTCGCTGCATCATCTGACTTAGAAAGGAGCATTGATTCGCCTGCTATTTTGTACAGTACTGTACATAGTGACGCATCTAACTAACCACAGATGAGACTGAATTATTGGAGCCAATCATGATAGCAGAATAATAGCAGATAACTTCAAAATTAAAAAGAAAAAAATCCTTCTTCTGGTATATTTCCAGCAAATTAAACATTTTAAAGTGAGTAAAATGAATTTGTTGTTAAAAACGCTTTGTTTGAATGCCGAGGTACCAGTGTATAGACTGGTGTATTAAGAAAGAAAGCATTAAGGATTTTAGCCTTAACAACTGACATTTTGCAAGAAATGTGCCTTGGCATACAAAGCATTTTTGTCATACGAGCAAACAAAGCGAGCTAAACCGTACGCCAGCTAAGTTGCAAGCCAAGTCAAGCAAGTTTACAATTTTTTTTGTGGGTTATTTTGCAAGATTTAGTGACAACATAATACCATGGCATGAAAATGGCGCCACTTCTAGTTTTGTTTTTAAAGCAACCGGTGTCAAGAGGAATCATAAATTAAGGTTACATGAGGTTTAATGTCTATTTATTTCAAATTTGACTCATTTACAGTACATGTTTTACATAACTGTTTTGATAATTTTTATATGCAAAAATATGATTTTGGCGGCGCGGTGGTGTAGTGGTTAGCACTGTCGCCTTGCACCTCCAGGGTCTGGGTTCGATTCCCCGGCCAGGCTCGATTCCCGTCTCTGTGTGCATGGAGTTTGCATGTTCTCCCCGTGCTTGGTGGGTTTCCTCCGGGTACTCCGGTTTCCTCCCACAGTCCAAAGATATGCAGGTTAGGCTAATTGGCGTTCCTAAATTGCCCGTAGTGTGTGATTGGGTGTGTGCCCTGCGATGGATTGGCACCCTGTCCAGGGTGTACCCCGCCTAGTGCCCGAAGTCTCCTGGGATAGGCTCCAGGCCCCCCGCAACCCTGAACACAGGATTAAGCGGTATAGAAAATGAATGAATGAATGAATGAAAATATGATTTTGGAAATTGGCAATATTTGTCGGTGGCCGGGACGGATTATTTGCTTTTACATTATTTCCAATCTGAAAATACATTTCACAAAACAAATGTTCACCTTAAGCACTTGCCACAGATTAAATTTGTATGGTGAGGTATTATATACATTTTATATTATTAGATCTATTATATTATTATTATATATTATATGTCTTCTCCTCTATCAATGTCTAAACTCATTATGGGTTGTACGGCAAATCCACACAGTCATACTCCAAAATCTAATGAAAAGCCTTCCCAGACGAGTGCAGATTATGATATTTATAAAGACTACACGTGGAACGGGGAACAGCAAACCCACATCAAGCCCATGAGTGTTACAGTCAGGTGTTTATTGACCTCTAGTTTTGAAGTGTAGCTACTTCTATGCCTAACGATTGATGACAAATAAAGTTCACATGACATGACTTCCACTCATATACGTATATCTGAATTCGATTTTCAACAGGGAGTCAGTTTTAGATCTGTTTCCAAGGTTTTAGAGGCTGTACAGTGAAAGACACCCTTTTGTATATTTGACAGGTATGTTCTATACATTCACAGCTATGCATATGCACCTATGTGTGTCCAGTGGATACGTGTTTATGTGTTTCCAAAGGGAGGGTAGCAGCAGTGGTTCGGGGTGGTCATAGTCCCTCTCGTTACCTTAGTAGTGTTGGAAAAGAAGGCTTCTTTCATTCAGTAGTGGTCTTATGCTGCTGGAGTCTGATAGTCTGGCAGCTTTTTTTTTTTATTTTTTTTATTTTTTTTTCTCATTGCCCAGGAGTGGTCAGGACGAGATGGTGGGATGGAGAAAGATTTCTGAGCCTTTACCTCCACTGTTTGGCTTGTAGCCATGAACTGAGGGGGGCAACGGAGAGAGAGAGAGAGAGAGAGAGAGAGAGAGAGAGAGAAGGCTTTCCATAATTCTGATCAAATTTTAGTTCATTTTTCACCTCCTAATGTCTCATTGAGCGCCAGTGCTGGTGAGCACCCACCCATCCAATATGACACCTAATCCACTCCTGCATTACGATAACATTTTCACAAGTTCCCATCACTGCGCAATAACAGTTCTAGATGAATTGAAGAACTGCCTCTTTATGAGGAGAGTGACACAAGCTATTAGTGTTCATTGCAGCTTGCTCTTTCTCTGTATATTTACACAACCTCTACCCCCCCTCTCCAAAAAAAAAAAAAAAAAAAAAAAAAACAGTCAATTTGACTCTACAGTGTGTACAAATGTGTCTGTGTGCGAGTGAAAAAGTGAGAGACCAATCTATCTTTTAGGAATGTAGTCGTGTGGTAAACCTGCGTGCGTGATGAATACATTACGTATAGGTAAACCATCACGCTAACATGCTCCTAGAGAGCCATCCACCACACCTTAATATTATGCCACTGTGGGTTCCAGGACCATGCTGAGTTTACAATAATATCTTTTATTAAAACTGCCACAGAGATATTGGCACTGCAGCAGTCCCCTCTCATCCTTCTGGCTAGCGGGCAGCATGCGGGCAGCATGCGGGCAGCGGTTATTAGTAGCTATCCATTCGAGCTCTTAAAATAAGGCCTTAACAAGGCCGTTTCAGGTGATTTATTGCTAAACACTATTTCTCTGCCACTTTGCAATCTGATATGAGCTCAAATAAGGCAGACAACTTCTCTTTAGTCCAGAAAGGAACAAGAACCGGGTGTGTGTACATTTCAAAGGGGAGTACTGAGTTCATTTTTGGAGCAAACAGAACTCTCCAGCCAGTGCTAAAACTAATGACAAAATTGGAACAATCTGCAGCCTGAATGGGGTGCATTTTTTTATGTCACACCCTTTATTGTCTAAATGGACAAATCTATACACTAATTTGTCCTACGGGACTCAGCATGTTGTTACGAGGCCTGTCTTGGTGGCAGTAGCGTTGCTAATGAATTCAGCACGGGCGTTCCTGGCACAGGTCAGAACAAAACTCTACCAGATTTCAAACTGGCTTATCAGGCAGAATTTGACTGAATTGTACCCGAGAACTATGAAACAATGCATTTCAATGCAAGAATCTAGCAACGTCCACTGTTGTAGTGCAGCAACCTATTAACTCCAGTATGTAACCAATGTACAGTAAAGGACTCGCACTCAGCCAAAACACAGTATTGGTGATGGTAATGTTTTTTTTAATGATATACATATAACACAAACAGTATAATAGAAGCTACTACTGAAGTTTATGCAACATGGAAGTGACCAAACTTGCCTCCGTAAAATTCAAGTTCAAGTTGCTAACTATGGCTGTTTTGGAAAAATATACACATTATTAAGTTATGTATAAATACTAGGGGTGTCAACAATAATCGATTCGGCGATGCATCACGATGCGGGGCATGAACGATTCAGCATCGATGCGGCAAAGTGCTATAATCGATTATGTCACTGTTTATTTTCTGGTGGAAAATAAAGTTGTGAAGTTTCAAATACTTCCGGTTCCAGGGTAATAACAACAACAACGAGCAAGATGGCTGAGACGGAGGGAGATGACCGCGATAGACGGGTTATTAAAAACGCTCCCAAAGCTTGGAAAGTGGACATCTGGGCACATTTCGGATTTTATGAAGTGAATGGGAAACTAGACAAGTCTTACGCGGTGTGTAAAATCTGCCACACTAATATCAAGCACGTTGGTAATACAACTAACTTCACGAACCAATGTTGATCGTTGGCATCCTGAGTTAGCTTCAACAAAAATCTGTTGTTTAATACCTGCTTGTATTGCCTCATGACTGATAAAAATTTTGCCTTGTGTGCAGTAGAATTTTGATGGATCGCAATGCATCATAGAATCGAATCGAATCGAATCGTTACCTGGTGAATATAATCGAATCGAATCATGAGGGCAGTGCCAATGCACACCCCTAATAAATATATACATACCTTAATAATTTTGCATTTTAGAATAATACACTTTTTTAGGTTTGTCTATTTTCATGTGAAATCGAAATTTCCGAAGATTCATCTGGATGATAATTAAGATCTTTGAAAGGTTTGAATGATCCCATACAGTAAAAGTTTACTTTTTTACCTACAGTAGATGAGACACTTTTTATCACCAATGACATTATTGCCATAACTGTTTTACACCAGGGCAATCTGTACACTCTCAATATACAGTACACTCTCAAATCCCATAGAGATCAAATTGATGAGCATGCTTGGGGCATGATGGTTCTGGATCACAAGCCAATATATTGGTTGCATTTAAAAAGAGCTCCTCACATGGTTACATCAACCAAATTCACTTTTCAGTTCAATTCAATTATATTTATATAGCACTTGGTCATTGGTAATGGTCGTTGTCACAAAACAACTTTACAGAAAAGCATAAAAATAAGTATATAAAATGTGAGAAACTACTATATACTACTGCTCAACAGGGGGCCAGGGGTAGCTCAGTGATTAAGCCATTGGACTACATTGGACGATGGTTCAGAAGGTCCCAGGTTCAAACCCCACAACCACCAAGTTGCCACTGTTGGACCCTTGAGCAAGTGTAACTGGTGTGAATAATACATTGATTTAATCTTGCTTGTTTTGCTTTTCCTTTCATTGTTTGTATTTTTATTTTTCTTCTTTCATCTTTATTTTATTGTCCCTGACGTTTTAATTTTCTTCCATTTTGTTTTATTGGTTTAATGAACTCCACGAATTCTTGTTCTTCTGTAATTGTTCACAAGAAAGAAAAAAAATGTTAAAGTAGTGGAACTCTGTTGTTGAGGCCTTGTTTGGGGGGGGGAGCGATATCAGCGGGGCACTTCAGGCTTTCTCCACATGCGACATGTGACTGCCTCAGTCTACCTGTGTGCGAGGCTCACGAGCGCATGTGTTATCGGGTTCTCCCCGTGAAAGACTCTGGTATGACAATGTTTCTTGCCTAAAATGCATATTTTTGGTGGATGAGCATGACTACCTTATACTAGCATTTAATGGTGTTGGTCATGATGGAAATTAATAATTTAATATGATTATCCGACTTAATTGATGTACCTCGTGATGCTAATCAATTGGTGTCGTATGATAGTGTGTGTACCAGAGAGGGAGAAGGTGTCGCCTGTTTCACCCACTGATTATTTCTCCTTGTTGCAGGTATGTTGGTTGGTTAATCCTGCTTACAAAAAAAAAAAAAAAATAAATAAATAAAATTTATTTGGTTAAGAAATCTGCATTATATTTAGAGTGCCACATGTGAGGGGAATCGGTTTACTTAATACAGGTTGCACGTGGTGCAGTTTACACGGTAGGATGCTAGTGCATTGAATGTTTAATTTTGATATGTAATGAAAGCAATATTAATTTGTTTGTACTGAAGGGTTTTGTATATATTTTTTTCTTTTTCCTTTATAGTGTATTTTAAGATATAGATACTTTAATTAATATAGAAGTTAATGTAACATGTTTATTGTATTTTATACATTATTAAATGATGAGCCCTATATGTATATGCGTGTATGTGTGCACGTGTGTATATATGAATAGAGTAAAATGTTATGATGTATCGATATATAAATATATATATTATAAAATGTTATTTATTTTATTTATCATTTTGTTTATATATGTGACTGCCTCAGTCTACCTGTGTGCGAGGCTCACGAGCGCATGTGTTATCGGGTTCTCCCCGTGAAAGACTCTGTGTGTGTACCAGAGAGGGAGAAGGTGTCGCCTGTTTCACCCACTGATTATTTCTCCTTGTTGCAGAATAAAAAAAAAAAAACACTGAATTTCATCGCTGCATGGTTGCGTGGTCCTTGTGTGTGTGAGAGTGACCGATCCAGACATGCTACATAAAACTGGTGCCGTGACCCGGATGCACCAGATCTGCTGCAGCTGATCGCTGGGGTTCGACAACGCGGAATCACAACGCTTCTGAAATCAACAAACAATAAAGGTTTTTCATTATTGACATTCTAGTGGCAGTGTCTGGACACCGAGCTGAACTGAGTAACTGAGTCCTCACTCACGATATGCACACATTGGCTTCACACACTGTGCATTTTGAACTGTAGTTTTTTTTGTTTCCTTAATTCTGTTGTAAACAGTACAGTAACTGAAATTGATTTCTTTTTTCTTTGCATATGCTATCTACTTGTCATAATATGGCAGAAGGGAAGTTGAATGAAAATTTAACCACGCCACACATTGTCAGGGGACGGGGTTTTTTGGGGTTATCCGAGCCTGTAGTTGGTAAACCACGTGTTTTGGTATATGATTCTGTGACTGCTCAAACCACATCACATAATAACGAGCTAAGTGAACTACAGTCTTCCACTCCTGTCAATGCTGGTTCTGATAATGTTACAGAGCAACTACGCGATCTCATTGGTGAGCTGGGAAGCCAAATTGGTGACTCAATTGCCTCACGATTGTTAAACAGTCACAGCTCTGCACTACCCTCTTCTCGATCATTTGAGCAACAAAGCTTTAGCACAACGCCCCTGCCTACAAATCTTGATCTTTCCAAGGTGAATCTAGTAGTCAAGACTGATATTAAAGAGCCTCAAATGTTTAGAGGGGATGATAGTGATAAATATTCCATCTTGGAATGGATTGAACAGATGAATGTGTATCTGAGCAAAAGGGGTTGCAGCAAAGCTGCTAGCGTAGAAGAAATACTGAATCATCTCAGTGGTCGGGCAAGAAGCATTGTTAAGGTTAAGCTAAAAAGTAGCCCGGTTGCAGTGCTATGTCCTGAATTTGTTTATGAGGTACTACAGCGTTACTTTAGCGAGAGCCCTAGCTCTTGCCAGCCATTAGCTGATTTTTACGCGACTCAGCCAAAGCTTAATGAGTACCCTGTTGACTATTGGGTTAGGTTGAATGAAGCAGCCGAGCTAGCAGATGCTCATCTACGGAGACGTGGGGGCAGGATGGAGAACATTGACTCAGAGATCGCAATGATGTTTGTCAGGAACTGTCCTAATCCTGATCTTTCGAATGTCTTCAGGTGTAAGCCTATAAGCAAATGGTCGGCCGAAGAGGTCCAAGAGGCCATCGACGAGCACGAGAGAGATCTTAAGTCACGAAAGCCACTTCCATCTGTGCTTAAAGTTGCGGTAAATCAAGCTGTCGTTGCGGAAAAGCCTGCCAGCACTCAGGTAACAGTGGGAAGCGAAAGTACGGTCATGACTTCTGCTGCGTGTCCTACAAGCCCGCACACTAAAACAAGCGAAGCCGCAGAATTAGGCACTTTGGAGCGCGTGCTGAAAATGTTAGAAAGGGTGCTGGAGCGCACGACTTTACCGGTTTCAGAACAAAACCCCCGAACGTCACCCTGGCATCGAGCTTCGCCGTGTGCTGTGTGCGGAGACCGATCCCACTCGACTCGCTCACACTGCATGAGAGAAAAAAGATGCCTTGAGTGTCTAGAGTTTGGACATCAACGCAGACAGTGTCATAGAGTTGTAGCACAAGGTGTTGCCCAGATTAGCAGCGATCAGGAAAACTAGATCACTCACATTGGGGAGAGGGCAGTGTGAGTGTTGAGAGTCAGCCTCTCACCAGCGAGGATGATCCTATGTTAATTTATAGCAACCATTGTCAGGTTGAACCAAGCGGTAGCATTATTTTGTTCCAAAACATAGCGAAGCTAGAAAAAGCTGATAGTTTATTTTACACTGATGTGTTGGTGAATGATGCGGTCACTTGCCATGGCTTGTTAGACACTGGTTCTATGGCATGTACTATTAATGAGGAAGTAGAGCGCAAGCTACTTGATGCATGTGAAACTCTTGAGGTTGAGCAGCCCCATGCCGATGTTTTGCTCGTCGGCTGTGGCGGTGTTCGTGTCAAACCTAAGTGTATCTATCAGCTAAAAATGTGTGTTTATGGATTTCCAGTCGTTGTGCCTACTTTGGTGGTACCAGGGCAAAAAGACCAGCTGATCGTAGGTACTAACATCCTTAAGTATGTCATGAGTCAACTTAAGCAGTCGCAGAGTTATTGGCGTATCATGAACCAGCCAAATGTCACGGGAGAACCAGAGATTCAACGATTCTTGAGTATGTTGTCTGGGCACGATAGGTGGGAGGGTGGTAATATCCCAACAGTTGTCGGTACTGCTAAGCTCACTCAGGCAGTCACACTGTTACCTCGGCAAGAGCACCTTGTGTGGGGTAGGCTCCCAATGAGTTCCACTGTTTCTGTAGGTAGCACTGTGATGATTGAATCACCGAGGGCACAAACTCATAAGAAGGGTGTTCTTGTTGGACGAGTTATCGCTACGCTGCCTGGTGACAGATGGGTACCGGTTAAGTTGATCAACCCATCTAGTAAACCCATCACCTTGAGACGTAACGCTAAGATAGCAGATGTTTCTCCTGTTTTAGCGGTGGAGGACCTTGACACCCAGTCTGGACATAGTGACAGGGAATTGTTGAACATGCAGAGCCAATCTATCTCCTCTAGTGTAGATGCAGGGGTCGGTTCTCCTTCTGGTATTCGTGACACGCTGCAGAAACTCGGACTCTGTGATCTCGACCTTGAGTCTTGTGAGACGACTCCGTACTGGAAAGACAAGCTTCTGCAATTAATTCAAAGACATCAAGACGTGTTTTCTAAACACAAGTTAGATTGTGGTAAAGCCAAGGAGTTTGTTCACAGGATTCATCTATCAGATAGTCGCCCGTTCAGGCTCCCTTATCGTCGTGTTCCTCCTGCTCAATATCACAAACTGAGAAAGGTGCTCTCCGAAATGGAGGAGCAAGAGATTATCCGTAAGTCTTGCAGTGAGTGGGCATCCCCGTTAGTTTTGGTATGGAAGAAAAGCGGTGATCTTCGTGTTTGTGTTGATTACCGTTGGCTTAATGCCAGGACCGTCAAGGATGCTCATCCTTTACCTCACCAAGCAGACTGCTTGGCAGCCTTGGGTGGAAACGCGATCTTTAGTGCAATGGATCTTACCTCTGGCTTTTATAACATCACGATGGCGGAGGAGGACAAAAAGTTCACAGCCTTCACAACGCCGATGGGGCTCTTTGAATTTAATCGTCTGCCTCAGGGACTGTGCAATAGCCCTGCTGGCTTCATGCGCCTGATGACTAACATCTTTGGCGATCAAAATTTCTTGACGTTACTCTGTTATCTGGACGACCTACTTGTATATGCCCCAGATGAAGGTGAGGCCATCAAGAGGCTCGAGATGGTGTTCAGTAGACTCCGAGAGCATGGGTTAAAGCTAGCTCCCAAGAAGTGTCATTTCCTCCGGAGGAGCGTGCGGTTTCTAGGGCACATCATCGATAGTTCAGGGGTAGCGACCGACCCAGATAAGGTTAGTGCTATTGGAGCGGTAGAAGAGTCTGACTTAATGATGGAGGATGGAGTTACCCCATCCCAGAAGAAAATTAAATCGTTCCTTGGTATGGTTTTGTATTACCAGAGGTTTATCCAGAATTGTTCCACCATAGCAAAACCTCTGTTTGCCTTGACAGCTGCGCCCAGGGGCAAGAAACCTCCGGGGAGGGGTGCTACGTTCAGGAAGTTAAGTTCCGATGACTGGAAGGAAGAGCACAGTATGGCTTTCCAGCAGTTAAAAGCTGCATTGATGAATTCTGTGGTACTGACGCATCCTGACTTTAGCCGTTCGTTCATTTTGTCCACTGACGCGTCTATGGACGGGTTGGGCGCTGTCCTGTCACAGGTTACAGAAGGTGAGACCAGAGCCCGGCCAATTGCTTTTGCCAGCAAAGCACTCACGCGCGCTCAGGCGAGGTACCCTGCTCACCGACTAGAGTTCTTGGCTTTGAAGTGGTCCGTTTGTGACAAATTCAGCCACTGGCTGAAGGGTCACGAGTTTGTTGTTTGGACGGACAACAATCCTTTGACTTACATCCTCACAAAGCCTAAACTCGATGCGTGTGAGCAGAGATGGGTTTCCAAGTTAGCACCCTACCGATTCAGCATCAAGTACATACCTGGCAGTAAAAACGTGGTGGCCGATGCCTTAAGCCGTCGACCCTTCGTCCATAGTCAGGTCAGCCAGAGGCTGTTAAACGAGCCATACAATGTGTTGCTCAAGGAAGCGGAACAATTTGGGGAGGAGACGGTGCAGCATGCATTCAGGCTTAGTGCTGATATTCAGAGCATTGAATGCTCTCCCTGCACAGTGTTGAGCCATTATCCACTTTCCAATGCTGAGGTGTCTGCGGTGTTACAAAGTCACAGTGACTGGGAAGCAGGGGTTGAGTCAAGAGCCATCTCTTGGATTGCCCAGGATACCCAACAGTTGTTGCCCCCGGGGCAGTGCCCATTGCCAGTCTTCTCCTTAGATGAACTTCGAGACGGGCAACAAAATGATCCCTGTCTGTCCCGGGTTCTGTTCTATGTTGTTCGGGGCAAGAGAGCCTCACGCCGTGAACGTGCAGGTGAGACGTACAAGGTGCTCAGGGTTTTGAAACAGTGGGACAAATTAAAGATGCTTGATGGTGTACTGTATCGTGTAAGCAAAGACAATTTGACAGGGAAGAGACGATTACAATATGTTGTCCCATCTTCTTTAATTACGCAGGTCATGACAGGGGTACACGACGAGGCAGGGCACCAGGGCCAAGGTCGAACAATGCATCTGGCAAGACAAAGATTCTTTTGGGTTGGGTTGGAACGTGACATTCGCAGGTATGTTAGGTGTTGCAAGCGCTGCGTAGTCAGTAAAACGCCTGAACCCGAAGGTAGAGCACCACTGGAGAGTGTCAAGACGTCAAGTCCAATGGAGCTTGTGTGTATCGATTTTTGGACTGCAGAAAATTCAAAAGGTCGTAGTGTGGACGTGTTGGTCGTGACTGACCATTTTTCTCGGATGGCTCGCGCTTTTCCATGTCGTGATCAGTCAGCGAAACAAGTAGCGCGACAGTTGTGGGATCACTATTTTTGTGTGTACGGTTTTCCTGACAGGATCCACTCGGATCAGGGGGCTAACTTTGAGAGTCAGCTGATCCGAGAGCTGCTGCAGGTGGCCGGAGTAAAAAAATCGCGAACGACTGCATATCACCCAATGGGGAATGGAAATGTTGAGAGGTTCAACAGAACCTTGGGTAATATGATCAGGGCACTTCCGCCGAGGGCTAAGGAAAAGTGGTCGCAGTTGCTTCAAACACTGACATTTGCGTATAATTGTACCGCGCACGAGTCCACTGGCTACGCCCCGTTTTACCTAATGTTTGGTAGAGTCCCAAAACTGCCTGTGGATGTCATGTTCAGCAACATTGAGAGAGACAGTGACGTTGTTGATTATGACAAATATGTAAAAAGGTTACGAGATGACCTGAAGGAAGCGCTCTCTGTTGCTCAGAAAAACGTTGATGTCAGTCAGCAGCGTCAAACTGATCTGTACAATCAAAGGTCGAAAGGTCGTAACATTGAGTTGGGAGATCAGGTTCTGCTAGCTAACAAAGGTGAACGTGGGAAAAGAAAACTAGCAGACAAGTGGGAGTCCACGCCCTATAGGGTAGTTGCAATGAACCCCCAGTGTCACATCTACCGCATTTGTAACACCAAAACGGGTCAGGAGAAAACGGTTCACCGCAATTTGTTGTTGCAAGCGAATTTCCTTCCACTTGAGCTGGGTGAACATGAGGCATCCGAGGATGGTGGTGGATCCGTATTTAGCAGTAGAAGTGGTTCAATGGCTGATGTTGCTGGTAATGAATCCGAGGTATGTCCTCTGTCTGAGCGAGTCGCCAGTTGGGTGGAAAAGACAGCAGCTTGTGACAACCCGCAGCAGACATTGTCATATATATCTGATGGTACTGAATCGCTGAACACAATTCCTGAGTCGTTGGGACAGGAGCAATTGGTTACCAAAGATGACTGTACTGAGAACAGTAGCGTGGGCTGCTCGGATGAAGGACTGAGTCCTGATTTGCACGTTGCGCGTTCTGAGTCAGTTCTCCAGGGTGGCTCTTGTATTTCTGCTGCTGAGGTTAGCAAGCCACCTCTTGCTCCCAGGGAAATGAGAGTTCGGACCAGAGTGGGTAGGATTGTGAAACCTGTCAACAGATTGATAGAGAACATGGCCCAATCCATCAAGACTCTAGATCCAGTTGGTGGGGTTGTAAGATCTTTATTGAGATGAGAACATATTGAGTACAATATTGATTATCATTTTGAGTTTTATGATTACAGTCAATGTATTTCAGTATGTTGTTCCAGATGAGAGACGTAGTTCGTCTGAGATGAATGGTGTTTAAGGCACCCTTTGCAGGTGATTGCAGTAAGCCTGATCAACTTGCGGTACTCACCTTCCCTGTGAGTGGGAGACGTATTTTGTTGCACAACTTTCTGGATAACATTTGGTCTAATGACACCAGTGTATACTTATCCCTACTATGGTCAAAATTCGTGAAGTTCAGGGGGGAGAATGTAACTGGTGTGAATAATACATTGATTTAATCTTGCTTGTTTTGCTTTTCCTTTCATTGTTTGTATTTTTATTTTTCTTCTTTCATCTTTATTTTATTGTCCCTGACGTTTTAATTTTCTTCCATTTTGTTTTATTGGTTTAATGAACTCCACGAATTCTTGTTCTTCTGTAATTGTTCACAAGAAAGAAAAAAAATGTTAAAGTAGTGGAACTCTGTTGTTGAGGCCTTGTTTGGGGGGGGGAGCGATATCAGCGGGGCACTTCAGGCTTTCTCCACATGCGACATGTGACTGCCTCAGTCTACCTGTGTGCGAGGCTCACGAGCGCATGTGTTATCGGGTTCTCCCCGTGAAAGACTCTGGTATGACAATGTTTCTTGCCTAAAATGCATATTTTTGGTGGATGAGCATGACTACCTTATACTAGCATTTAATGGTGTTGGTCATGATGGAAATTAATAATTTAATATGATTATCCGACTTAATTGATGTACCTCGTGATGCTAATCAATTGGTGTCGTATGATAGTGTGTGTACCAGAGAGGGAGAAGGTGTCGCCTGTTTCACCCACTGATTATTTCTCCTTGTTGCAGGTATGTTGGTTGGTTAATCCTGCTTACAAAAAAAAAAAATAAAAATAAATAAAATTTATTTGGTTAAGAAATCTGCATTATATTTAGAGTGCCACATGTGAGGGGAATCGGTTTACTTAATACAGGTTGCACGTGGTGCAGTTTACACGGTAGGATGCTAGTGCATTGAATGTTTAATTTTGATATGTAATGAAAGCAATATTAATTTGTTTGTACTGAAGGGTTTTGTATATATTTTTTTCTTTTTCCTTTATAGTGTATTTTAAGATATAGATACTTTAATTAATATAGAAGTTAATGTAACATGTTTATTGTATTTTATACATTATTAAATGATGAGCCCTATATGTATATGCGTGTATGTGTGCACGTGTGTATATATGAATAGAGTAAAATGTTATGATGTATCGATATATAAATATATATATTATAAAATGTTATTTATTTTATTTATCATTTTGTTTATATATGTGACTGCCTCAGTCTACCTGTGTGCGAGGCTCACGAGCGCATGTGTTATCGGGTTCTCCCCGTGAAAGACTCTGTGTGTGTACCAGAGAGGGAGAAGGTGTCGCCTGTTTCACCCACTGATTATTTCTCCTTGTTGCAGAATAAAAAAAAAAAAACACTGAATTTCATCGCTGCATGGTTGCGTGGTCCTTGTGTGTGTGAGAGTGACCGATCCAGACATGCTACACAAGACCCTCAACTGCTCTGGATAAGAGTGTCTGCCAAGTGCCTAAATGTACTGTAATATTTGCAACTTCCTTTACTTTTGTTAAGTGTTTTATTTTCTACATTGTACAACAATACTGGAGATTTCAAAACTATGGAATTAGGTACTTACAGTATGTAACAACAACAACAACAGTCAATTGTTATTTTAAGACACAAAGGTCGATTTATAATGATAAACTTTTCTTAACAATATATACGTATATATTTTTTATTATTTGCATGTAGTTTATTCATTCATTCATTCATTTTCTATACCGCTTAATCCTGTGTTCAGGGTCGCGGGGGACCTGGAGCCTATCCCAGGAGACTTCGGGCACTAGGCGGGGTACACCCTGGACAGGGTGCCAATCCATCGCAGGGCACACACATACACACACTCACACACCCAATCACACACTACGGGCAATTTAGGAACGCCAATTAGCCTAACCTGCATATCTTTGGACTGTGGGAGGAAACCGGAGTACCCGGAGGATGCATGTAGTTTATTTAAGATTAAAACATTTTGTTCAAAATTTTTCCAGAATTAACTCGAATTGAAAAACATGGACTCATAATAATAACTGGTGTGTAGCTTCACATTCATGCATTTAACTGCACACACAAACAGACACATACATACACATTAATTTATTCTTCTTCTGTATCGCTTATCGCTTACATAAAACATCTGTGGGTTTTTATCTAAGTATTAAAGGCAATGCTTACGTTTGTAATTTTGTTAGTTTGTTCCATTATTTATGCCTCCTTAAAATGTGTGTGTGTGTATGGCCATGGCTGGAATTCCCAAATGGTTAATGCCACACTCTTGTCACAACCATGAAATTACAGCTGAATGTCTAGACCTAGCTCACATCTCGAGTGTTTCATTTCAAATTCAATGTGTTAGTGTTCAGAGGCCAAATGCCAAAATGCCAAAAACGTATGTTAGTTCCAAAATTTATGGACCAGATTTTATTTATATATCGGGTGTAATGGTACACGCATTCAATGCATTTTATAGATATGCCTATACAAAACACATATGTTTACAATCCACATGTAAAATGCCCCTGGAACAGTAAGTTTAAAATGTTCACTACATGGTGTTCTTGGGGTATTGTATGTATGTACATATGAATAAATAAATATTGTAACATGCACAAGTACTTTATTTCATTTTTTTAAAAATATTTTTAAAATATCAGTACATAGTTGCTTCAGTTCTCCGTTCTGCCTGAGAGGGCGCTGTGGACCTGTTGGCAGCGTACAATTAATGCGGTGATGATATTGTAGAAAATACTGATTTGGGTTAGAGCACCAGTTCACTAGACACCACTTACAAATGGGTGAGGAAATGTAAAGTCATCCCAGGTGAGTTGCAGTAATTAGTTTTTTTCCCCATAAAATGGAAATCCCTGCACATCATTTAAAAGCACATGCAGAAGCAATGCACCCCAATGGATTTTAAACAAACTCCACTCCAAAGACACACATGGAACTCTTTCTCATAAGCATAATGAGCAGACGGAAACTCTTTCCATGTTCCCTATCTGCATAATTCATGAACGCATTAGGTGGTAATGGAGAGCGCTGAATACATGTGGTGAGATCTCATGCAGAATGTAAACATGCAGATGGCTGTTTTACATGCAGACGCTTGCTTAGTTGTGTGTGAGGGCTTGGCACTTTTGGAAATGAAACCCCCACGTCCTACCTTGGAGGCATGTGCTGGGAGGTCTATCCTTCCGAGGTTTCGCAAATATCTTACCAATGTCTGGGGGTAGTGTATTGAAAAACAAGAGCTTAAGTATTACTGTGTGTACTGTAGTACCTGTACTGTATCAAGATCCTCCTCTAGGAATAAATCAATAAATCATTTGCAAACTGCAGTTCTTTGGTTTTGAATGAGATTATTTGGTTTGGAAATGTAAACCTATTGCATGAAACTGTCAAGAACATGTCATCTCACCAGGCTCAGGATAGGTGCCAACTGTACAAGCCACTGTGTACTGGATGGTGAACTGCCAAATGCCGTGGTGTAAATGAGATAAATGACTGTTGTGTTAATGTAAAGGCACTAATGAGGGAATGCATTCATTACACTCAGACATGTACTGTACTGTCGGAGATGCTGTTATACAAGGTTAATGTAATGACAATAAAGATAATAAGAACAATATGTTATTTGATGAATTTAGTATGAGGATCTTTATTCTTCAAAACCCACTGCATCTGCCTGAGCATAGAGTCAAAAAGATGTCCACAGTACTCTGGTGTCACCTGATCAGGCCATGCCTGCTTGATTGCTTCCTGAATTGTTTGATTTGTTATGTCTGTTAACTAAACTGATGCTGTCATCTCCAGCCAGATACTGTAGGTGAGAAATAATTAGTGACCACCTGTTTTGTGACATACATCTTTTTGTCCTAATACTTTTGGCCAGCTTTGTAAACAATGCGGGGATTCTTTCTAATGCTTAGTGCAGTTACAGTACACCTCAGAACTCTCTCTCAGAAATACCCAATCCTATAAATTGGACACGTGATATGGTGTATATTTAACAATGTCAAAATAAACAGCATTTCCATGGATCTCTTTCGGACATTGCTATACGCTTCCTGCGTGTTTTGGTTCTCTATTTCCGTAATGTGGTCCTGGGTTGGAAAAAGGCTAAGATTATTAACAGAGCTGAGCTCTGTAGGCACTAAGTTCTGAGGTTACGCAGTACTCGCCCACCTTGTGTATCAACAACACGCTTCAGTAGATGTTTCATGCTACAGAGTCCCTCTATGTAAAAGGTATGATTTATTTTCTGCTTTCATGACACCAATGACACCTTTGCAATTTTATCCAAATATAGGCCGGCTATTACTATTTTCTACTGGATGTAACATAATCGCAATAGTAATGCTGCGCTCAGCTTGGGGTTGCAATTTGTCATTCCTGTCTTTCAACCAGTAAAAGCCAAAGCAAACATCCTCTTAGTTTGATTTCAAACTCAATAACTTGGAGTAGGCGGCGCCTTGCACCTCCAGGGTCTGGGTTCGATTCCCCGGCCAGGCTCGATTCCCGTCTCTGTGTGCATGGAGTTTGCATGTTCTCCCCGTACTTGGTGGGTTTCCTCCGGGTACTCCGGTTTCCTCCCACAGTCCAAAGATATGCAGGTTAGGCTAATTGGCGTTCCTAAATTGCCCGTAGTGTGTGATTGGGTGTGTGAGTGTGTGTATGTGTGTGTGCCCTGCGATGGATTGGCACCCTGTCCAGGGTGTACCCCGCCTAGTGCCCGAAGTCTCCTGGGATAGGCTCCAGGTCCCCCGCGACCCTGAACACAGGATTAAGCGGTATAGAAGATGAATGAATGAATGAATAACTTGGAGTAGTCTAAGCTACAGTGACGCGTATACTGTAAGAAGATGACTGAGGAAACTGCAACGGCAAGTTTCATTGTAAAAAGTGTCTAGATGGAAATTGGATAAAACTAAACTAAAGAGGAATTATTTTTACAAGAATACATTAAAAGTAAGATTGGGGAGTGGTGGCTCAGGTGGCTAAGGCTCTAGATTTTCTAGGAAAATCTCGGTTCAAACCCCCCTGGTGCTGGGTTTCCACAACCCATACAGCACTACCCAGCCACTGCATGTGGTGGAGATCCTATTCAAGAGATCTTAATTTAACCCTTGTTCCATTTTAATGGTTGCGATATTATAAAACTGCATATTACAGTATGTATAAGCTTGTCATGCATCTCTTTATTCCAATATTGCACATTTACTGTATAATACAAGTAAAGCTGTGTATTTTAATCAATTGTGATGAATCATGATTAATCACAGACTATCACTGGGATTAACTAGATTTAAAAAATTTAGATGATTACCAGCACAAAATTAAATAAAATTTAAGGAAACGTTTATCTCAAATGCAAACGTCTCAAGTGTTTATTCCATCATGCTCTCCTGTCCAGAGGGCCTAGAGCCTATCACAGGGACTGCAGGGAACAAGGCGGAGTATCGCCTGGTTGGGTGCCAATCCATTGCAGAACACACACACATGCACAAACCTACTACAGGGAATTTGGAAATACCAATTATCATAATCCACATGTCTTTGGACTGCGGTAGGAAACTGGAGTACTCGGAGGAAACCTGTCAAACATGAGGAGAAGATGCAAACTCTATGCACATGGACTCGAGGCAAGGCTACGGTGCCAAATACTACGCCACTGTGCAGCCCTCGAGTGTTTAGCTTAGTTTTAATTCTAATTTAATTTTTGTTTGGTTTATTTTTATCTTGCCATTCCAATACTTCTGAAGTGGAGTATGCATGACTTATAACATTACACTCATGTTTTTTTTCCCATACGAAAATGACCTCATTCCATCCTGCAATCGATCAATTATGAAGCAAGTCTGAAGATTTTATCGTCGAACAGTCAACATCATCCAGAATAATGTGGCCTGTACTGTACATTTTCACATCACACTAGACCTACCTGCTAAACACAACTGAGCTTGACATCATTTTGGAGGCCAATAAAAAATGCTCCAGGCCACTGTAAACCCCTGTCCTACCTTCACGTTATACGTGTAAAAGCACGGAATAAGCAGTCGTGAATAAGCACAAGGATCTGAGCAGCCTGCTGAATTAAGGTGTTGACCTCGTTCATGTGGTTTTAGCTCTGGCAGAAACCAAGCCTGTGTACAGTGAAACACAGTAGTGGTGTGGCTTTTAATAGGGATTAGCACTCTGTAAGTCCACAGGTCACTCCCAGCACTGACAGTTTTATATGTGATCAGAGGTGCGAGGCCTGAGCAGCACGTGAAGCTGAGTCCAGTGAAGGTTATAAAGACTGCCTCTTTCAGGATAATGCTACTGCATGTATGCTAAAGACAAGTACTGTATATTTAACTGATAAAATAGCTAGTTAGATATTCAAAAGGAAATCAATTTACAATAATTTTTTATTGGAAGAGCTTTATATTTTGAGGTTTTCCTAAATAGTGTTTAATTTGCTGTAACTAAAAAACATTGTATTGTTATAGAATAAAAAAATGTAAAAAAATAAATATATATTTAAAATAATAATAAAAATTCATTCATTCATTCATTCATTTTCTATACCGCTTAATCCTGTGTTCAGGGTCGCGGGGGACCTGGAGCCTATCCCAGGAGACTTCGGGCACTAGGCGGGGTACACCCTGGACAGGGTGCCAATCCATCGCAGGGCACACACACACACATACACACACTCACACACCCAATCACACACTACGGGCAATTTAGGAACGCCAATTAGCCTAACCTGCATATCTTTGGACTGTGGGAGGAAACCGGAGTAAATAATAATAATAATAATAATAATAATAATAATGATTATTATTATTATTATTATTATTATTATTACAACACTGTAAAATAGCAAGTATCTATTAAGAAGCTCATTAAAATTGGTCATTTATTATCCATAATATTTTACATTTAGTACAATGTTTTTCTGCAGTACTTTTATATGAATTAAATAAAAAGGTTCAGTCTGCACATTGGTCAGAACTCGTTCCTTCAATGATATCTTTCCATTTCATACAGTACATTAGAGGACCTGAAAGCAGACTCAGAAAAATAGTCATTACAGTATGTACAGTACTGTTTGTCTAAAGTGGTATACCGTGTATAAAGTGAATTTTAACATGCTGGAGTCATTTAAAAAAATAATTTACTACTTTTACATAATCTACTTTTTAGATTTCATCTGTGATCCACTCTCCGATTATCGAACAGGGAGTGTATGTGTCTGACGACGAAAGAAGTACAACTTCTTAAATAAGATAAAATGATAGTAGAATTAGGTACATTTGATAGAATTTCCTAAGATTGCTTACAGTTGTTTTCCGGGAGGAAAGGAAAAAAGTAATAAATTTTTTAGGTGGAAAAAAAGCAGTAAAACAGTAAATCCCTAGCTGCACACTAAACATAATTCAATATACAGGTATTGCACGTATAATTTAGCCACCAATCCAGTGGAGACCAAAACCATATAATGTCACACCAAATTACAATTTTGTCAAATTACAATTTTAAAAATGAAGTTGCAGACAGACATGTACTGTACGTGGGCTTTGACCTGAAATAATAATAATCAGAGGTGGAAAGTAACGAATGACATTTACTCGCGTTACTGTAATTGAGTAGCTTTTTTGTGTATTTCTACTTTTTAAAGTAGTTTTTAAAATCTGTAATTTTACTTTTACTTAAGTACGTTTTGTTTGAAGTATTGTAATTCGCTACATTTTAAATCATATTCGCTACTGAGTAAAAAATAAATGAATGAAAATGATAAAATAATAAAAATATTATGCTTTGTATAAATGCTCCGTTGCGCCGCATGTGTGTATCATGTCCTGGTCGCGCGCCGCTCCAGACTCCACTCCAGGTTTTCTGACATCGGCATCACCTGACCTTCCACACAGTCGCTTCCGCCCTGAGTGACGTCATCGACTAACGCGACCATGTATAAACCAGAGAGAGACGCGGGAAAGAGGAAAGAGGTTGTGATTTTGGCGTTTTGATATTTGGTTGTGTATTCTGGTTTGACTTTTTGCCTCCAATTGACTTTGATTATTGCTTTGTCGCTTTGGTTTGGTTGGTCTTTGTATATATTTGTAGATAATTTCACTGTTTTTGGTTTAGGGAGTCCGGGAAGGTACCTGTATTTTTGTTTGTGTGTTTTGTTTTGCAGGTAATCTAGCTACTAAATATAAATACCATTTGGTTTATTATTTTGGCCTGGGTCCATCCTGAATCTGATCCTCCTCCTGGTGTGTGTGTGTGTGTGTGTGTGTGTGTGTGTGTGTGTGTGTGTGTGTGTGTGTGTGTATACAAACCTCATTATTTCATCAGTTAATGATTGGATCTAGTTCTTTCTGCCATATACCACCATTTCCATACAGTTTAAAATAGAACCCTGAACCAGTATTTTGCTCTATGACCCTAGACTGGGACGTAACACCATATTTAAGTGACCACTTTGATTTTCAAGCACAAGAAAGACAACAGCTTTATTATGCAAAGGTGTTCCTTCAGTTAAAAACAACTAGTTTGAGATTTATATCTGCTCATCTTTTTTGAACTACGCTAGAATGCCTCATCCCCCCCCCTCCCCCGCTGTTAAAAACATACAAGTAACTCGGTAACTTTTACTCTGAGTACATTGTTTATGAGCTACTTTTTACTTTTACTTGAGTAGATTTTTATAATGTTAACTTTACTTGTACTTAAGTAAAATTTCACTGAAGTAACAGTACTTGTACTTGAGTACAAAATTTTATTACTCTTTCCACCTCTGATAATAATAATAATAATAATAATAATAATAATAATAATAATAATATCACTGATTACATTAAAGCTGATCAGATTATTTGTAGCTTTAACCTTTTAACTATTTCTACAAACTTTTTTCCCATGACACATGACACTTGTCCAATGACACATACTGTACTTCCGCTAGTCTAGCACAAAGCTCTTACTAGTGTGACAACCCAGCGCTCCCTAATGGGTTTTTCCGGACTTTAGTGTGGCACAAGAGTGGGACATTGCAAAGTCTGGCATTGCAGATGTTACACATCTGATAAGTTTGCAAATGTTCATTTCTTTTAATTGCAGTGTGTGCAAGCAGTCACGTACAGCGGGTGTAGCCTGGCGCTATGATGGACAGTGACATTTTCTTAGCTGAGTCAGACTGCAGGAACACGGTTTCTGTGCGTCTGCTGCAATGCTCTATTAGCTCAGTGTGCTGTGTCAGCCAGCCATTGCAACGTAAACACAGTCACCTGGAAATCTCTGGGCGTAGCGGGTGTGGCATGTTGGGCACCAGAGTGACGGTGCCATGCTTGTTCCGTCCCTGTGTCTAAGGTGGAAAAACATGGATGACGTCAGCCTCACTGGCCAACACCTTACAGGCGACACGCTGCCGTTTACGAAACAGAACAAAGAAAGCCTTTTGCTTCAGCAAGATTTGCAGATTTCAGAAGAGTTAACTCCTGTCTGGAGTGGAAACGTTAGGTGGCAGCAAAGGCGCCACCTTGGAGGGGGAAAAAAAGCCTGACGTCAAATGTTTACTTCTTTTAACCATTTACAAGAGATTTCCCTCGTGACTGTTACTTCAGGCACACTTTGACACAGACGCGCGCACACACACATACACACACACACACACACAGATGCGCTTTTACCTGCTTTAGGCGAGAGTTAGAAAGTGCTTGTTTTTCCATGGGAGGTCGGGGTGAGTTATAAGAGAGCAGGGACATGTGTTGTACATTTTATGGATGTATCCCACCTAAGGCAGAAAGCTGTCATACACAATTAAGGTAACCTCCTGTCATCTCACCCACTCTTCCCCGGCATGAGCCTGGACGTCTTACTGACAGAGTACAAATGGAAATTTTTCTCCCCAGACAAGAGGATTCCCTGTTTATCTTCCTCGGTAACGCGGCTTGCCATAAACTGAGGTAATCAGTAGTAAGCGTGAGCAAAATTCTCCCAAGTCTGTATTTTGTATTTTTCCACTGAAGCTACCTAAAAAAAAAAAAAAAAAAAAAAAGGTAAATGGTTCAGGAAAGCAGTGATTGGTCATTTTCCCCAGTGTTTGTTGAGGCTGTCTAGAGGCATTCTGTTCATCCATGTGACAGCTGACTCAGTCCTGCAGTAAAGAATCACCTTTTAAGTGTGATTCACTATTTACTGTGGGATCATGTGTGTTTAAACTGTAATCAAGTATGTGTGTTTAATAAGGCAAAACAGAATCATCATGATTTGCTCAGGAAACCGTATATATTTTGTTCTGATTGTTGTTGTTGTTGTATTTGTTGTTGTTGTCGTCAATTTTCTCGGTGATGCTATAAAAAGGGATCCTTTCAGTATCAAATTACGAGAGAAACTCCCCCCCCCCCCCAAAAAAAAAAAAACTTTATTAACATGTTAGCATGTTATTGTTACTTTTCCCGTTCTTTATCGTAACTAAATCGCGTAAGAAGCCGATGCGAGAAATCGAAAATGCCCCAAAAGAAGAGTGGTGAAGAACATGTGCTTAATTTTTTATTCAAGGCAGGAACGATTACGAAAAACGGAAGACTGCTTGTAACGAATCCAACTCGTTTTTGATTCATAGATTCAGTGTCATTCTTCCCGTCAGTTTTCTGACGTTAACCCCCCCCCCCACCCACCCCTTCCCCCGTTCCACATCTGTCTTGGAACAGGTTGAAAAGTGCAATAAGCTGTTCGGACTGCTGAGTTTTGAAATTTCTCTCCGTGCCGGAGTTCTGTTTCACGGTGAAACACGAGGGTGAGCTTTTATATGCCGTAGACTAAACAAAAGGTTGGCTATTGTTTTCCCCCTGGCAGTTCCTCAAGTTTAAAACCTGCCGTTTTCTTGGATACAGCTCACGTGTTAACAGATGGGCCGCCACATCCCGAAATGACTTTGCACATACAGTACAGTAAAGTCAGTCGTTTCCAATACCTTTGGTATCTAAAAGGTGCCACACTCGTTTCAAATAAGCAACCATGTTGAGCAAAACATGATTGCAAATTATTTGCATTAGAAGATAACCGGCAATAACACTTTAACAGGTTGTTCATTTTCAGTAAAACATGCAAATGTAGAACACCACTTTTTTCCTACTGTGTATCACCTACTGTACTTCATGTTAAGCAACACATTTCTGACAAAACACAGAGTAGATGAACAGATGAGGTGCAATCTACGTACAATCTGTTGCTCATTGGATCTTTCCATGGTGACAAAATAAAGTTGTCAACTGAAGTGACAGACTTGTAGAGTTGTTAAAATGATACATTGTACAAAGTGCTCTACCCTATACAGTACATGGCTTTGCTATATTTTCTTTCTGATCTTGTAAAACTCCATCTTGGACTATAAGGTCCACCAATGCCTGTCTAGACCAGACTAACAGCAGTTGGGGGACAAAGTTTTTAAAACCTTTGGATACCATCATCATCATCATCATCGTTATCATGACTTCCTCTAACCTCCTTCCATTTTAGATAAAACTTTAATCATTTAAAACCTTTTGCTTGTTACCTATCTCCTTTCTTCTTTCTATTAGTCTTTTTTCTTTTGTGTTCTGTACGTGTGAGGTAGGCAGTATGGTGGTGTACAGTAGTAGATCCATTAGCATTGTAACCTCCTGGGTCAAGCATTCGAGTCCCATCTCAGGTGTGTGTGTGTGTGCATGGAGTTGGCATGTTCTCCCTGTGCTTGGTACTGTAGGTTCCTCAAGCTACTCTGGCTTCTTCCACGGACAGATTGGTGTTTCCACATTTCCCGCGCTTGCTTCCCGCGATGGACTGGCACTCCGTCCCATGTGTACCCTGCCTGGGCTCCAGGCCCCCTGTGACCCTGTACAGGGTAAGTGGTGTAGAGAATAAATGAGTAACCGTGTGTGTACAACAAGCTTAAAGATCACACAGACGCTATACAAATGGAACATGTACGTTACTGTATATCCAAACACAAATTGAGTGTGCGTAACCCAGGGCGCAGTGTAACAATTGAAACTTAAATAGTTCACATTACTGGAAACAGCAGGAAAAGAAAATTAGACTTTACTGGAACATGTGAGAAAGAATGTTCTTTTACCCTGCTTAAATTTGACTTTGGTAACCCTATAGCAACATTGCAGCCATGGTGAAGGTCACACAACCAGTTTTTCCATCTGATTCATTGAGAGCTTTCTGCTTTGATTAGTAGTTTTTCATTTTAAACGTTCCACAGGGGCTAGTTGAAGCATGTAATCTTATAAAGAGCATAGTGATGGACTGTCATTATGTCTGCGTCACAGTTTAGTATACGTCACTCAGCACCCCAAAAAGACTCTGCTAATGGTTTAACGGCTGACAGATAACGGTGTAACTGTCACAGCAACCCTTCGTATTTCATTTCCATAACTCAGTGTTAATAGCGTTTTGATAAAGACAGGGCTCGTTTGATAAAGTAACAAAAAATTTGTAACATAATTCAGTCATGCTGAAAGAAAGTAAAACGGAATTAATGAAGTAAAATGATCCTCATCTAATGATGTCATGTTTTTAGGCATTTGGCAGATGCTCTTATCCAGAGCGACTTACATTTTTATCTCATTACACATCTGAGCAGTTGAGGGTTAAGGGCCTTGCTCAAGGGCCCAACAGTGGCAACTTGGTGGTTGTGGGGTTTGAACCTGGGATCTTCCGAACCGTAGTCCTATACCTTAACCACCGAGCTACACCTGGTCTAATTTTTACAGTTAACTAATGTGATTGTTACTCTACAGAACGTGCTCGGGATCAGAATGACTATTAAACTGGAAGGCAGGTGAGAGAATTTAGCTTTCAGGTTGTATTGATGAAGTTTCTGCTTACATGATTTTGCAGTACAGTATATTCAGCATGTTCTTCCTCTGAATGCAGTCCAAACACATGCAGTAGGCTGAATAGTGTTTCCAAATTGCCTGTAGTTTATGTGAATGTGTGTTCTTATGCCATGTCCAGGATGTACCACCCTGCCTCATGCCCTGCTCTACACTGCTTGGCCTGGTCTCCATGACCCTACACAGGATTATGGATGGATGGATGATTTGGAAGGATGTTGATTGAACTCTTACAGTGGAGAAGCATCGATTGACATTTCTTTGCTCTGGATCATCACTAGGATTATAAATCTACCTCTCTTGAAAGTTGATTTGTAAGTGTCGAGTAGAATTACAATCAATTACAGTTCTTCCAAAACGTTAGTCATACACTGTTTGGCTTCAATCAGGTCTCCTTTTTATTTTAATCTCAGCAAGAAATGTGTTCATGCTCTGACTTCCACAAGTCAGATACCACATTGCCTTATTGCTCTTATCAGTCGTTCTGCATAATCTAGAAGGGCATTTTCTGGTCAGGCATTTGGTCTGTTACAGTCAATGAAAACAAGTTCTTTAAGAATGTTTTGAGAACTTTTCTCATGTTAGATTTAGTCCTTCCATGATATCAGCTCATGGCATGTTAAATGCGCAGCGATTATCTGACCACCTGCCTCTAGCAGCCACGGGTTATGCTAACATAGACCTATACATGAGCCAGTGTGTATTTTATTTCGCTTAAACCTGTCAATAGATTCTGGTAACCCAACAGGCGCAACACTGAGAGCTGATAAATACAGAGATAAGAAGAGTGCAGCGGTCTTCACTCCATATCTCTATACACATGGAACACATATGATTGCGTTAGTTTAATTCAGACCATACTGGTTAGCACTCGACCCTGCAGAGAGGATCATCTCCATTTCTTTTTGTGGGGTAAATAGTTAAAGCTAATTTAACAAAATCCCTGCTGCCAGTGCTTTGTTTGGTCTTAACAGTCAACTAGTGTGCTTTTTCTTTGGCCATAAGAGAGCTCTAACTAAAACCATCTGCACATTTGACCAGTTTAGATAATGATAAAGCAAGACGCCTGCTATCATTTCCCTAGCACTGTAAACCACACACACACACACACACACACACACACTGCTTGTATTTCCATTTTCCCATTTGGTTGTCCACTGGGACCAAATTCTCACTGTATGTAATCTGTAGATCTTTGCTCAAGTTGTGGATTAGCTTTAAACAGTGGTCAGGGCAAAAGCATGGCAAGAGAACACCATGGAATAAAAGAGCGAAATTGAATTTCCACAAAACCTTCATTGCAATAACAGTCGATCCTTAGGTGGGGATTACAGTCCGGGATGATCAGATGACTTGATAAGTGTAAGACGGTCATGTGTCAGACGATGGGGTGCAGGGGCATTGGGCGGTGGCACCATCGTTCCATGTTTGAAAAGAAAATATATTCAGCACATGTTCGGGACTGGAGCAAGAGTGTTGAAACGAAATGGTTCCAGAACTCCAGAGGAGGCTGTGTTGATAGACTCGGCTAAAAGATTTTCTGAAAGTTTCATGAATGCATGCTCTGAGCATTGTATTCCAACACATGTGAAACGTATATATATATATATATATATAATATAAAACGTATATATATATATATATATATATATATATATATATATATATATAATATATATAAAAATAACGCCTTTACTATCAAGCTGTTAAAATAAAAGTATTCATGTTTAACTACACTGGATGTGACAAGCAGGTTTCTTGGCAATTGCTGCCATCAGGAACTCACTGCGGCCCATCTAATTGAGATGCATCACCACATGATCCCAAAAGAACTTGTGAAACATCCTTAGACCAAAGAGAAAAGAAGGGAATATTCAACCGTGTTCTCTCTTCCAGTCTGGACCAGACATGTAGGCGAAACAAAGCATCTCTTCGCATCTGACTCTAGGATGAAAAGAAGAGACCACGGTGTCCATCCGTCTTTAAAAAAAAAATGTTGTTTTCACTTTCTGATTCGTTGGCCCTCCTTTGGTATGGTTAGCATGCTAACGAGAAACAGATGTCTTAGATGGAGGGGGACAGGAAGAGACGAGACAGGAGCTGGAGACAGAGTCCTCAGACATGCTGTCAAGATAGAGTAAGGAGGCTCTGCAAACGCAAGGCGGTGTAATTTAATCACCCCAAAACCGAGAAGGCCGCATGCTCCCACAGTCACCTCCCAACTACACCCATCGCTCTTGTTTGTCTGCAGTCTGCTCAAATGCTTAAACACAATACACTTTGGACATAAATACCAAGCCTTCTCATTTCTAGTAATGTCTTTAGTCACGAGGCGTTCCCAGTGGGACGTCGCTTAGCCAATAAGCTACGATTAATCCATCACAGGGTTTCTGTGTACGTTTCCTTCCATAGCTCACTCCCCATGAACAATTGAGCTCTAGCATCATAACCGCATTAGCATTCATACTTCACGACATTAAACAGAATCTATCCACTTAGTATGCTTTGCAAGGTCTGTGGCATTAACCGCGGCTTGTAAAATAACTGGAAGATTACAGAAAATGTTTGCGTGTAACCGATTTATTTTTCAGAGGGTGCATTTAAGGTTTCCATCTCCCTTCATCAATCTTTTTTCACTAAGACTCCAAGGGGTGGCATATTTCATTCTGGACTGTTTCTTTCAAGACTCTGTCACCACTCAGTTATAAACAGACACATTAACTTCTTACGTCAGTGTGTTTGCCCAAGACTGGAGCCGGTGCATGGTGAGAGCTCCAGCCTAAATGTGTGTGCGTGGAAATGAGGAGTGTAATATAACTGTGGCACTGGAAACCATAGATAATCATGGATGTCTAAAGTATATTTAATATAAAATGTTTTTTTTTTCTACATTACGGGATGAGGGTAAGCCACCATCTTCAACAACTGAGCCATGGTTAAATGTTTCCATGGTTATTTCTCAATCCTACAGTATCCACGCCCATCTCTTGGAAAAATGATCAAGCCCAAGGATTTTGCAGATAAAATGTTCCCTACATGGCACGGTTCAGCTTTTATTACTTCTGGATAAATGTTTTTTTTTTTATTCATTCATTTAAGGCTGTCTATCCTGGGAACACTGAGCATGAAGAACACCGAGAATACACCCTGAATAGACACCGGTCTACACACACACACACACACACACACACACACACACACACACACACACACACACACACATACACAGACACACACACACACACACAGACACACACACACACACACACACACACACACACACACACTCTTACAAGTCATACCTGAGTGATTTGCTGCAGCCTGTTCACCTAATGTATTGTTGTAATGCAATGAAAGGTACTGTTTGTTTGTTTGTTTGTTTGTTTGTTTGTTTGTTTGTTTGTTTGTTTTTTCAAAGTGAGAGAAAATGGGATAACCCAGAGGAAACTCTGACAAAAAGAGTGAAAACAAAGTAACACAGTAGAAACACTGACCCGATCCCGGGATTGAACATGTGACCCTCCGTGCTGTTGTCATTGTGCCACCTACAGTAGAGTCAGTCATGTCAGTATGTTTTTACATAATTCTCTATTACACTTTCTTCAACTCCTTTATTTCAGTAAGTACATTTAACGCACAAATCGACACCTTGAAATCTATTTTTTTTCCTCCAAACATGTTGGTAACGAAATTAATATTTTATTCTTTATGTGTCACATATTAACATGTCACTAAAGATGCTGTAGTTTAAAAGAACAATTAACTGCATATGTTTAAGTTTACACTATATGGGCAAAAGTATGCAGACACATGATTGTCCTAAACATATAGAAATCTGGCAACACACACTAGCTTGTCTACGATGTCTGTGTATGCTGTAGCAGATTTTCTGTTCCGCCAACTACTCTGTGTGTGTGTGTGTGTTTGAGTTTGTGTGTGTGTGTGTGTTTGTGTGAGTGTGTGTGTGTGTAGGTGTGTATGTGTATGTGTGTGTGTATGTGTGTGTATAGGTGTGTGTGTGTATAGGTGTGTGTGTGTCAGGCACGTGCACTCATAGGAGGCAGGTGAGGCAGTGCCTCACCTTGCCACCAGGGGCGGTAAAGGGCTCAACATGGTTTCCTCAGCTGTCACCATAAGTTGTTAAAAAATGAATAATATAATAAAACATAATGTAATATCTGTCCTGTGGTCTATGCTTTTAATTCAATTTTGGTGTGTTTCCTATACATTTGGATCATTTTCATAGTCAAAATAGCTGTATTTCTTGTTCAAATAACAACGGGAGACGAGAATCATGGAGGCTGAGGCAGTGACAGGTAGTGCCTCTCAGCGCGTGCGTGTGAGAGTGTGCACCACTCACACACTGTACTGAGCGCGTGCAAACGGCGCGTGCTTGCAGTCAGCGGGAAAATACAGGCCTTGAGGCAGCCAGTACCTTTGCCTCAAAGATGGGGGCGATAGTGAGCCTGCGGCTAATAGTTCACGACACGAGTAAATGCGAGAGTAAATTAAGAAGAAAAAAAAGAAATGAAAAACAACCAACAACATTCGGTGCTAACGCGTTGCTATTTGGCTTTATGGATTTCATTTACAAGTAAAGGTAAGAATACTGCAGTGGTGTGTTTAAATGTACAGTGGTGTGTTTAAAATGTTATTAAATTTAATCAAGAATGGGATAACAACCATGTATGCTTGTAAATCTGACTCTGAGTCAGTGCCTCACCAACCCCAACCCTCACCGCACGTCACTGGTGTGTGTGTGTACAAAGTGAGCTCCATGAAGACATGTTTTTACCTAAAGTGTCCTGCACAGACTCCTAGTTACCTCCTGATTAAACAACTGGCCAATCAAAGGCACATAAAAGTCATGACATCATTTTATATTAATTGTAAACTGTAAAATCTGATGGAGTAAATGAAAGTTTAATTGAATGCATGTATTTGTTAGAAATGACCTCTTGTGCACAGACAGTAGTTAAAAAAAGTAAAAATGAACACAAGAAATGATGTCGTCGGTGTAAAGCTGGATTTGGGCCTCTTTAGTTTTGGTGGACATGTGAGGACTGAGCAAACATTTTACCAAACCAAGTTCAGTTCAGCTTTTCTTCATAGTCACATACAGTATCCCAGCTTCCTGTTAGTAGTCTGGGGTCAGAGCACAGGCTCAGCCATTACACCCCTGGAGGAGACAGGGTTAAGAGCCTTGAACATTGGCATTTTCCATAGAAGGCATTTATTCCATTTGTCTTAAAAACATTTCATCTGTAAGCCTTTACAACATCTCCGGTTACATGTGAGGTTTGAGAGGCGGTTTAGCTTATATTGATCAAATCATTACAGGCTACAAGATAATAAAGGACTGACAGATTTGAACACTGTAACATTACCTTTGTAAGGACGCGGCTCCTCTTGCTGCAGAATATATTACAAGAATCATTAAATGGTGACATGAGATGACAAGCTTGCCAACCTGAATTTATTTAAAAAAAAAATGGGTAGATATGCTTACAAGTAATAAGACCTGACAGTGAGGAAATATGGCAAGGCAATCGTTCTTGAATTTCATCTCCTCCTGTTTCCTTATTCAGATCAGTTTCTTATTCTCAGAAACCTCTCTTCCTCCCCAGGGCGATCACTCTATCGGTTCTTTTTTTCCCCTCATTGCAGAACGACTGCAGGAGCAGGAGCGATCAGTTAGCTGCATTGACATTATCATCGGGCCTCTGAGTTAATAACGTCAGCATTGAGTTGCCCTTCCTGAGATCTTCAGTTGAGCGTCAGGGCACCAGGGTCGCGCACTTTAGAGGGGTTGCTGTTACACCAGCTTTCCTTCCATAGTTTAAAAAAGTGGCGCTTTAGTCTTTACTCAAATTTTAACTCTAGATTTTCTGATTGTAAGTTTTAAATCTTTTTTTCAGACACACACACATGCTCTTTTGAAAGAAAAAAAGCAGCATGGTGGCAATGATGCTAACACAGATTGTCACCTGCACAGGCCTGAAGCACAAAGAGTCACTGTGTGAGAGGAACGGAGGCGCCAACAGGGCAATAATGAGAGAGATTGGTGTTGGTAAGTGTAATTATGCAACAACCGCAGGTAGACATGTCAGGGCCTCCACGCAGCAGCGGCAGCAGCAGTATTGGTGCTTGGAGGAAGGTGGCGTGTACCTCCGGGGTTCGGGTCCGATTCCCGCATCTGGGTCTGTATGCATGGAGTTTTCATACAGCTTCCCGTGCTTGGTGGATTTCCATCCATCAGGTTCGGATAATTGGGGTTCCCAAATGGATGAATGAGTGAGTGTGTATGTGAGTTCCTTGCAATGGCACCCTGTCCAGGATGTACCCTGCCTCGTGCCCTACGTCTCCTGGGATAGGCTACAGGACCCCTGCGACCCTGAATACAGGATGAAGCAAAGTGAGAAAAAATCTGAATCTCATTATAAAGTTCAAATAAAAGGTCATGCTTGCTCATCAGGGACTATCTGACCATTTTAATTCATACACATTCACATTCCATATGAACTTAAATAATTTTTCTGATTGTGTTTAGCTCCTTTGCGACAATTACAATTGTTAAAAGAACTATACAAATAAAACTGAATTGAAAATTGAATGCTTCATGCTATAGATTGTCCACACAGAGGGAGCGGAGCATTCTCAAAAGTTCCTTATCATCAAGTCATAGTTTATAAATCCTGTCCTATGCCATTCATAACAGAATGTGTAATAAAACATTCAATAAAGCCAAACACGTACTGTATGTACTGAAAAACAAATAAATGGTGACGAGACGAAAAACAGGAGGCCAGTCTTGTTAAAATATTTCAGCCCTGAGGACAGCGTCATGTGCTGACAGTGAGATCTGATTGACAGCATGGTGCTGAACAGGCCGGGACACTGCCCAGGCACTATCACATCTTTATTACGCAGAATAACATAAACATCTCTTCATTACACATTGGTCAACAACAAATATTCAAATTATAAGTACGTGTACAGCACCGCAGGCAGTGACACAGGCAAGTGCCGAGATGCAGAAACCATGGAATGAAGATTAAGATTCTTTAAGAATTAAATTAAATCTTTAAAAAGTTATTCGGTTTCACCCAACAACTGTTGTCCGTGCTCAACCTGCTCATGTTTACTATTACTCCATATCAATGTCCAAAGAATAATCTCAACGTGTTAACAAACTTTGTACTGTACTGTACATACTGTATCAGGGTCCGGTTTAAAACTTCATCCTCCTCTGTAAGATGTAAGAGGAGCAAAGGACACTTCCAACGCTTATTTGTAGTTTCTTTCCATTTTGCAGCCTAACTATTAGCTAGATTAAACACACGCACGTACACACACACACACACACACACACACAGCATACAAGATCAAAGTGAGCTTTAATGACCGGTCATTAATCTCATGATGCATGCTGCTCGACTGAATAGTATTTAAAATTTTGTTTCCAAAGTCCAAAAGTTACTCTTTCATTTTTTTCCCCGCTTATGATGTGTTTGTTCAGCACATGACAGTTTATGTTGGACATTTTTGTGCTGGTTTATAATTTACCCCATGACTGAGGTTCCTTTTACTGCCCAGCTGAATTTATCCGTCCGCTGGTTTGAATAGAATTTCCTGATACAATTGCAAGAAAGTGAGAGTGACAGTAGTCAGTGATTAAGCTTTTCAGCATTAGTGCTGTGATCCACCAGGGGGCGCTGTGGCAGCCTCGCCCCTGCAGTCGCTCTGCTTATGGATGTAACTGGATATGAATACATTAATAATAATCAGATGCTGCTTGGCCAAAAAGCAGCACCACCTTTAACCTTGATTACGAAATAAGAAAACAAAGTTCTGCTTGCGGAACAAGAAGCATTTGAGTCATCAGGGAATTCAAACTCCATATATGTGATAATCTGGTTATTCTGTACATTCAGGTCGTCAGCTGATTTTTTTTTCCAATTGCGTTTCTTCAGCCCGTGCTTGGTGGGTTTCCTCCAAGTTCTCTAGTTTCCTCCCACAGTCCAAATACATGCAGATTAGGATAACTGGAGCAGCCAAATTGCCTATAGTGTGCGAATGAGTGTATAAATAATAATAATAATAATAATAATAGTAAGGCGGCGCGGTGGTGTAGTGGTTAGCACTGTCGCCTTGCACCTCCAGGGTCTGGGTTCGATTCCCCGGCCAGGCTCGATTCCCGTCTCTGTGTGCATGGAGTTTGCATGTTCTCCCCGTGCTTGGTGGGTTTCCTCCGGGTTCTCCGGTTTCCTCCCACAGTCCAAAGATATGCAGGTTAGGCTAATTGGCGTTCCTAAATTGCCCGTAGTGTGTGATTGGGTGTGTGAGTGTGTGTATGTGTGTGTGTGCCCTGCGATGGATTGGCACCCTGTCCTAGTGCCCGAAGTCTCCTGGGATAGGCTCCGCCCCCCGCGACCCTGAACACAGGATTAAGCGATATAGAAAATGAATGAATGAATGAATGAAACATGCAGAGCAGTTTGCTCTTTTGGGGAGGTAAGTACTGTACAGTACGTCACAGTTAACCGGAAAGGCTTTTTACGACTAATATGGAATTGTCTATATTATATTTTATTTGAACTTAAAGGATAAAGAGATATATCTAATATCAAGCAGTCCTCCAGTTGGTAACATTTGACTCATTCGCCCCTGATTATGATCTCATTACGTTTTGATATGAGTTCCATATACTGTATTCTTACTGGAAAGTGTTCCTGTTTTTTTTGTTGAGGTTTTACACTGGAGAGAATGAATACAAAGAAAAAGCGAAAATCTTCACCAAATAAAAATGCCAGCCATATTAACTGCGCTGTAGTAATGCATTCACTCTGTGCAACAGCGACGTTTTATGCTTCTGCCTGGCCAGTGGACAAACACGTTTGCTTCTTGGTGTGTCTCTCTCCAGGCTTTTTACAGTAAACCAGTCGGTTTCTGCAGCACTTGCTGAACTGTGAAATTAATCATTGTTATGACTTAAGTAGAGCCCGTCACTCTGTCAGCTCGGTCTTATCCAACCCAAACCCAGATGGGGACCTCGGCACAACTGCCAACACACACTGCACGTGTGTGTGTGTGTGTGTGTGTGTGTGTGTGTGTGTGTGTGTGTGTGTGTGTGTGTGTGTGTGTGTGTGTGTGCATCTTTGGGGTGTGGAGAAGAAGTCTCGCCTCATCGCCAGAATATGAGAGCTACTCAAAGTCATTGTTGTGTTGACTCTAATAGGTGCTAAACACATGGTGTGTGTGTTCTCATGGTGTGTGTATGACATTCGGACTGAGACCTGGTGCCAAAACTATTGTATTTGCATTATGAGAACATCTGTTTTATTTTGTGGTTTTGTCTGACCCAAGTTTGAAGCTTACAAACGCCACCATAGTGTGTGTGTGTGTGTGTGTGTGTGTGTGTGTGTGTGTGTGCGTGTGTGTGTGTGTAGTTGCATATATATTATTTCTCAGTGTTCAAATCCAAAACAGGGTATGTGAGAATTATTTTTTTTTTATGCCAGACATACATCTGCAGATTTTTATTTTTTGGGGGGGAATTTGGCATTACAGCGCGTTGCACTCAACCCAATACCTTTTTGACATGAAAAATCATACAGTATGTAAAGTCGCTCAACCAGTGAGTTTTGCACACTTATAGTCTTCATAGTGTATACTGTATTTTACATAATGATTTGAACCTAGCCTGGTGTAACCGCTCCACGTCTTTTGCGAGGTGGGAGGAGGTCGGAGAGCCTGGAGGAGAGCCACATGGACACAGGTAGAACATGAGAATGTGCTCACAGGCAGTAGATAAGGATGGAACCAAGACATTGGAGTTTCAATCTCACAGGTGCAGTGAAGAACGGCTCGCTTTGACACACGCTTTGAGTACGTGCCCTAAATGAGGCTTTTCTGTCTAGCTCTAGTACTTCTTTTGTCCGATCGGATGCAGGTGCAAGATCCTAATATGTGATATGACACTAAAGCGTAATCCCAATGCTCCTCCTCCTCCTCCTCATGTTGCCTTTCCTCCTGCTTCTCTGTCTTGCAGCTGGTTTTCTTGCTGCAAGGAGCAATTTTACCTGGAGGCACCAGAGACTCGCACCCGGATTATACTGTATACCTAAACCTGATCATACTGTATAAACACCCTTAATCTCAGGACCCCCAGCCTTGACTGATATTTATAACTGTTACATCACCGTCTGGGTCACCTTTTCTACTTTTTTTTCATACAGTGAAAATTTTATTCTAATTATTAAAATCTAATTAAAATCTAATTAATTAAATCTAATTAATGTTTGAAAAAAAGAAACATTGAACAAATCTAACCTTTCATCTCTATATATATTTTTATTCTTCCTCATGACATTTTGCACATTCTTATGTTATGACTTATGATTAAGTTTCATTCCGGAAGCTTGTGCTGCCTGCTTCTACATGGGTTCTTGTTAATTTCTAAGTAAGAATGTCTGTTGTTTTGGTGAGAATGTTTATTGCTAAAAGATATGACAAACACATAAAACTGAACTGAATTTAATAACTGAAACTTGTCGTCATATCACAATGCATGCTTCCTCTCTGGATATTTTTCTTTTTTTTTTTTTTTTGCCACTTCTGCTTTTGTCATCAAACCTCCGTCATATCAAATGTCTAGAGATTTAAAAAAAATTCCCCCTGCGCTGCTCCAGTATGGATAAAACCAGAGACACACACACAGAAAAAAAATCAGTAGGCTGACAATAAATCTGATATTAATGAAGCCAATGAGGACAATAACTGGAGCCTGTAGAGGCAGACTGAGAAACTGTAATAATAATAATAATAATAATAATAATCAAGGCGGCACGGTGGTGTAGTGGTTAGCACTGTCGCCTTGCACCACCAGGGTCTGGGTTCGATTCCCGTCTCTGTGTGCATGGAGTTTGCATGTTCTCCCCGTGCTCGGTGGGTTTCCTCCGGGTACTCCGGTTTCCTCCCACAGTCCAAAGACATGTAGGTTAGGTAAGTTGACATTACAAATTGCCCGTAGTGTGTATGAGTATGTGTGTGTGCCCTGCGATGGATCGGCACCCTGTCCAGGGTGTACCCCACCTTGTGCCCTAAGTTTCCTGGGATAGGCTCCAGTCCCCCGCGACCCTGTATATAAGGATAAAGCGGTATAGAAAATGAATGAATGAATAATAATAATAATAGTGGTAAGCACTATTGTTGCCTCACACCTCCAGCATCAAGGGTTTGATTTTGCATGTTCTCCCTGTGCTTAGTGGGTTTACTCTGGGTACTCAGGTTTCCTCCAACAGTCCAAGGCACGCATTTTAGGTTAATTGGTATTCTCAAATTGTCTGTAGTGCGTGTGCGTGTGCGTGTGTGTGTGTGTGTGTGTGTGTGTGTGTGCGCCCTGCAGTGGATACCCCATCTCATGCCCAAGGTACCCTGGGATAGACTCCAGGCTTCCTGTGACCCTGTACAGAATAAGTGGTACAGAAAATGACTTAAAGTATGAATTAATGAATGATGTAATACTGCATACAGTATGTGCACCTACATGGTCACTAATGTCTACTCCCTCTCCATCCAAAATAGTCTATAGTGGCTACAATTTCGATTTAGAAAAAAAAATCTGAAGCCTTTGCATCTGGAACCAAAAAAAAAAGAGAGAGATTATGTATCTGTCAAAGCACTCAAGCGAGCACTGGGATAAGGCAAGAAGAAAAAATAATATCTATAAATCTCTCAAGCATGCCCCCACGCCAACTGCCCACTTTCCCCGAAATAAACATGTCTTATACTGTATGTAATTGATGATAAAAGAAATATTCTGCGGACTAACGTTGGAAAAACTGCATCGTGAATCATCAGAAAGGCTTATAAATGGAACTATGAATGATATTTTGGAATTGAAACTGAACTTACAGAACCAGGAACCATTTGGTCTAAACAGGCCATGGCTACATTTAAACAAAAAACTAACTGAAGCAAGCAGAGCATCTAGCCATGTTCCTTAAATATGTAAATAATATGCCAAACCCTTTTAACTTCGATCTATATTACATGGACATGTGTGTTCTAGCTTTGAGATCGTGCATATTCTAGGTGTCATATAAAAAGAGCTTCTCACCTTCTCACGTTGCCTGAGCAGACGCTGTGCAAGACAGACACACAGACACAGACTGTGCACATCTAGATTCAGCTGCAGCTCAGCATGGTCATTGCACTTTCTTGCATCATGCAGGTCTTGTTTCAGCTTGGAACATGATCGAGGTGCGCGTTGCCAAAGAAGAATAAATCACAAGGCCTACGACTAAGGACAGCGCAGCACAATGCAGATTCATTAATGTCTTTTTGGCCTGAGTTGACTGTTCGACATGGCCAGCACTGATGTCATGCACGTCTACACGCTGTTAACAAGCTAAACTCTCACATCTAGTGTATATGAGCAGAACAAACAACCACAAGAGCAAATAAATGAATAAAACACACAAAAAAGTATGATATTCTGTAAGCAGCACCTATTGGCTTTTTAAAAGCACTTTACCCCCCCCCCCGAATTGATAGATTTTGTTAGATATGCTGAAGACATTACACATGACTCGGACTGAAGTCTGAAATCCAACTACACACATCTGCTACTGATCGTACCTAATAACCTATCCTATTGTTACCTATAAACATTTCACTCTGCCTATAGAAAGTGTAGGTTACACTCGGTAATTGTGCAAACTGTACAAAAATATAAGAAAAGTGATCGTTTAAACACTATGGTGAGAATTTGAAAGGTTTCACTTAACTGACACGGAAAGCAGCTGTGATCTACATCAGGTCGTCTCTTACTGCAGATGATGGGAGTCCAGATTACAGGGCCAAATGTGAGTTACCTGATCTGCAGCACACACACACACACACACACACACACACACGTGTACATATATATATATATATATATATATATATATATATATATATATATATATATATATATATATATATATATATATATATATATATCTGCCACAAAAACCCTTCTAATGAATCTAAATCTTAATAATATTTTTCAGTAGAGAGACAAGCTGTAAATCAGAAACTCATAAATGTGTGCTGTCTTGAACGGTTAAAAAAATAGTCTATTTTTTTCTTCTTCTGCTGAATGTACGTGTTGTTATGAAACGTACCGTATTCAACAAAGTTCACTTAACGTCCCTGTTCTTTGGCGAGTCCAAATTAAATCAATTTTTAAAACTTTATCCAGCGCAAAAAATGTAAATATCATAGAGGTTCATCTCAAAGTGGTCACCACAATGTTTCTGCTCAATAATCCACATAATGTTTCTATTCACGGTCTATCAGTCTGGGCAAGTGACTGTAACATGGAAGCCTGAGGCAGTTGCATGTGAGTGCTGAATCACTTTATTGGGGATTTTTCAAACATCATCTTTAGAACAAGTCAAATCATGTGCAAACATCCTCTAGAAAAATGGATCAGCATGAAACAATCATGGACATGGACACTGCACTTTATGATTACAGTTATTCTCATTTGCTAAGACATGCTCAGTGAAACTGGGATTCACTTGATCTTCATCATCACATTCTTAGCACAGGAGAAGTCTTCTCTTTCAAATGCCTTAACACTTTTTCATTTGTTTCACACATTTTTTCACACCCTTTGTCAAAACAGTCACCACAGATCTCATTGAAAGAACCCAAATGTCATGCACACTCAATCTGCGCCCGGCACTAGGACCCGGAAGTAAGGCGGGCGCCAAACCAGGAAGTATAAAAAAGGTAAACAAACGTTAGCTCACCGCTCAGTCATTGAGTTTCGGCCCATGTCGGTTCCGGCTGTCTGTCTGCTAAACCGTGAGTACTCACTATCTTTGGTTCTGCTTCCTGATATTGTGTGTGTATTTATAGGACGCGGGTTAAATTTGTGTTTTTCCCTTGCTCCTCTTTCGTGAGAGTCCTTATAATAAATCGCGTGGTTATCCTGCCTACTCGCTTACATCCGCGTTTGGGTTTACCATCCACGCTACATTGGGCTAACCGCTAAAGCTGCGTCTTCTGGTCACCGAGGTTAGTTCATCCTGACAGAATGACTAATCTGCGCCGGGGCCTCCAAGACGTAGCGGCCTTGCGCCGCGAGGTCGCGGAGCTCCGGCGGGAGAACGCGGATCTCCGCGCGGCTGTAGATGACGCGGCTAACCGGCCTCCCGTCGCGGTGGCCGCGGCGCCGCACCAGCCCCCCCCCCCCTCCTTCTGATGTATTTCTTGCGCTTCCAGACAAATGGGATGGCACCGACGGGAGATGCAGTGTATTTTTGACATCACTGAATCTAGTGTTTGAGTTCAATTCCACCAAGTACTCCACTGATCGGCTACGCATTGCTCTCCTCGTCTCATTGCTATCCGGGCAGGCAGCTGAGTGGGCCACGGCAGTAATTCGATCAGATTCTGACACCGCCCATTCCTACAATGAGTTCACCCGCCAACTCCAGATGACATTCGAACTCCCTGCGGGCGAGGTGGAGACCGACACCAAGCTTTACCACCTGCGGCAGGGAGGATCGTCCGTGAGCCGTTATACTGCAGAATTCCGCACCCTCGCTGTACAGACATCTTGGGGAGATACCGCACTCCGGACATCCTTTTACGAGGGACTGGCTTCCAGGATTAAGGACGAACTAGCCGGACGAGAGCTACCAGCCACACTGGAGGGACTGATCCAGCTCGCCCTCCGCATTGACCAGCGCCTCCTCTCTCGTTCGAAGCCAGCCCCGAGGACCCTGCCGCCCACCGCCACCCACGTCTACACTCCATCTCGACCTACAACCATTTTCACTCCCGCCACCACTGAACATGTCGGATCTCCACCTCCTGCCGTGGTTAACACCGGAGCCGGGGAACCCATGCAATTAGGGCGCGCCTCCCTGACCGTGGCGGAACGAGAACGCCGGTTTCGAGAGGGTTTGTGTGCCTACTGTGGGTCAGCGGCTCACCACCGAGCAATCTGCCCACTGCGCCCGGGAAACGCGCAGACCCGGTGAGCAGGAGGAGAGACTCACCGGGCCCCATCCACCTCTCCACCATCACCAATGCCACCACCTCTCGCCTCACGGTTCAGGTAACCCTCCAGTTTGGCCACAAACGGGTCTTAAGTACTGCATTTATCGATTCTGGTGCCGCAGGCAACTTTATTGACTCCACCTATGCCAAAGAAATGGGGGTGAATATCGAGGCGTTATCCCAGCCTCTTCGCATTACTTCTGTCGACGGTCGGCCCCTCTCAACCAGCCCCATCACTCACCAGACCCAACTACTCACCTTCGTCATCGACCAACACCAGGAACAGCTACATTTTTACCTCACCCCCATCTCATCTCCTCCCATCATACTCGGCTATCCCTGGCTGCTACAACACGACCCTCTCATCTCCTGGGCACAAAACCGGATCCTCCAATGGGGGCCGACCTGCAGCGAACTCTGCCTACGGGCACAGGCTGGGACGTGTTCCAAGGAGTCCGAGGCCCCCGAAGTCGACACCAACGCCATCCCACCTGAATATAGGGACCTGGCTGAAGTCTTCTGCAAGAGGAAAGCCACCAACCTACCACCACATCGCCCATACGACCTGGCGATAGAACTTCAGTCAGGCTCCATCCCCCCCGCGGCCACCTTTACTCCCTATCTACCACCGAGACGCGAGCTATGGAGGAGTACGTCGCCAATGCCCTTCGTCATGGCACCATCCGGCCCTCCTCCTCGCCAGCGGCCGCAGGATTCTTCTTCGTTAAGAAGAAAGGGGGTGAACTTCGCCCGTGTGTCGATTATCGGGGGCTGAACAAGATCACCATAAAAAACCGACACCCGCTACCGCTCACCAACTCAGCCCTGGACGCCCTCTCTGGTGCCACCGTCTTCTCGAAGTTGGACCTCCGGAGCGCCTACAACTTGGTGCGCATCAGAGAGGGTGATGAGTGGAAAACGGCATTCATCACGCCCACCGGACACTACGAGAGCCTGGTCATTCCTTTTGGACTCTGTAACGCACCCTCGGCCTTCCAACAGTTTATCAATGACGTCCTCAGGGATATGCTGGGCCGATGGGTGTTCGTCTACTTGGATGACATCCTCATCTACTCCCACAACCTCCAAGAACACATCCAACATGTTCGGGCCGTCCTAAAGAGATTGCTCGCTCACCAACTGTACTGCAAGCTGGAAAAATGTGCCTTTCACAAGCACTCCACCACGTTCCTGGGTTTTGTCATCTCGCCCCAGGGTGTGGCCATGGACCCACAGAAGCTCGAAGCTGTACGTCACTGGCCCCTACCCAGGACACTCAAACAGCTTCAACGGTTTCTTGGGTTTGCGAATTTCTATCGTCGCTTTATCCGGGGCTACAGTACAGTTGCAGCACCACTAACCACATTGACCAGGCCCTCACACCACCCTTTTCGACTCACCCCTGCCGCCAACTCCGCCTTCCAAGAATTGTGTCATCGCTTCACCACCGCACCCATCCTCCTCCACCCCGATGCCAACAAACCCTTCGTTGTGGAGGTGGACGCGTCGGATGTGGGCGCCGGCGCTGTTCTCTCCCAGCGAGGTCCAGACCAGAAGCTGCACCCGTGTGGTTTCTTCTCCAAGAAATTTAATCCCACTCAGCAGCGATACGGAGTAGGGGACCGCGAACTGCTGGGCATAAAGTGGGCCTTGGAGGAATGGCGTCACTGGCTCCAGGGCGCCAGTGAGCCGTTCATCGTCTGGACCGACCACCAGAACCTCATCACCATCAGGAACCTCAAACAGCTCAACCCACGACAGGCACGGTGGGCACTGTTCTTCGAACAATATGACTTCCATCTGTCATACCGCCCGGGGTCCAAGAACACCAAGGCCGACGCACTGTCTAGACAGCACGATGAGGACCTTCCCCGGGCGGAACCCGTGCCTGTCATCACCTCCTCACGGATCATTGCACCCCTTCAATGGGACTTGGAGACGAGGGTCCGCCAGGCACAGGCTGCGGAGACCGAACCGGCAGGCGTGCCGCCTGGACGACTTTATGTACCCCAAGGACTAAGACCAGAAGTTCTCCAGTGGGGTCACTCTTCTACCGTCGCCGGACACCAGGGAGCCCGAAGAACCCTGTCCTTCGTCGAACGGGCGTTCTGGTGGCCCACCATGAGGAGAGAGGTCACGGAGTTCGTTCAGGCGTGCCCGGTGTGCGCCAGGGCCAAAGATACAAATCAACCATCTCCGGGAGAGCTCCAACCACTTCCAGTTCCTCGACGGCCCTGGACGCACATCGCCCTGGATTTCATCACGGGCCTGCCGGTTTCCGAGGAAAAAAACACCATCCTCACCATCGTTGATCGGTTCTCCAAGGCAGTGCACTTGGTGGCCCTCACCGGACTCCCATCAGCTAAAACCACCGCTGAACTGATAATGGAACACGTAGTCCGCCTGCATGGGTTCCCCAAGGACATCGTCTCGGACAGAGGGCCCCAGTTCACCGCCCGGTTCTGGAAGGCCTTCTGCCGTCTGATCAACTCCACCAGCAGTCTGTCATCTGGATACCATCCCCAGACTAATGGTCAGACAGAACGGACCAACCAACAACTGGAGCGTTACCTAAGATGTTTTGTTGCTGATCGCCAGCGCTCCTGGGCCCGCTACCTCATCTGGGCAGAACTGTCTCACAACCTCCACGTTTCATCTGCCACCAACTTAAGCCCATTTGAGGTGTGCTACGGTTTCCAACCTCCGATGTTCACCCATCAAGAACCGGAGGTTGATGTACCGTCGGCCCAACAGTTGGTCCGTAGGTGTCGACGGGTCTGGAACCAAGCCAACCTTGCCATCCAGAGAGCCAATAACCGGTACATCACTCAGCACCGCCGTCGACACCCTCCGGGACGATTGTACAACGTAGGTGACAAGGTATGGCTATCCACAAAGAACCTACATCTGCACACGGAATCTCGAAAACTTTCACCTCGCTTCATCGGACCATACCGCATCACACTACGAGTAAACCCTGTCACCTACCGGCTCCAGCTGCCTGCGGCGCTCCGGATTCACCCCATATTCCACACCTCTCAACTCAAACCCTTCATCACATCACCCATGATTCCACCCACCCCCCCAGCTCCTCCTCCCCGGATCATCGACGGCGGTCTCGCCTACACCGTACGCCGAATCCTCGACTCGCGCCCTCGGGGCAGAGGTACTCAGTACCTGGTTGACTGGGAGGGCTACGGCCCTGAGGAGCGGACTTGGATCCCGTCCCGGTTCATTCTCGACCCCGAACTGATTCGAGACTACCGTCGTCGGGTATCCTCCACCCCAGGACCGTCAGGAGCCAGTCCTGGACAGGGGGGTACTGTCATGCACACTCAATCTGCGCCCGGCACTAGGACCCGGAAGTAAGGCGGGCGCCAAACCAGGAAGTATAAAAAAGGTAAACAAACGTTAGCTCACCGCTCAGTCATTGAGTTTCGGCCCATGTCGGTTCCGGCTGTCTGTCTGCTAAACCGTGAGTACTCACTATCTTTGGTTCTGCTTCCTGATATTGTGTGTGTATTTATAGGATGCGGGTTAAATTTGTGTTTTTCCCTTGCTCCTCTTTCGTGAGAGTCCTTATAATAAATCGCGTGGTTATCCTGCCTACTCGCTTACATCCGCGTTTGGGTTTACCATCCACGCTACATTGGGCTAACCGCTAAAGCTGCGTCTTCTGGTCACCGAGGTTAGTTCATCCTGACACCAAACTCCATTGGATTCACTGTGTTGAACAAAAGGAAAATATCTACTAACAGCTGATAGAAAGTACTTGCATAATTATGAATATCCAATGCACCTGTGTGAAACTTGTTTGCACAACTCTTCAATCAGCAATCAATCCTCATCCATCCACAAAAAGATGCCACCTCTGTATTGCTATTTGCAATCATGGATCAGAGAGGCCATAGGCACTGAAGGAGAGTAAGAGGCCATGGCAGAGGGACCCGAGGAAGAGGAGTTCGTATGCGTGATGAAGGAGCTGCAGCAGCAAGAGGACAAAATCCAGCTCAAGTTCCAAATGAAATTCGGGCAACAGTTATTGACCATGTCATCAATCATGGTTTGTCCTTTAGAGAGGCTGGACGAAGGGTCCGGCCCATGCTGAGTCGGAGCACTGTAGCATCTATTGTCAGGCTTTTTAGGAATGAGAACAGGTAATTCACAGTGTTAGTGTAATGTATACCACTGTGTATTTCAACTGCATTGCCCAGTTAGCAGAACAAACTGTGTCTACAGTAATGCAGATGTTTTATCAGACCTATTTATGTGACTATCATACAGTAATGTCAATTTTGACATGATTTTTGCTTTTACTTTATAGAATCCACACATTACCACACACTGGTGGAAGAGGAATGATATTTGGTATTGAACAGGAGTCTGCCATTGTAGATATGGTAGGGGCAAACAATGCAATCAGACTGTGTGAAATCCAGGCAGCAGTAATTGCAGATCATGGAGTATTTAGAAATATAAACCAGGGCCAGGTGTAGCTCAGTGGTTAAGGCATTGGACTACAGTTCGGAAGATCCCAGGTTCAAACCCCACAACCACCAAGTTGCCACTGTTGGGCCCTTGAGCAAGGCCCTTAACCCTCAACTGCTCAGATGTGTAATGAGATAAAAATGTAAGTCACTCTGGATAAGAGCGTCTGCCAAATGCCTAAATGTAAATATAAACAGTGAGTTTGGTAACTATAGATAGAATCCTTATACTAAACTGTCAGAATGAAGCAGCTGTACAGAGTTCCATTTGAAAGAAACTCTGACATCGTAAAGGAGACACGATTCCAGTATGTGCAGTTACAGATTTTTTTATTGTAGTACCTTGTTTACCATAGTTACTGTACATGCGACTGGAATAATTTGCTTCATGAATTTGCTCTTTTTCTTAGAGAATAATGGAGTTTGAAGCAGAAGGGGCACATCACAAATTCATTTTTGTGGATGAAGCCGACTTCAACCTCTGTAAAGTGAGGAGACTCGGGAGGAACATCATTGGGCAGAGGGCCAGTGTCACAGTGCCAGATCAGAGGGGTGCCAATATCACCATGTGTGCTGCCATCTCCAATGATGGGGTCCTTTGCCACATACCAACTATTGACCCATACAATACAGAACGCCTCATCACATTTCTTGATGCATTGAAAGGAATACTGATTCCACCCGAAGACAGAGGGCTGGCATGACTCTGTATGTCATAATTTGGGACAATGTTCTTTTGGGACAAAGTGCTTTCCACCACTCACGCCTTGTGAATGAATGCTTTGTAGCACAGCATTGTATTATGATGCAATTCCTGCCTGCATATATAATTTCTTTTTTAAAGGTATTTCCACCCATACGTTTCCTTTTGTAGTTTTCTGTTTTTTTCAGTATCCATTTGAGTTTGTAAAGTATTATATTGCATATTGATGGCTGTATTTTGTTATCCATCGTGTAATGATTGATTGAAAGAATAAATTAACTTGACCACAAGTTGTGGAGTTTGATGGAAATATTTGCTTACGTTGCATGTTTTTAATGTTTTGTGAGTGTTAGAGCATTTTGCTAACAAAAGGAGTCATTTTGACAATTGAGCTTCAGTTTATTCCTGTGTGTTAACTGTTTTGAAAATGTGATGTCAGAGTGAGCAAATGTTATATTTATATAATGTAATTATATAGTTATATATTACTGTGATGGTTGCCCACTAGAGGGCAGTGTTTTTTAGTCTGTAGTTTTGTTTCTAGACTCAGTTTCCCAGAAGCCTCCTCAGTCAGGTGATGTGGATGCTCACCTGAATTGAGGAGGCTCATTAGCACTGTTATAAATACCTGTTTGTTCTGGGAAACTGGGTCGAGCATTAATTTCTGTTATGTGGGTTTTGTTTCCTTGTTTTAATTTGGTTTCATTATAGTTGGCATTTAGTTTCTGGAGCTCTTTAAGTTTGTATTTGTTTTGATTTAGTTTATGTCTCTTTGTCTCTGTGTCTCCTAGCAGGATTAGCCTCTAGGAGAATTAGCCTTTTGTGTTTACCCTTTTGTGTAAGTAACCCCCATTGCATGTTTAGCTAGTAGTCTGTTTAAATACTAATGAGGGTGATACTAACATGTTTAGATCTTAGTCTGTCTAGTCTTCGTGTCTGTCTAGTCTCCTTGTCTGCTTAGCTCTTAGTCTGTTTAGGTACTAACATCTTTAGCCACTAACCTTTAGAGTTGTTAGTCTGTTTCATACCTAGTCTGCTGTGCACCTTGTCTGTTCATTCCCTTGTGTCTCAGGCTACTGGCCTGTGTAGCCATTAGTCTGATTAGCTATGAGCTAGCTTAGCAGCTAATGTGCAGAACAGCCAGTAGACCTAGCCAAGCCTGTCTTGTTTGTTTATCCCTTGCATGTATAGTCTCTTGTGTTTAGTCCTCTAGTCTGTTTAGTATGTCTTGTCTCGTCCAGTTTGGATCCCCATGTCTGTATTGTATATTAGTTGTGCAACCCCTAGTCTTATGTCTAAGTGTTTGAGTTCTGTTTCTTATGCTGCAAGTTTTTAGCCAACTCTTAGTTCATGCTTGTTTTGTTTATTAAAAAGACTCTTTGCTTTACACATCATCCCCCTCTGCATCTATGCCTCAACACCTTGCCCACAGTCCTACTGTACATCATAGCAGAACGTGACAATTATGTAATAGTGATATTGGTATTTCCCATTTAAATGCATGTGACCACTGTCTTTCAAATGCGTCTAGATGATATCGCAGGTGCTTGGGCCCGATCATTGTAATTAATTTAATGTATTTTACACATTTTTTTTCTGGCATGTATGTAATTCATTGCCCCTCATACTCTGCATGGTTGTGTATGTGATAAACAAATGTTTTATATGAAATGTAATCATAACCAGAAACAGGAGTGCAAAGGCAAAAACTACAACTCGTGGTGTACAGAATGTGGAGGAATAAGTCTGCAGAAAGAAGGGAAATGAGGAATAACCAGTAAAGATATTGCTGGTGGGCGGACAGCAGAACTCTGCTGGACATCAGCGACTGAGAGCAGGATTGGTTCTTTGGAAGGAGTTCAACATCATCAAACCTTTTTGTTCTCACATGTAGAACTTTTCAGTGGCATCTGAACTGCTGGCAGAGACTGGAGTTACAGTAGAAGTAGCATTGGCTCTGGTAGAGAATGATTATCACTGTTCTTCTATACATACTGTACTACAGCTGCAGCAGTTATCTGGCAATTCCCCATGCCACATGCACAGATGCATGACTTCTCATGCATGGACCTTACAGGACCTCCTCACATGGTCAGGTCGTGATCAAATTATTCATCTTGTACTACTGATACTCACATTCATCAACGCACATGTACTGTACTAACGCCAGCTAGTAAACTCTAATTTCACCCATATTCACGCTTTAAAAGGGATCAAGAACGTCCAAAAAATATTTTGATTGTAACTCTTTGCGGTCAGACTTAGGTAGCGCCCTACATTTTCAAATAGTTTCATGTTAACTTACTTTACATGTGCATTTGCACCTGCTACACATCCACAACTATGGATGGCCAAGTATTATGTAACGTCTGAAGCAAGAGATATTTTAGTTGCTAAGTGCTGAGTATCTGGAATGATGTTGAGCATCCGTGAGGACAACCAGAGTCATGCAGGAGAAATTGAAAACAGTGCAGGAACGTGGCTTTACCAACTTTTAACAAAGCCTACATTGGAAGATAAATATTAGATACATAAACCTGCAAATGATGAGTACAAAAACAGTGAGCTTACCTTATTCTCTTTATTTAAAAAAAAAAAAAGGGAAGCAGTTAATTTGTGATTATGTTCATTGACAATTTATTGCAAATTTAATTAGAATAGGAACACTAGCATGACTAACATCCATCTACTGTCTATACTGTGTATCCTGTGTAGGGCCACAGCGAGCCTGGAACCTGCACTGCAATTATTTGGACTATGGGAAGAAACCCAATTACCCAGAGGAAACCCACCAAGCTCTAGGTGAAGTTCCACAAGGAAGGTGACAGAACTATCCACTACCCCACCATTCCACCACTTGTCCTTGTATTTTCTTTATGAATATTTAAAGTTGCACTTGGTAATATATTTAAACTGTCTTCTTTCATTGGCCCTTGTTGGCTCATGTAATTTTGGCCATCAGTCGTCCATAACATTAAAACCTTTGACATTAAAACCAGTTTTTGGGTTCCTATTGTACCAATGGTGAAGCTCTGGCCCTTTGGGCATGATCGACAGGTCCTCAGAGGGTGTGCTGTGAAGTCAGGTATCAGGGCATTGGCAGTAGATTCAATGGCTGCTGTGGGTTGAGGGATGGGGCCTCTGTTGATCAGATTGAGATTTAGGACGTTTGGAGGCCAGGTCGGCAGCCGTGGGGTGCTTGGCCCCATGCAAGTTGGTGACTCGGTGGTTAAGGCATTGGACTATGGTTCGGAAGATCACAGGTTCAAATCCAACAACCACCAAGCTACCACTGGTGGGCCTTTGAGCAAGGCCCTTAACCCTCAACTGGTCAGATAAAATATAAGTCGCTCTAGATAAGAGCATCTGTAAAATGCCATATGTGAAATGTTATGGACAGCACTGACTTTTTTTTTTTTTGGCAATTCCAGCTGCATTGGTTTTTCTGTGAGATCTGGGGGGTGTTCTTCGTACGTCGCTTGAAACATCCGGGATGAATTGACACATCTAAGATGAGATCATGGTGCTAATTACGCTCCGGCTAAGTCGGTTCTTCCAGCACACCTGTTGTTGATGATTAGTTTGGCCGGATTGAGTTGTCTAGGATTATTGCGCGTTCGTGCGTTGGTTTAAAAGGCGATATGCATCGACAGTAGAAACACTGATCACAAGCGCTTTGATTGGTTGAAGAAATGACAAAAGAACAAGCAAAATTTTTTTGTAACACCTGTTATGCGCTGAAATGCCTCCTCCCACGTGTTATGCACTGAAATGCTTCCCTGCCATGGATCCCCCCCACCACACACACACACACACACAATCGCTATCAAATATTATATTAGAACATATGTGCATATGGTTTACAAATTACATGAGAAAATAAAATAAAAGAAATATGAAAATAAATGTTGTATATGGAATAATAGAAATATGAATTTTTTTTCAAAAACATGTATACTTTTATATTTATTTTATAATAAAATTAGTTTTGTCCAATTTTTCATTATATATAATGAAAAATTGGACAAAACTAATATATATATATATATATATATATATATATATATATATATATATATATATATATTCATGACGAACACCTGAAAAATAAATGTGTTACAAAATAAACATTATACAAGAATTTGAATTAATGGTCTTGAGGGCTGTCTCGTGCCTAGAGTTTACTATAATAATAAAAAAACCTATGAATTTATGTGCATGCAAGATACTTTTCTTTCCCCACGTGAGTCAGTCCACGTCAGCGCACTTTAACCAATCAGATGTGACCTCACCATTTCAACCAATCATAACGCGGCAGGAGCGCAGCCTTAATCCTGTTTACATGAAATAAAGCTGCTACCGAGCAGGTTCAAGCTTACGGACATGTTGCTATGACAGCAATTGCGAGATGAGCATCGAAGAACGAAACAATCCAAGATCAGGACAAATCCACAACAATCAAATCCAGCTAACTGAGTTAGCGACGTACGAAGAACACCCCCCAGGCTGGCTTTTTCTTCTACTGTACTTTAAAGTATAAACAACAACAAATGCTGATATATTGTTCTATGCAGTGATGATTTCCTCCATTAGTGCTGAAATAGTTTTGGGCCGATTCTGATACGACTAACTTCAGATGACACCAAAGGAAAAAGTTGAGTCAGGTTCCGTTTAATCTTCTTTTGTTAAACTTTATAGAAAAAAAAAGTCCTATGGATTAAAACGTTTAGGTCATCCCATACAGTATATAGTATATTTATTCATTCATTCATTCATCTTCTATACCGCTTAATCCTGTGTTCAGGGTCGCGAGGGACCTGGAGCCTATCCCAGGAGACTTCGGGCACTAGGCGGGGTACACCCTGGACAGGGTGCCAATCCATCGCAGGGCACACACACATACACACACACCCAATCACACACTACGGGCAATTTAGGAACGCCAATTAGCCTAATCTGCATATCTTTGGACTGTGGGAGGAAACCGGAGTACCCGGAGGAAACCCACCAAGCACGGGGAGAACATGCAAACTCCATGCACACAGAGACGGGAATCGAGCCTGGCCGGGGAATCGAACCCAGACCCTGGAGGTGCAAGGCGACAGTGCTAACCACTACACCACCGCGCCGCCTATAGCGTGTATTTAATTGATGTAAATATAAAGCCTTTAACACACCTGCTTATTTAATGCCTGCGCTAAAATATTGCATTATAAATACAGTGTACAATAAAGCACAATCTAATTAATATTTGTCAGTATTAATTTGCTCCTGGTCAACATTACCGCAGACTGAGCCCACCATATGGCCACTGCTCTGTAGGTTACATGAGGTCGATCTGGGTGGCCGATTTAATTAACAAACATGCTGCATGCACAGATTGTTACCATGCAGCTGGAAGGATCATGAGCATGCATATTCAGTGCTCTCTACTTAAACAGTCCCTTTTTTACCAAGTCAAATAGGCATTTTGAGTACACCTATAATCAACTGTTCTTTTTCAGTTGCTATTTTACCTTCAAATTATTTATATATGTGTACAACCTAAGTAAAACACGAGCGACCACAGAAAAGTCATCTGTTACGTTATTATTCCAATTCATTAGACTTTGCTCAGACTCTGTTTGCACTGCATAGCTATTTCATCTAAAAGAAAATATTTATAGGTTTCTAAGTTTTAAAATGTTTTTATAGCAGTAAAAATTTAAATCAAAGATGGAATCTGATTGAAAATCACACTGTAGACGTTTTAAGTAGCAGTATTTATCACTTAAATGAAGGAATTGATTATTCAGGGTCCTGGGTTGCCAGACACACGATTTCTTCATGGAAAGAGGCCAGATTCAGAATCATCATTAAGCTGAAATGAGTGAAAATAAACTTCCTGGGGAGCGACCCTGGTGGATCGACTCTTATTATTGCTATTAATAACAGAAAGCAGGCATTACAAAGAGAAGTAGCCTCGTCTTAAAAATGACATTTGCCTCTATTTTGTAGGGGGTGGACGAAATAGCTCCCACATGTGTGAATGTTAGTGCTCTGGTCGTTACCCATAAAGACCTGCACATAAAGAAACTTGATTAATTAGGCATAAGCCCTGGAAATGCCAGCTGCCAACAATGCAATTACCACCGAATTTTCATTTGTTTATTTTAACTGCTCTGTGTAACAATGTGCCTGGCTCAGTCGGATATCGAAAGGAGACTTTTATACAATTGGATTTCATTTATTTCCATAGAGTTTGTATTTAGGACTGAACTAAAGAGGAAATAAGAATAGCTAGTCTCCCATGTAGTAACTATGGTCTAATGTTGAAAGAGGATGTATTAGATCCCCATTGCTGCCAGAGAGATACAGTACATTATAAACTCTTGACTCCTGCCTGCCAATTCTTCACCGGCTTGATTCTGATGTTTGTTTTGTTACATCATGCTCCAATCTGGGCATTTAAAAAGACCATTTCAGGACGCAAAAAACAAGCATTTTCATCGATTAATTTTCACAAGGCATTACCCTTGGGTTAGCTGAGGTCTGATGACAAAAAGAAAACGAATGTTAAAAAAAAATGTACTGTATGCGGTCTCTATAATGCTTTGCAAGGCTGCAGACAGGTTAAGCAATTACAAGCTAGCCAACTAATGTTAGATAACTATGATTTAATGTTTCTGTTGTTGTTGTTTTTCATTCTTAATTGCATGTTACACCCTCTTAGAACATAACCAAAAACTCCCACCAAAGCCCACCAACTCAGATTAAATTCACGTTTGCATTGTCTATAAAATACAGGTGTATGCTCTTTATTAGTACACAGAACAATTCCTTTTTACAGCAGGAAGCATACTGTAGCTTTATCTTTATCTAACTTTATCTCAAATACTTTAAAATTGCCACAGCTTAGGAATCTAAGTCACCATCTAACACGAATACATAAAATTGATTTTATTCACATTTTCTAAAGACATGGTCAATATTAACCTGTAAGGAAAAATGAGCAAGTTCAAGTTTTCTCTTTTCAAGTTTTTTTTGTTTTGTTTAGATATGACATGCATTTGTATTTCACAGAATAATTTTGTTTCACTGAATGAGTGTGGAGTTTGCATGTTATCCCCGTGCTTGGTGGGTTTCCTCCGGGTACTCCGGTTTCTTCCCACAGTCCAAAGACATGCAGATTAGGCTAATTGGCGTTTCCAAATTGACCATAGTGTGTGAATGAGTGTGTGTGTGTGTGCTCTGCGATGGATTGGCACGCTGTCCAGGGTGTACCCTGCCTCGTGCCCAGAGTCTCCTGGGATAGGCTCCAGGTATAGAAAATGAATGAATGAATGAATGAATGAATTTTGTTTCACAAAGCAGTGGTACAGTACATTTCACGGCCTGGTATACAAGAAGCACATTCCACATGCTCCTGGTTACCTACTTGTATGGGTTCTACACTTCATGTACGCTCTGTTGTATTATGAGATCTGTCTTTATAGGTTAGACTTATCTGAATTCATTTTTCAGGGATCATGTAGGTCTTAGAGAACATGTCAAGGTTCCAAAAAGCTTGATACAAACCACCTTGAATCTTGCTTGTTTTAAATGGGTTCAACTTTTTCTACGTCTATTTTTGATTAGGAACAAAATGAACAAAGCTTGACAAATGAGCAAATACATAGTGCAGAGATGAAAAAAAGGAACCATATGATCAAACCCTTTAGGATTGATGCTATGTTATATTTATTAATACCTTGTCTATACATGCGTTAATGGTTTCCTGTTTGTGAGAATGCCAGATTGATGCAAAATGAGGTGAAAAGCTACAAGAATCAGTATGGTTTGAAAAAAGTTCCAATGGGTTTAGGAAATGTATTTTACCATATAATCTTGGCTTGTGTTATAATATCTTCTCTCAAAGCCAAAGGAACAATACACAGTCAAGCTGAAAGAACAACTCATGCATGTCCCCTAGGTTGTATGCCAAACCTTACAATTTAGCAAAGTTGAATAAAAACCAATGATATTGTTGAAGAGATCTCAACTATTCAACCATCTGTATCTACTGTATCTGTGGATCTGTAAAATCCATCTCACAAAGCTAGACATTCACTAAGAGAAAGAGGGGGGAAAATAAAGTGGAAAAAACTAGAGAGATAGACAACAAATCAGTGAAAAGGTTTCTACTTTTCATATACACCCACTGCATGACAAATTACAGGAGTGACATGGTATAAAGTGAGAAAGCAAATATATGGAAGATGGAGCCCCATCCAAAAAGAGAGGGATTATGTGAGATGGACAAATAAGGTGTGGACAAATGACTACAGTCCTTTCCTACATATTGTGGTCCATGCTCTGGATGTAACCCAAATGTTCCTTGGTGCCTGTTTTGTATTGTGCAAAGACATATACAACCAGACGCTGAGTTTTCATGAAGCCACTGGGGAGAGACCAAATTCTTACTTTCTTTGCAGTGAGTTTTTTATTGTTCTTTAACCTGTCTTTAATCTCCTTTCCTGAGATGACTACAGATTGTCAGATTGTTTATCAGCTGAACAATCCACCTCACAAGTTCACTTTACTGAAGTACTTTTTAAAGGTACAGTACCAGAGGCTCCTGCAGGTTGATTTATGTAGTGTGTTTGCAGAAGCTGTGAGGAGTTCTGGATGACCTTATGGTTTTGTTGAATCTTTTCAAGAAGCAGTACAGTACATTTCTGTACTACAGTACCTACAGTAAGTTAAAGTGGATGAGTAGATACTGAGATCCCTAGGATATGTTGAGAATCTAAAGGTCATATTGTATGTTCTGACAGCCTGGTATTTGACCTTATCAGCTTGCAGGGAGATCAAGAGTTTGCCCTTGGTGAGCATGGCAAGGATAACTTTTGCCTGTAAGTTGATTGCTCTGGAGCATTTAGAAAAATATGGTACAGTAAACTTAAACCATGATCAATTTTAAAGAGAAAATCTACATGTAACAAAATTATGTCAAATTTTAATTTTAACAATGGTAATAAAATGCTATATTGTAGCATAGGCATATATTAAAGCAGTGCTTACTCTAATCAGAGTTTGTAATTGTTGTAGTTACCATTATTTATCATGATGTTAAAACAAGACAGAGCTGAGCACAGACCCCTGAGAGATACCATTTCTGGGTGTCTTGCTAGTGGATTCTGGGGCAATTTTACAATCCTATTAAGTATGTATCACTATTTTGTTTTGACCAGATAGCTCTAGTGAGTATTAAATGAACTAACATTAAATTAAGATCTTTGACACAGGCACTAAGGAAAGTTTAATGAAGAATGCATGCAGTAAAGCGAGAGGCACATACGGTTTAAAGCAGTTTACAGGTTCACTTGCAGGCTAGGGCATGGTATTCACACATGAAATGTTAAAACAGCATATTAATCTTACTGTAATTACACTGGGCCAATTTTAACTCTGCAGTTTCATAGAAGGCTAGGACTAAAATTGTTCTTCATTTTGTGCAGGCGTCAACAATTTGAACATTTGCATGTAAAAAAAAAAGTCAACTTTTCTACACTGAAAAGAAAGTGAACAGGCAGCATTGGGGAGTAACAAAATTCACAAAAAATCCATGTTCATGTAAATAAATGATTATATAATTACGTTGCATGCCAGTAGTCATTACAAGTACAGTATGTACAGTAACTGGAAGTTGGGTCAGAGAGACACGTTGTACAGAACACATGCTCTCAGAACAACAAACTTCCTCTTTCTTTCTTCTTTCTTTCTTTCTTTCTCTCTCTCACGCTTTCTATTTTCCTTTGGAAATAATTGCAATGACGACAGTAAGGAGACTGTACGAATAAACTCCATCACAACCATCACAACTTCCATCACTACACTTTGCTTTTAAGTCCCTGCTTTAAGAGAAAGCTCTTGCCAGAAATATAGATCCTTAAGTGAGCTAAGTTCTGTGATGAACTCTCCATGCCGTCATTGTTCAAAAAAACAGTGTTGTTAATTCTGTAATTTTTTTTTTACCTGACACTTTCTGGTTTTGTCCTCTTTCTGACTTCCATGTTGGGCTGAGAGATATTTGTGAATCTTCTTTGCAGGTTCTTCATCACAGGGTCGAGGTTGTACAATGGGAGACTCATGGGTGAAGTTGGACGCCAACCAGAATTGCTTTATAGACTGATAAGTTCACCTCCAAGACCTTATAGGTCTGCACTGATTGCTCTGTAAGCTACACAAGATGCTTCCGTCATGCTTCAAAAATAGGTCAGGAAATTATCAGAAAATCATCCATGTTGTTTCAAATGGAGCTCGACGACAATCAGAGCAAAGTAAAAAAAAATCTAATGAACATGAAGCTTAAAGTTCCTATACAGCCCAAACAGTATTTTTTTTTTTGCATTTGTTTCCACTATTAATAGTGGAAGTAAGAATTTACATCATTGTTGGGATCAAGGTTAAATATCTTACGTTAACTGAAGCAAACTAGGAATTACATTCATAAAGTTACATTCATTGTAGCAGCAATTTTACTTTACATGTTAGGCTGATAGGCGAAGACTTAACATCCTCTCATGGAAATGGAGAGCTGAGGTCATTTTCTGTGAACTGATTTGATTCACACAATTCTTGCCTTAAAAACAAAAGTTGGCCTAGCAAGCTAAATTTAAACATGCAAGATCAGCCTAGACAGGTCTTTAAACGTGACACGGTGAGGTGAACAAGAGGCCGAGTGACCACCCAAAGGAAAATAGAGTAACCAATCGGCAGCAAATACAGTAGCATGGGTTGTGTTGGACAGTGATACATGATACATAAATTCAATTCAATTCAATTCAGTTTTATTTGTATAACGCTTTTAACAATTGACATTGTCTCAAAACAGCTTTACACAATCAAAAGAATTATTTAAGTTTGTATGGAATGTGAATGTGTATGAATCAAAATGTTCAGATAGTCCCTGGTGAGCAAGCCCGAGGGCGACAGTGGCAAGGAAAAACTCCCTGAGATGGTAATAGGAAGAAACCTTGAGAGGAACCAGACTCGACAGGGAACCCATCCTCATCTGGGTGAAACAGATAGCAGGAAATGATCTGCATTTATACTGTGTTAAGTGTTAGGTTCAGCTATAATAGTTGATGTTAATTGATGTTATAATAGTTGATGTAAAATGGAGTCCAGTAATTATTCGAGACTCAGATAGACTTGTAGAAAGTTCCAGTCCTGAACTATCGAATTGTCAAGTCCTCAGAGAAACAGCTGACCACACCAGTCGAGGCCAGAACCATCTTCTAAGTAGATAGAATCATCCCCAGACACCACGCACATCCTAAAGAGACACACGGGGCATCCATGCGATGAGACCTCCAACCAGAAACCGGGCACCAGGATGGACCAGACAGGTCCGGAGGGCAGAGGGAGTCTGGATCACTGGCAGCTCAGGAACCACATGTGTAGCTCGACAGAGAGAGAGAGAGAAAGAGTGAAAGGGGGAGACAGGGGGAGAGAGGAAAGAGAAAGAGGGGGAGGAAGAGAAGAGGAGGAGAGATTGCAATTAGGTATGGTCACAGTCACAATGTCTAATGTGAATGTATATTTACTGTAGAGTGCAAGCAGGGACTCCGGCAGGACTAACTATGACAGCATAACTAAAGGGAGAGCCAGAAGGAAACACAAACATGAGGGCTCCCTGAGATGTAAAGCAAACAATCACCTCACCGTCAACAAACCTGAGTGATCAAATGAGACTGAGGAAGACAGCATCTAAAACATACCAGTTCACCATAATACTCTACGTCCATGAGTCCCCCAGATCTGCTCCTTTACCTTATGGCAAATCTATTTATAAAAATGCTTGGCTAAATAAATAGGTTTTTAGCCTAGACTTAAACACTGAGACTGTGTCTGAGTCCCGAACACTATTTGGAAGACTATTCCATAATTTTGGGGCTTTGTAATAAAAAGCTCTGCCCCCAGCTGTAGTTTTCATAATACGCGGTACTGATAAGCAGCCTGCATCCTTTGACCGAAGTAGGCGTGGCGGATCGTAAGACACTAGCAGTTCGCTCAGATACTGCGGCGCGAGACCATTTAATGCTTTATATGTCAAGAGTAGTATTTTAAAATCAATGCGAAATTTCACAGGGAGCCAATGCAGTGAAGATAGGATAGGGGTGATGTGCTCATATCTTCTGGTTCTAGTGAGGACTCTCGCTGCTGCATTCTGGACTAGCTGAAGCTTGTTTATGCACCTAACTGAACAACCAGACAGTAAGGCATTACAATAGTCCAACCTAGAAGTGATAAAAGCATGAACTAGTTTTTCTGCATCGTTTAGCGACAATATATTTCTTATTTTGGCGATATTTCTGAGGTGAAAGAATGCTATCCTGGTGATATTATCTACATGAGCTTCAAATGAAAGGCTGGAATCTATAATCACGCCGAGGTCTTTTACTGTTGCACTTGACGGAACAGAAAGGCCATCTAAAGTTACGGTGTGATCTAAGATTTTACTTCTAGCTGTATGCGGTCCTATGACTAGAACTTCTGTCTTATCCGGATTAAGCAGAAGGAAGTTAATTAGCATCCAATTTCTTATGTCCTGCACACATTGCTCAACTTTAGTAAGATGGTTTTTCTCATCAGGTTTTGTTGAGACGTATAGCTGTGTGTCGTCAGCATAACAATGAAAACTAATACCATGCTTACGGATTATGTTGCCCAGAGGAAGCATGTAAAGGGAAAAAAGCAGTGGGCCTAAAACTGAACCCTGCGGAACGCCAAACTCCACTAGAGAACATGCAGAATAATCACCATTTAAGTCTACATACTGATAACGATCGGTCAAATAGGATCTGAGCCAGGAGAGGGCTGTACCCTTAATTCCTACTACATTTTCTAATCTGTGAAGAAGAATAGCATGATCAATAGTGTCAAAAGCTGCACTGAGGTCGAGTAATACAAGCATAGTTACACAACCCTGATCAGAGGCCAATAGGAGGTCATTTACTACTTTAACGAGTGCTGTTTCTGTGCTGTGATGAGGCCTAAATCCTGACTGATACAGTTCATGTATGCCATTTCTATGTAGATATGAGCATAGCTGCTCCGCTACTATCTTTTCCAGAATCTTAGAGATAAAGGGGAGGTTTGATATTGGCCTGTAATTGGACAGCTGACAGGGGTCGAGGTCAGGTTTCTTAATTATTGGTTTAATAACTGCTACTTTAAAAGATTTTGGAACATAACCAATGCTGAGTGAGGAATTAATTATTCTCAACAGCGGTTCTGTTATTACTGGTACTATCTGTTTAAGAAAATGTGTCGGTATAGGATCTAATATACAGGTTGATGAATTTGCAGAAGAGATGAGTGAAATTAGTTCATTCTCTTCAAGAGGAGTAAAGTCTTCTAGGTTTGAATCTGACATGGCTAGGTTAACATCTGTATCAATGACATTGTTTGGTTTCAAAGTCTCAATTTTATGCCTAATATTTACAATTTTATTATTAAAAAAGTTCATGAAGTCCTCACTATTGCATGATGTTGTTGTGGAGATTTCTGTAGTGGTCTTATTTCTGGTTAATTTGGCTACGGTATTAAATAAAAATCTAGGATTATTTTTATTTTCTTCTATAAGAGTGGAGAGATACGTTGATCTAGCTACACTAAGAGCTTTCCTATAGTTCAGGATGCTCTCTTTCCATGCTATTTGAAATACCAACAATTTAGTTTGACGCCATTTACGCTCTAATTTCCGAGCAGTCTGTTTTAAAGTGCGCGTGTGATCGTTATACCAGGGAGCGAGTTTCTTATCTCTAATAATTTTTCTTTTAGCTGGAGCTACATTATCTAAGGTACAACGAAGTGTCGACTCTAAATATTCAGTCGCCTGATCAAGTTCTGTGGGGTCAGACGGTGGCCTAATCGAAGTTGGTAACTGTGGGAGATTACTGATAAAACTCTGTGTGGTAGTTGATGTGAATGTACGTTTAATACGGTAGCGCGGTGCTGTGCGTACATTATCACTGTGACACACTTGAATGGAGACAAGATAGTGATCTGAGATAATTTCAGACAGTGGAATTGTGAATACATTTCTTATACTTAATCCGAAGAATATTACTAAATCTAAAGTGTGACCTGCTTTATGAGTGGGTCCTACTACACACTGATTTACGCCTACGGAGTCCAGTATGGATATAAACGCTGTTCTCAGAGGGTCTTCTGGATTCTCAAAATGAATATTAAAATCTCCAGCAATTAACACTTTGTCTACAGAAACGACCAGGTCTGAGATGAAATCCGCAAATTCACTAAGAAATTCAGAATACGGCCCTGGAGGTCTGTAAATTATAATTAGTGGAATCGACTGAGCTGATTTAATATACTTAAATACACTTATGTTACTATAGAGAATTTCAAATGAGTTAAATTTGTGTCCGTGTTTTTGTACGATAGACAGATTATCATTATGAATAACTGCGACGCCTCCTCCTCTACCAGTTAACCGAGGCTGGTGTATGTAGCTGTATCCAGGAGGACTAGCTTCATTTAGAGCTACATACTCGTCCTGTTTAACCCATGTTTCAGTTAAACAGAGTATATCAAACGCCTGATCTGTGATAATTTCATTAACAATAACTGCTTTTGATGCGAGAGATCTAATATTTAACAATCCTATCTTCAGATCAGAGTTGCCGGCTGCGCATTCAGTATGATCTGAGTTTGTGGTCTTTATGTTAATTAGATTATTGAAACAGACTTTCTGAGTCTTTCTACATTTTTGCTTAGATCGGGGAACAGACACAGTCTCAATAAGGTGAACCCTGAGTGACGACTCTATGCAGCTAGCAGACGGTTGGTTTAGCCTGTCTGTCTGCTCCCTGGCCTGGGCTCTGGATTGTCACCGATTAACTAGACCTCTACTGAGACTATGAGCTATACTACAGGAAATGAGAGCATATATATTAAAGTGAATATATAGTCATATAAATGACTTCCTATCACTGGAGGAATGATTACCCATGATGCATTAAAACGGGTTGACGTATGACTAAATAAAGAGTTCAATAGTGACTAATATTCTTGCATCAAAGTTGTTAGAATATTTAGATTCAAATCTCTAGGTTGTGATTCCTGATACTATGTTCATCTAATGTCCTATTTGCATGGGGTTAGTGTTATCTGGGGACCACTTGTGATCTGTAATAATTGCGTAAGTTGTCTGTGATCTTAATCCCGTGCGAATCGACCATGTTTGATAAGTAAAAAATGCCCCGTAAAATTACCTACCATATTTCGCATATAACACCAAGGTCCTGTGATAATATTAGTCTCGTACGAATCAGCATGTCTGTGATTTGGCCAGGATTTGGCTTATAAATTTTTCAAGATTTTTTGTTTCCTGTGCGTCTTTTTATCCATCTTCCGCAAAGAACGCAGCTGCGTTGGAGTGCTTTGAAAGTATTTTGAGTGCTGGGTCATATCGCTATACATCATATACATAACAATACGCTGTGCAGAAAGAGAAAGCTACAGTAAAAACCATCAGAAGAGTGAAAGCAAAAATAATGATTAGATGGAGATGAATGACAGGCTTTGTGTATTCCCTGCGAATTTGGCAAATGAAATTCTGATGTGTGTGTGTGTGTGTGTGTGTGTGTAGAACAGAAACACAAAACTGACAGGCCAGCTAAAAATACAGTAGTGGCAAAAGTAAAATGTAAAGAAAGCATTTAAAAAATATACTGTATTGAAGGAACATTGAGATAAACAGCATGGACAGAAACAAAGCAGCATTTACAGCTTTCTCATACTGTATGCAATTAACCAGTAAATTCACATCCAGAGGCTCAATTCATTTATTTACTTTCATCACATCATAAACCTATCTCATGCTTTCCAGGTGAAGAGCTACAAACCAGTACGGCACATTGTATGTAGTAATTTTCTTTAATTAGTGTTTATTGAATCTTATCTTATAATTTGACTTGAAAAACGTGTTACTGCAGGATGTTATTGCCATAATTGTATATAGTGTTATAAGTAATGATCTGGGAAATAAATATGCTGTAATTGCAAAAATCAACTTGTTAACTTATTCATACCTCTCAAGAATATGAGCACATGAAAATTTCATTTCTCGCACCTCAACTGTCTGAAAAGTTCAATACAATAAGATATAAAGTAACTAGAAAGATTTCTTTCTTTTTTTTTCTTTCTTTCTTTAAGTACAGCTTTTTAAGCCAATCAAATTCCGATTTGACTGTTTTTCTAAACTTTTGAAATATGGCCATTTTATTCCTCCGCTGCTCAGAGTAGTCACGGTCACGGTCTTCACTAAACAGCCCGGCTCTTGTGGCTCAGTTCAGACCCTTAGGGCAAGTGATAAACACACTTGAGTAAGAAGCAAAGCTTTCTATCCTCTAAACCAACCGTTGAGATCACAAAACAGTCAAATGTGCTCTGACCTACAGCACGTCTTACCCTGTGAACCCTTACCCTACAGGTCCTCAGCTCGGAATGCTGGGAGATTTATAGAATCAGTAGGTGTGAATCACAGCAAGACTGTAACAAGCAAAGTTATGAAAAGGCTTTTTAATGTTGGTGATGGAGCTTGACAGAGAGTACTAGGGTTATACTAGGGTTGTTACTTTCTTTTATTTATTACCCAGCATGCACTTTGTTCTGGAGGTGAAGCATGAAGACAAATTTCAGAGATGTGTCATGATTTCATTAAATATATAAACCAGTAATATTCTCAAATGTTAATTGGACGTACCTTTGTAAAGTTTTTATGTTAATCTTTTTACTTTTATGTTCCACTTCCATATTTTCTTAAAACCTGACACACAGGTTCAGTCTTCACTATTAAAAGACCTCTGCAACTCCAGGTTGCGTTTGCATAGTTCTGTATATTAGCTAACCTTAGTAATAAGAATAATAATAAGCTTTTCCTCTTTTTTTATCTCCTCTTCTCCTGGTTTATCTCCTGCTGTGTCAGTCTGAATGGCTGCAGTAATAACATCCCTCGACTTTGCCCTGCCTGCACCACCATCCTGGGGCAGGAAATTAAAGTGAAATACAGAGTCCGGGTTCTGTTCGCACACTTTCCCCTGCTAATAAAATAGCGCTAACCTAACTGTCATCTTTACAGCCTACATGGCCATTAAGAGGAATTTTCTGTGTTTAACAGTAAATCACTACTTCAACAACGAGAAAGTCAGACAGAGAGGTATAATAGTGTTGAAATACACCCAGCCAGGAAAGGTTTTAATAGAATCGTTGGCATAAAGGAACTTTTTGGACACTTTAATAGATTTATGAGTTGGATTCTCTCTTTTCAGTGAAGACACTTCATACGGAGTTGTCCAAGCATGTAGGCTTTTGCACAATAAAATCCCCTGCCTACAATTCATTACTATTAGCATTTTTTATTTTTTTTTAGAGGTGGGAGTTTTTTGGTAGTCTGTATATCATAAACATGTCTTACAGTTTTTCATGATGTTTGCCTTTGCAGAAGCACACATACACCGACCGATCAGCCACAACACTAACACAGACAGCAGGTGAATAGAATACCATGATCTAGTATAGGCTGGATATACCTAGATATATAGGCTCAATTGTGCCCCCAACAACTTAAAGACTTCCTGCCTAGCCTGATCACACAGAAAATCCAATGCGGAATCAATTGCAGAAAAACAGTCTATGTTGGCCACGATAGAAAGATCACTCAGTGCATCATAGCCTGATGTGCATGAAGCCCAGCATGCAGAGTTCAAGGTTGTTGATCTGACCTCCCAGGCACGCCAGGCATCCCAAACTGAGCAAGCACTGATGAAATGTGCTGGACAAACAAGTCCAATCCATGCAGCCCCTACCCTGGAACACACAGGACCCAAAGGATCTGCTGCTAACGTCCCGTTGCCACAGCACAGCCTTAAAGGTCTTGCGGTGTTGTGCCAGAATGGGCCTGAGATACCTGGATGGCACAAGGGGAACCTTGTAACAATACTGGGCTTAAACCCCTATCTCACCTGTGCGGTTTGACTCACGGTGAGATGCGGTGTCGGGCATCGTGAGTTGCCGCGATTGCCCGCTGACGTTCCGCGAGGCCCGTCAAAAAAATTAAGCATGTTTCATTTCTCATGCGGAAAGATGGAAACATACAGTACTCACAATGCCAAAAACTCGCGGTGAATCATAATGAACCGTATCTACGGCCACCGCGTGAACCCGCATAGGTGAGATAGGGGTATTAATGTTTTGGGTTTTAATGTTATGGCTGATCTGTGCATATTAAATTCTGCTTAAGAAAGCATGGCAGGTTGATTATTTCAAACATCATTTTCATACAAGTTTGAATAGTAATTTTGACAGGACACACTACACCAAAAAAAAAAAAAAAAACAGCGAAAGAAAACTTCTCTCTACCCACAAGACAGCTGCATGTCATTTATGCCAGAAATGAGATACTAGATACCAGCCCTGGAGAAAAGGTAAGAGTGAGAGAAACAGTAGAACTAAACAGCTTCCTGTTAATTCAACACACATTGCTTAAAACCATGAGACTTAAGTGAATTTGACTTTTAGGTGTATTGGAAAGAGCTCTTTCTTTAAGGCTCTAATATAAATTGCATCAACGGTAGGACAAAATACGAAATATAGAGTTTCGACCCGGGCTGTCAAAGTGCCTGTGGGCTGAGGTTCTGAAGCTGGCATGGAGCTTCCTGTAGGGGTGACATCACCCGCACATGTAAATCCTGAAAACACCACAGAGATTGAAGACAAACTTGTACACCTATGAAATGAATCTTCACATTTTGTGATATCTTCATTCACAGTTCTACAGCTTTAGGTCTTAGCTCCATCCTTCTTTACCTCTGGTTGCGGTGAGTCCCTTAGGATTTGGGAACTGTTTGGATTCCTCATTGGCTACGGTATATGCATGACAAAATTCTTTATGTTGCATATCATATTTAAGTAATGTGTGCCAAATATATGCTACATTAAATGTGAGCTGCCCTTTCATTTCCAAAATTGTTTAAAAAATTTAGTTGTAAACTTCATGCATACAGGTCCTTCTCAAAAAATTAGCATATTGTGATAAAGTTCATTATTTTCTGTAATGTACTGATAAACATTAGACTTTCATATATTTTAGATTCATTACACACAAACTGAAGTAGTTCAAGCCTTTGAACCCAAATCCCAAAATCCCTATCTCAAAAAATTAGCATATTTCATCCGACCAATAAAAGAAAAGTGTTTTTAATACAAAAAAAAGTCAACCTTCAAATAATGATGTTCAGTTCTGCACTCAATACTTGGTCGGGAATCCTTTTGCAGATTCTTGTGTCTTGTGTCTCTCAACTTTCTCTTCACAATATCCCACAGATTCTCTATGGGGTTCAGGTCAGGAGAGTTGGCAGGCCAATTGAGCACAGTAATACCATGGTCAGTAAACCATTTACCAGTGGTTTTGGCACTGTGAGCAGGTGCCAGGTCGTGCTGAATAATGAAATCTTCATCTCCATAAAGCTTTTCAGCAGATGGAAGCATGAAGTGCTCCAACATCTCCTGATAGCTAGCTGCATTGACCCTGCCCTTGATAAAACACAGTGGACCAACACCAGCAGCTGACATGGCACCCCAGACCATCACTGACTGTGGGTACTTGACACTGGACTTCAGGCATTTTGGCATTTCCCTCTCCCCAGTCTTCCTCCAGACTCTGGCACCTTGATTTCCCAATGACATGCAAAATATGCAACCTGTAGCCCATTTCCTGCACACGCCTGTACACGGTGGCTCTGGATGTTTCTACTCCAGACTCAGTCCACTGCTTCCTTCCGCAGGTCCCCCAAGGTCTGGAATCGGTCCTTCTCCACAATCTTCCTCAGGGCCCGGTCACCTCTTCTCGTTGTGCAGCGTTTTCTGCCACACTTTTTCCTTCCCACAGACTTCCCACTGAGGTGCCTTGATACAGCACTCTGGGAACAGCCTATTCGTTCAGAAATGTCTTTCTGTGTCTTACCCTCTTGCTTGAGGGTGTCAATGATGGCCTTCTGGACAGCAGTCAGGTCGGCAGTCTTACCCATGATTGCGGTTTTGAGTAATGAACCAGGCTGGGAGTTTTTAAAAGCCTCAGGAGCTCCATCTTTAACATTCTCCTCCCAGTCACTGGTGCCTTTCGTTGTGAGCGGACAGTTCACAAAAAACATATACAGTAAAAAACCATCAACTGGCCTCAGCATAGATAGTGTATTAAAAAAAAAAATTTATTTCCACTTCGGGGTCTGTGTGCTTGGTGGGTTTTACTCTGAGTGCTCCGGTTTCCTCCCACAGTCCAAAATCCACAGTCAAATCAACATTTGTGTGTGTGTGTGTGTGTGTGTGTGTGTGTGTGTGTGTGTGTGTGTGTGTGTGTGTGTGTGTGTGCGTGCGTGTGTGTGTGCGTGTGTGTGTGTGACATCCCATCCCAAACCAGGCCCCCTGCGACCCTTTATATAGGGTAAAGCAGTATAAATGATCAGCGAGTGAGTAAAAATTAAAAATTTAAAGAATGTGCAGCTTTAATTAATCACTTAAAGTGTCCCTGTAGTTTCCACATTAGTAATATTTTTACTGATTGTCTGCTGCTGTTTGAGCAATAAAACACAAAAAGAGTATACAGTGGTGGCCAAAAGCACTGAGAATGTAATCAAGATAATAAGAATAATTTGTTATTTCATGCAACAAAATTGTTATACAATAATTCATATTTAGTATAAAGTCCTTCATTCTTCAAAACCTGCTGTATCTGTCTGGGCATCGAATCAAATAGATGTCTGCAGTGTTTTGGTGTCACTCGCTCAAACCATGTCTGCATTTCAGCTTTTCCGAGTTTTAGCCCATTTTGTGCAGCCTGGACACCCCGGCGTCAGACCGTAAAAAGTCCTGTCCACGTATTTGTTCCATCCATTAACAAACCCAACTGATTCTAATTTGCAGAACTCTTCACCTAGATACTGTAGGTGGGAACTAATTAGTCACATCACCTACATTGTGCATAGGGAGAACTGTAATACTGTACATGGCATATTTTGACTTAATACTTTTAGTCACCACTGAACTATATGTTCACTATTACTTAAATATACTGTACAATCCATCACTTCATCATCATGCAGACATTATAGTTACCCTTATGTTATCATAACATCATTGTACATCGTATCATTACAACATCATCTCAGTGTTATTAACAGGAGTGATGGTGGTGGCTCGGTATGTTAAGGCCCTGAGACAGAGGTCGGCGGTTCGAGTCCCAGCTCTGCCAGGTTGCTGCTGTTGGGCCCTGGAGCAAGGCCCTTAACTCTGGGGCACTGAATAATGGTTGACCCCGTGCTCTGACCCCTGCATACAAGAATTTGGGATAGAATAAAGAATTTCACTGGACAGTAATGCTTTGGACATGATTCTTTCTTTTTTGTAACTGAAAGTGACTGGTTTTATTCCATATTTTGGCAAAAGGCAATCCGAATATGTTAAAAAGACCTACTGTAAACACATGCTGAACTGTCAATCATTTCATTTTCTATACCGCTTAATCCTGTGTTCAGGGTCGCGGGGGACCTGGAGCCTATCCCAGGAAACTTAGGGCACAAGGTGGGGTACACCCTGCACAGGGTGCCAATCCATCGCAGGGCACACACACATACACACACTCACACACTAAGGGCAATTTGGAATGTCAATTAACCTAACCTGCATGTCTTTGGACTGTGGGAGGAAACCGGAGTACCCAGAGGAAACCCACCAAGCACGGGGAGAACATGCAAACTCCATGCACACGGGAATCGAGCCTGGCCGGGGAATCGAACCCGGACCCTGGCGGTGCAAGGCGACAGTGCTAACCACTACACCACCGCGCCGCCTATGCTGAACTGTCAATCATTTTAAAAAAAAGAAAAGAAAAGTTAACTAGACATTAAAGCAGAGGCTCCCGAATGGACATACAGTATATTTCCTTGTTTTGTATGTGACTTCTATATAAACCTAATGTATAGAACTGACTTGGCCAATCTAAGCTTGTATTTCTTAACACACCTTTTTAAATCCATGCAGGAGGTGTGCTTGAAAGGGCGGATCTTTCTACTGTCACATCCAGATTCGAAAGATGCGTGAGGAATAAAACACGACAGGGTGTGGTGTTTATAGGAAAATAACCCACTCTGGGGTGTTGGGATGCAGCCCAATGTAAAGCACTGGAGCCTGGTTTATTCTTGACTTATGACTTTGCGTGCGTGTGCAGAAGAGGCGGCAACTCGTGCGGCATTGTTCACACACTCGTCTGCATATCGTACCTAATCTGGAGGATTGGTAGCGACATCCACTAAAGTTGGCACGTCTGAGTCAAAACATCCCTGTCTGTCTGGTTTCCAAGTCGAGCTGTTTAGTGATTGCATACCCAGCAATGATAAACACACTGATGAGTTCTGGTTTACTTTAAACTTTCCACCGTCATGACTGTTGTCATGGGATGTGTCTCAGATTGAAACTCTAACCCATTTAACAGTATTTATTAATTCAGAAAGGAGTCTTTTTGCTGAGTTTGAAGGCAACAACAGAGCTTTTAAAAGTGTATTTACTAACCTTAATAGGAAAAGCAATTCATGTTAGTACTGCGTAACACACTGGAGTCCTACATACACATGTGATTTGAGACTCATCGACTACTGTATGACTATTGGTAGCAGATAAAGAAAGCTCTTGAGCCACACCCTATTTCTTCATATTGAATTAATATAAATTTAAAGAAATGGGAACAAATGGTTTACAGCAACAGGCCTCAAAGTGTCTAAACACACAATTTAAAAATTGGTTATTTATGTAACAACATCAATAGCAACCTCATTTCCCCTCTCATCTATTCCAACAGTAAACTAATCACCAGCCTGATCATCTGTTTCATGTTTTTCACTGGTTCATGCCTTTTTAAGTTTAAGATTTTATTTATTTTTTTTTTTGGTTGAATAATTAATAGGCCACTGTGTTGCTTCACAAACTAAAAAACATCCTTCTGAAACTGCTTAGACTAGACTGAAAATGAGAGCCAAACCCCCCCCCTTCAGGAAGCCTGGAGAAGCCTGGAGCCTTAAGACTATAATTAACACAAATACATTATACAAGAACATTTGGCTCTTTGGAAGCAAAATATAAAGAAGTGTGGGGCGGCTCAAGACTTCTGCACAGTGGATATGTGGGGGACTTTTATTATAATTTAGGAAAATAGCTTTTTTTAATTTGTGTTGCAACCCCTCATGTTTATGTAATGTAGATCTGGATGTACATTTGGGGTAATCATCTTGATCATTTTCTTTTTGGCCAAGTTTTAACTTCCTGGATGAAGCAACCAGGTTTCAAAGAAAAACATTCTGCTCCTTCAGAAATCACTCCATCCACCAGCCACAAGACGTCTTGTTTTTTGTTTTTTTTCATTATGATGGCGAAAGACATAACTCATATTTGATTAAAGGCAGCAATCGAGTTTTAATAAGAATTGCATAATGCTGACTGTGTTGTGTCGTAGAGCTATTTAAAGAACTTGGTGTGTCTAGTTTTGGGGAATTAAAAACTATTCGCCAAACATCGCATTAAAAGTATAAGAGAGAACTGTTTCAGGCCTCTGTTTCCCCTCTCTCATCCCATTTCCTTTCTCGTTCTGTCTTTCTCTTTCGTCACCTACAGTGGCTTCATAAAAGTGCAGCCAGCAGACAAGCATCCTCCTTACTTAAACAGTTTAGTAATGCTGGTTTTGGCTGCATGCGATGCACGATTCCCATTTTGACCCATCTTCCTGGAAATATTGTCCATGCCCCATCACATCCTATTTGGTTAAGACAAAGCAGCTCCTCCTGTTAGAGGTTTGTAATGAGTTTTTGTCCATATGTGCGTCTGAGTTAGCATTTTGTTGCCATGTTTGCTGTCCGATGACGTAGGGGATGTCTGAATATTTAATGCAATATTTGATCTGTCTTATCTCCCAAAAAAGGAGATCACTCCTTTTGACCATCACAATTAACAGTAAGTATTGCATTGAAAGAACAGACGATCTCAGTTATTTAGGTTATTTAGAAATGTTTGGGCTGACCGCTGATCTTTCAGGAATTCAGACACTTTTGTTTTTATTTAACATACTTTCAGCGCATGCATGCATTTCAAATTTACACACATAATGCCTGATATGTTCGTACATTTATTATTATATTATTTAAAAGTATGTGATCACAAGCAAAATTTATTTTTCATTGGGAATAACAGGTTCTTACAATGATCTAAGGTAGTGGGGCTAAAAACTGTCTCACCTACACCTACACCTGTAGGTGAAAAAGTGAATTTTCAGATAGGATCATATACCACCTTTTACTTAACAATACTGTACTATATATATATACTCAACATTGCTTAGTGCTTCTTATCATCCAATGCATGCTTAATTTATTTTTGGGAAATTTTAATACACATTTCATTCTTTGTCATACACATTAATTTTTTTGTCAGAAAATTAACTAAGTACAATTTAATGAATTTAATTCACTTTTACGTAGTGTTTATTTTATGTTTTTTATTATTATTATTATCTTACAATGATCTTAATTGTCATTCAGATGAAATTTGGCCAATTTAGATTTCACATAAAACGACATAAATCTGTAAAAGCGTATTGTTCTAAAATGTAAAATTGGTAAGATATTGCAATATGAATTTGACATGGTTACAGACACTACAGATTCTTTTGGCTTGTTGAGCTCTCTCTCTCTGTGTGTGGGGTATTAGTGCTGGAAAAAAAGAACATGTTCAATGTTACTTTTTTCACCTTTTTTGATTGCAACAGGCTACATTTACGATAAAAAGAACGGAGCTTCATTAAGTTCCCAGCTTCAGTACTGTTCCAGTGGTTTTCAACTTCAGTCCAGAAGGACCAGCTGCCCTGCATACAGTATTTAAGTACTGTATACTTTCCCTGCTCTATCACATCCTCTTCAATTCTGAAAAGACTGTGACTTGATTTGACTGTGACTTGACCTGCTGATTTGTTAAATCTAGTAAGCCTCTCTTGGAGAAGAAAAAAACCACTAAACTGCGTAGGGCAGGTGGTCCTCCTGGAACACTACGTTAGAGAACAATGAGTAACTGCAGTCATCTTCATTCTTATGCCCCAGGCAAAAACCAAAGCTTGAAATGCACAGATATGCATCTAAAAGATCTATACAAAATTATAAGGCTTCGTTCACAAAAATCGAGCGTTTTTCTGGCGTTCGTAGCGTCCGGTGAGCGCGGATCAAGCACTGAAGGTTTTCTACACATACAGTAGGAGTCAATTAGAGTGTTCACACAGGCTTTGGTGAAGTGCGTTTGTCCGGCTGCGGATTCTAGAGTTTATTCATTCATTCATTCATTCATTCATTTTCTATACCGCTTAATCCTGTGTTCAGGGTCGCGGGGGACCTGGAGCCTATCCCAGGAGACTTCGGGCACTAGGCGGGGTACACCCTGGACAGGGTGCCAATCCATCGCAGGGCACACACACATACACACACTCACACCCATCCATTCACACACTACGGGCAATTTAGGAACGCCAATTAGCCTAACCTGCATATCTTTGGACTGTGGGAGGAAACCGGAGTACCCGGAGGAAACCCACCAAGCACGGGGAGAACATGCAAACTCCATGCACACGGGAATCAAGCCTGGCCGGGGAATCGAACCCGGACCCTGGCGGTGCAAGGCGACAGTGCTAACCACTACATCACCGCGCCGCCTGGATTCTAGAGTTTAAATTTAGAGAAATAAAACTCTAGAATCAATCTAGATAAAATCGAGCAGATCATGTTTGGAGAAAGTTGTGCTTATGATCCAAAGAATGCAATAGCTACAGTACAGTACATTATGAAGGTGAAGTACCATGGCATGGAGCTGTTTCTCTGCAAAGTGTTGAATAAATGTGTCTGAATACTTATTTCCCCCCACACTCTGTATGCACTGTAGAACTCCACTATTTGTACATGCAAAGGGTCAGTTCCACGTAATTATTCTGAGAAACATCATCCATAATGAATCACGAACCACAAGCCAATTGCTCCCTACCATGTTCTAAAAGGGGAGGTCAGAGCTTGAACAAACCGCTGCCGCTATCAGTAATCAGCGTTCTTGGCACCAAATGCACTTTTCCAGACCAGACGCTTTCTACTTTTTTTAAATATATATATATATATACTGTTACTTTTACTCTTCATATTTTAGTTGGACAAGGAGTGTGGTTGATACCATTAGCACAAAATCAGATATTAGCGGTTTATCATTCCTTGAATTATTTACAGTGGCAACAGGAGCCCCTTATATCTCCATCAGTGTGACGGCTAACTCCACCGTACCATGGATTGCACGCCTAGGCGAGGACTGACCTGAAACAGTCAAAAATTAGTCTGTGGCCACAGAGTATGCGTAATACCCCAAATGTCCTGTTCCTTTGAGTAAATGTAGCCAAGGAGCTCAACAGAGCTGAATATGTACGAGATAATGATCAATAGCGAAGCTGAAAAACCTCTCCACCTGCTTACGTCATTGTTTAATGCGGCCCATTAAGAGAAACAAATTAAAGTAAATTTACAAAGTCATTTACTATTTATGTGCCATTAAAGTAATCTCTTTTAATATAACAGATAAAGATTTAGTTTTCTTCAGGTCACAAAATGTACTTCTGAAGAAAAAAGAAGAAAACACAGAAAAGATATAATTTTAGCATTACAAACTTGAATATTAATATAGTGATGTATAACTGACTCAATTATATTATATTATATTAGCAGAGGTGGAAAGAGTAATAAAATGTTGTACTCAAGTACAAGTACTGTTACTTCAGTGAAATTTTACTTAAGTACAAGTAAAGTTACCATTATAAAAATCTACTCAAATAAAAGTAAAAAGTAGCTCATAAAAAAATTTACTCAGAGTAAAAGTTACCGAGTTACTTTTTTATTTTAATTTTTTTAACAGTGTGGGTGATTCTTTTGCTGAATTGTTTTGCCCTTGGGTGTTTCCATGTTCACTCTTATATTAACAGATTATTGTTTGTGTTTAAATGTTTGCTGTGGGTGTCGATTGTATATTGATCTGGCTCTGCTTTTTTTTTTTTTGTTAAAAAAAAAAAAAAAAAAACACAGCGTGGGGGGGGGATGAGGCATTCTAGCGTAGTTCAAAAAAGATGAGCAGATATAAAATCTCAAACTAGTTGTTTTTAACTGAAGGAACACCTTTGCATAATAAAGCTGTTGTCTTTCTTGTGCTTGAAAATCAAAGTGGTCACTTAAATATGGTGTTACGTCCCAGTCTAGGGTCATACAGCAAAAGACTGGTTCAGGGTTCTATTTTAAACTGTATGGAAATGGTGGTATATGGCAGAAAGAACTAGATCCAATCATTAACTGATGAAATAATGAGGTTTGTATATACACACACACACACACACACACACACACACACACCAGGAGGAGGATCAGATTCAGGATGGACCCAGGCCAAAATAATAAACAAAATGGTATTTATATTTAGTAGCTAGATTACCTGCAAAAAGAAACAACAAAAAAAAACCCAGAAACAAAAATACAGGTACCTTCCCGGACTCCCTAAACCAAAAACAGTGAAATTATCTACAAATATATACAAAGACCAACCAAACCAAAGGGACAAAGCAATAATCAAAGTCAATTGGAGGCAAAAAGTCAAAACCGGAATACACAACTAAATATCAAAACGCCAAAATCACAACCTCTTTCATCTTTCCCGCGTCTCTCTCCGGTTTATACATGGTCGCGCTAGTCGATGACGTCACTCAGGGCGGAAGCGACCGTGTGGAAGGTCAGGAAGATGCCGATGTCAGAAAACCCGGAGTGGAGTCTGGAGCGGCGCGCGACCAGGACATGATACACACACGCGGCGCAACGGAGCATTTATACAAAGCATAACATTTTCATTATTTTATCATTTTCATTCATTTATTTTTTACTCAGTAGCGAATATGATTTAAAATGTAGCGAATTACAATACTTCAAACAAAACGTACTTAAGTAAAAGTAAAATTACAGATTTTTAAAACTACTTTAAAAAGTAGAAATACACAAAAAAGCTACTCAATTACAGTAACGCGAGTAAATGTCATTCGTTACTTTCCACCTCTGTATATTATATTATATTTTGAGTTGTAGTTAAGTATGAGGTTCATTGATTGAGTGATGATGAAAGCTTGAGCATGAGAATGCAAATATATTTCACTATTTTCATTCTCAAATTAAGATTACAAATGAAGTTAAATCTGTATGGTTAAGTTTGAGTTGTAAAGAAATCTATGACCTATGATGTATTTTTATATCATGAATATTAATGAATGATATACCTGAACAGTTGGAACAGAAAATGATTTTAGGAAACAGACAAATAAATTTATATACATTAATACACTTGGTAAAGAAAGCCTCAATCAAGGCTAATGCATTTAAACCTGTTTCTCTGACATGTTCATACCCCATCACTGGTATTTATAAGGCGCACTGGAGTAATAAACACGAATGGGTTTACATATTGTTATGCTTTTTTTTTTATGGTTTTAGGGAAGAAAGAAATTAACTAAGCAGACAATGTACAAACAACGTATGAATAAACCAAAGGGACAAAATGCAGAATCATAATTTTGTGTTCTTTGGTTTGAACAAAAGAGCTGCACAATGTCAAGCCTGGCTTTTTTTGTTTCAGTTGTTTACTCTGCCTCTTTTCATGAAGAAACATTTTGAACTCGACACTTTGCATGTACAATATTTGTATGTCTATACCAAGAGCCCGCGCTATAACGAGAACCCTAATGTTTTCATAATAGTAACGGTGAGTTAGGAGAACAGTGAAAAACACAAATGAAACTTGAGGTTTTTAAACCTTTCTTCTACAGACTCGTGTCTCCCAATCACTTCCAGCTGTTAAAGTTTTTTTTTCTTTCTTTTTTTTTTTTTTTCAATAGCACTCAGGCATTTATTCAGTGCTTTAGTCATACACTTCCACTACTGACTCACCAGAGCTGGAAATTGGCCTAGAGCTTTTCAATTTGTTAAATTTCAAGATCAACCAGGCCAGTGCAGTCCATTCACAATACAGTGCAGAAATATATTTGAGAAACAAACAATTAAAAAATAATAATCTTAGAGAAAATTAATTCTCGTGCTTAACATTTTCAGCTGCCACCAATAACTTTTCTATCGTACAGTTTCATCCTCAGTCAATCAAATGCATTTCAAATGCACACACATTATTCTGTGTTTTCAATTACACATTTTTTTTTTTTTGCAGAAAATGGGTGATTAATTGAAGGTTTTTGTTAACAACTTGCATTTTCTACTAACGTTTAAGATTTTCCATAGAAACCCATATGTCCTACTGTACCATTAGGATTTGTTTCCGTAACAAATTATCTTTCCTACCTCTTTACAATACCTATTCGACCCTATGCAAGCCAAAACACAATCCCAGTAGTGGTGCAACAGAATAGAAAGGCAAATTATCCACATGCATCTTCCCAAAAACCTCAACTCTGCTATGCACAAGCAACTCCTGCTCCCTTGTTTTGGAAATAAATTGTACGGCAGAGTAAAGTATACCATACACATGTATGTAATTCCTCTGGTGTATATATCACATCTGCCTCTTTTCTGTTACCAAAAAAAAAAAATCATTGTCTGTCTTTTGTCTCTATAGAATCCCTTTCTCTGAGAAGACTCTGGGAGAGCGTGTGTCTTGTGGACTCGTTCCAGAGCTTTAGTTGGGTAAAGAGTCACTTCATCAGCTGTCAGGTATAGATTATATACTGTATGCTGCACGGCAGGTAGAGCGGGATTTCTTTAACATGAACACAATGATGGATGTGCTGAATCCTCTGCATGAGAGAAAAGTATTTAAGGTAACACTCCACTTATATTTATTGTTTATAATATATTTTGTCATATAGTATAATATATTTATAATATATATATGCCTTATATTTTTTGAAAAGTATTTTTTTTATTCCTTTGTATTATGTAATAATAATTTCTATTATTTCATTCCTAAATCATCAATATCACTAAACATCCCTAAACTGCACTAATTTATGTTCATATTTAACAGAAAATTAATATGTTCATCTTTATGTTTTTATTTTAATTAACATCTATTAGCATTTTATTAACAATTTAATTAAGGCTGTAAAGATATTCGATATTAGATATTCCATATCTATATGAGTAGATATATCTAATTATGTTTATGTAAATGTGTTTATTATTATTACTATTACTACTACTACTACTACTACTAATAATAATAATAATAATAATAACAATAATAACTACAACAACAGCAGCAATAATAATAATAATAATAATAATAATAATAATAATAACTACAACAACAGCAGCAATAATAATAATAATAATAATAATAATAATAATAATAATAATAATAATAATCATCATTATTAGTAGTAGTAGTAGTAGTTTGCTTTCACGGTGGACAAAAGCTTAATGTCTGGAAGCTGTATATACAATTTTGCAAAAAATAAATAAATTCTTTAAAAGTACTATATATATATATTATATATACTGTATATAAAAGGCGCCTACAAATAAAATATATTATGTATATATATATTGAATAAATTCACCAACTACTTTAAGTGTCCAAATATCATAGCGTTAGCATTTATGGCCCATGTTACATCATCTCAGCTGTTTTCATTCCGGTCTGAGCTTGTATCTCCCCCTTGAAGGAAACACCTGCATTAAAGCTTCCCACCTGTGCAGCAATAAGCCCGTGGCAGCTGCGAGTGAGGAAGATCAGAGCGCGTGGTGATGACAGGGCAGAAGGCTAATTGGAGGGGATCACAGAACTTGGTGATGTCAGAGTGTCCAAATGCTGCAACTGTGCAGCTGTTCAGGTCAGAACAAGCAGGAGCTGGAAATCCTAATGCTGATCTCAAACTCTTTAAACTATCTGATCTCAAACTCCCGAAATCCATATCGATCCCAAGAAGTTAAGATAATTACACAGTGATACTGTATATGTGAGATACGTGGAAGTTAACATTGCAGCATGACTATGCAATATCTGCTATATCCGGTCTGAAACATCTTGTGATTACAGGAAGGAAACTATAAAGGTTGCAGGCGTCCAGTATTAAGTAAGTGAAAGCTGACTGTGTAGTGCAAGCAGGAAAATGCTCCTAACACTGATCACGCCAATGCAAGAAATATATTTAATACTAATAAGGTCACAGACCTTCGTATCTACTGTAAGTGAACCAAAGGGCTTCACAGTGCAGCTGCGAGGACACCTGGGTTATCAAGCACTTTGTACAGTACAGTACATGCTGACAGCAGAAAAGTTGTGCAAATCATCTGCCGAGTTTCCCGGCTTTGAGCCATCAGCAATAAAACTCACTGAAGTGGTAACTTTCAAACTAGGGATTTACGCTTCTGACTGATCCCCTGCATTCTCAGTTTGTACTTCGTTTGGAAAAATTTGAGCTCTTATTCTTACCTCTTAACTCCAGAAGTCAAAAAGCAAATACGACCTTAATGAACTATGAAAGTGTTGTCAGTCGGTATTTCTTGCTACTCGTACTATATTTCTGGGGGAACATTTGGCTATATTTTGCAGAGATTGTCGGTCAGTAGCATTTGAAACGGCCAGTCCTGGTGAAAGTTTTCTCAGTCCAGGCCATTGTGGCCGGCGGCACTGCTGAGGGTGAGTCGACTCACACAGCTGGTCCCGGAGGACCGAGAGATTACGCTCGCGTCCTCCGCCGCTTATTTTGTCTGACTTTCATAAACAAGTCCCAGGGTCAAATAATCTTGTCGTATATCTGTCTACAACTCACACCAGGTGTTTTTAGTATTTGGACAAGCTGTTATGTTCCTTATGCCAAATGCACTGCTGTGACCAGCCCCTTAAAAGCCCTGTCAGAAATGCCAACTGACTGTCATGGGTTCCCTAAAAACAGTTAAATCACGTTGTGGTCATCGATTTAGGCTATGTTTAACGATTAAGCTGTTTATTTAGGGGTCTCTTATCAGCCATTGGCGGCCCACTTGCTGATCTCATTCTCCCAGCAGATGGATGACGACATCATCACACAGCGCCATACAGTCTTGGTTACATCTAAACGCTTGTCAGTCACATGACAACATGGTGGTAAACTGAGAATGCTAAGCTCACAGCGTCCAGACACACATATACGCAATTATTTTTTCAACGATTTTGAAATTTTATCTCCTTTTATATCCAAATTTATTGGGCAAAGCTGTTAATTTTCTGTTAATGTTAACTGCACCAAAATGTCCTATAGTATTATAGCACTATACTAAGTATTATATTTGGGACTGTGTCTGTACGCGGTCTGTATCTGTATGAATTCCATGGTTTTGTTTTTTTAAATCAGTTTTTTTTTTTTCCAAAATGAAAAATCTTATTTTTTCAATTATTATTTTAATAAAATCTAGTACTGTATATGACAAGACCTATGCACTTTTGACTTCTATGTCAAATGAGGACACAAATTATAATGCAGGATGTGGCAAATAAATATTAAACGGTGATCCAGATGTAATGTTGCATATCTACTGTGGTGTATAAGAAACACCTTGTATGTGTATGTGTGTAGTTATATAATCAGTCTAGAGGCAGTCTGCCTCTAATTACAGGTTAGACACCTTCACAGAAGCCAAAGGCAGGCAGAGGCTGAGTACATATGGTGTCAATACGTTTTAATTACTCATTCTAATTCCCTTTTTCCTGTACTGGACGTGCTAAGTCTCGGTTCCCCTTGAGGATTTTTCACTGGCCTGCAGGTTAGAGTCGAGCCTCTCCAGTGGAGCTACAGTGCTCTCTGTTGGTTATTTGTGGAATGATAAAGACTGGATCTTATACTGTATAATAAAAATGGATATAAATGGTTTGGATAGCAACAGGGTGTTTAGCAATTGAATCATTTTACCAAAATAATTTTCTATCCAATTTTAACAAAGAGTTTAAAAAAAAATCTACATCCTCATATATCACTAAGATTCAAGGGGTTTAAATTGCCTTTGTAAAAAGTGTAGTGAACAAACGATGGTGGCCCGGGTAGAGAATAATGTAGTATTACTAAAAAAAAATTAAAATAAAAAAAAGTTGCAAGGTTGAATCATGGGCCCAGAATGAGTATGACTCAGAAACATGCTTTCATTAAAAAAAAAATAAAAAAAAACATCTTGAAGTGCTAGGATCTGTGCAAGTCATCAACCTTCATATGGCAAACCAATCACACTTTTATAGCTTTCTCAGTTACACAATAGTTGACCTCCAACGTTTGACCCCTCAATCGATAACAAGCTTCATGCCTCTAATAAAGCTCTGTTCACTTCTGTTTCATGCAAAGCTCACAGCATTATCATGAGCGTGTGTTTCTTTCTCTTGCTAGAGGCCATAGTTTAAATCGTACCGTTCATGTGGTGACCTGGCAACTCAGGGCTCTCCAGCCTAAAGTATACCGTTCCAGGAGGGCTAATAATCACACTTTCTTTTGGCAGCCAAACAGCAGCAAAGTTTGAAGTTTTCCAATGATGTGAATGTAGATTGCTGAAAACCGGCTGCCTGAAGGCGAGGTACTGTAGTGCAACATTTCAGAACTGCTCAAGAGCTGCTGCTCAGTATATACACATAACCCATAGCTCTCCAATGTTCAGCCCAGTGTTTGGATTAATTCCTGCTTAAATCCAAGTTGTTCATACTCAAGGTGTGAGTAGTACAATGTTTATGAAATGTTATATATACTGTGAATAATCACTGTATGACAGATCGATATAAACAGGAATGTGGAGGGTGAAATCATACTTGGACTCATAAAATAAGCCAATATATATCGAATTTTCTTATAATAAAATTCAGCCAATATTTGTGGGCCACCTCAAGCCTGGCCTGCAGTACCAATAAAATTACTTACAATGTAGATTATAGCCTGGTGCTCTTCATCGACAAATCAAGTAAATCAAGATCTCTGGATTTTTACCTAATAAACATGAACATTTTATACTTACTGTAGCTGTAGGTGAAGTATAGCTTATGTTCAGTATTTATTTTTACTGATGATTTTATAAACCGACCATACAGGACGACTCAATTAAATCTACAGTTAGTTTACTGTATCGTACAGTATACAGTATGTTTGTCAGCATCATTTTTTTTTAATCAGATCACCACTGATCTACACTTTCACAATGACCTGCAAGTCATTTCTCTAAACAAGTTTTGGTAGAATTGTTTTGTCTCTGTCCTTCTCATGTCGGGTAGCTTACAGTAGGTCATGCTATAGTGCTAGTGACAGCATAATCGCTTATCATTACATTAGAAAATCAATGCATTTTACATTTACATTACATTTAGGCAGACGCTCTTATCCAGAGAGACTTATATTTTTATCTCATTACACATCTGAGCAGTTGAGGGTTAAGGGCCTTGCTCAAGGCAACTTGGTGGTTGTGGGGTTTGAACCTGGGACCTTCCGAACCGTAGTCCAATGCCTTAACCACTGAGCTACACCTGGCGTGATTTGTGTGATTGCCATTTAAAAAGTACCAGGTATTTACAGTATGTAGTTAAAACGCAGAGCATTTTAGCCATTATTATTATTAATATTATTATTATTTTTTTTATGAACATAGGCTCAATATTGTGCAGTACATAGTGATGTATCCTTTTTTGTTTTAGTACAAAATAGACAATATGATGAACTGAGTTATATTTTTGAACAAAACATATAAAAATGGGTCACATAGCAGCATAGGTACATGTTTTGATTGCTGCTTTTAGTTGTTTCCATGACCAAAATAATAATAATAATAATAATAATAATAATAATAATAATGATTATTATTATTTTTATTATTATTATTATTATTATTATTATTATTATTATTATTATTATTATATCCTCATTTGGAGATTTCTACAGTTTTGTGACATCATTCCGATATTCCGGTAGGGGTAAAATGTACATGTTATAACAGTAATGATATCTTTCATTCTACCTGACATATCCAAAAACCCAAACGCACAGTTTGAAATCTGAAGCCTCCTTGTTAACACACATTTCCAAATAAGCCCTTTTTATTGTCATTGACCTATGCTGTGCTGACAGCAGGTATCTGTGCCGCTTGAGTTTTAACGATTATTAAAACGTAGTGAGTAAAAGTACAGGTGTTTGTCAAAAATCAGTAGAAGTAAAAAAAAAAAAAAAAAAAGTATTGCATACAGAAAATATTGAAATAAAGTACAGATACACAAGTAACAAAGTATTTGTTTAGTTATGAAGTGTTTGTGCTTGTAAACAAAGTATTTGTAGTTCATTACTTGCCACCTCTGCTAAACAGATACGGATACACGTGTTGTGCTATTTTGAGTATAATAGTCTATAACTAATCATTTCTATTTTTGTAGCCCTTTTTCAGTGATCAGTTTCTAACAGCAGGATTATTATCGGGAGAATATTTTCAGTTGTAAAACTGTTCTCAATTTATCACTGGTGATCAATTCCGTGTTTTCCCTTTGTTTTTTATCATGATGCATTTATCTCTTGTCTAAATTTCAGCTTAGAGCTGAAAAAGTGTACGGTTGATAATTTTGTCAACTGAAAAGTTGATAATCTTGAGTGTAATTTTTAACTAATAGAAATACCATCACGGCCGGAAATACAGTGTATATTAAGATTTAAAATGTTATACATTAACAAACCAAAAAGCTTGAACAAAAAGTTTCACTGTCAGTGTAAAGTGATAAATTATCATGGGATTTGTTCAGTGATTTGACTTAAATGTACCTCATCCTAAATGAACCAGCGAAGTGTTTTGGTAACAAGCATTTTTCACTCTCGTTTTCAACAGAAACCATCTAAATACTTTAAAAAGTTGATGCCAAAGCCGTCTTTTTTTTTTTTTTGGCCTGAATTCTGTATCAGTAGGAGGATGTTATTGAAAAACTGCCCGAACACAGACCTCTTGTAGAACAGTTTGATTGTGTTGCTTTTGTAGTGAGTGTGTTTGAGTGCAATGTATTTTATTCAGACAGGAACCCAGGAACCAGCAGGCTGCTATTAGCCCACTGCCTGGGTAGACGGAGCCTGTAATATCTTTATTTTCTCTCTGAAGAGCTGAACAAAGAAATAACAATGATGGAATGTCCAGCCAGAACCTAATGCCAAGTAAAACTGCAGCAGATGTCTGAGAAGGAATCTCACTTACTCTTCTTGCCTTTTGAGAATTTCACCTAGTGAAGGAGCTATTAGGACAGAAAGGGGTGGGGGGGAGGGGGGAGGGGGGAGGGACACTGAAGCATGTGGTGAAAGCTTTTGTCTGAAACTGACCAGTCCCTCTTGGGTAATGCCAGTGGGCTGACTACATCTTCAAATCCACGATTCTCTGAGAGACGTAGGGAGCTTAAGTGAAAGTGCAGCAGTGCAGATGCATAGCAACGAGAGTGAAAGAATATTTTTAACAAACCACAACAAAGTCACTGTCTAGATCTGAAGCCAGCCAAAAGTGTACCAGACTAAACAATACAATTTGCTCGATTAGACACAATAGAGTAAGTACATTCTAAGCAGTTCTGTGGAGTAAGCGCAAATGCCACGACTCTATTAAGTCCTGGTCTGTAAGTTGTTTTTGATATCAGTCTCTGCCAAATTAATGAACGTTAATGTTAACCCTATGTTCACAAATTAGCATCGGATGTATTGTCCCTGATCCATGCCAGAAATGAAATGAGTCTAAATATGCTGCAGAATTTAAGAGCAAATTTAATGTTGTTAAAGATCCCAAAAGATTATTTGATTTTAAACAACACAAACATTACCGAGTCCAATAGAAAAAAAACTATTTTCCAAAGAATCTTTTGCTTTCTTGCCCTTGCTAAACCTCACAGTTGGCCTGGGAATAGTAGGAGGAACTAAACCAAACATGCCTTAGCTCATAATGTCCCATACTGTTACTCCAAACATTGGGTCATCCCAGTGAGGTAAAAAGAAAGGTCAAGGGATGAGGCTACAACATCTAAAAAGTGCCTTGGCGTTGATACCCCAATGTTATCCTTCCATTACTTAAATCTCTAAGCTGCCTGGCTCTAATCTCAATTCCGAAAAAGCTTTAAACCACCTTTGGGAAAGTGGTGCAAGGTTTCGCTCTACTGCTGGTGACTAGAACTGGTAAACTGGAAAATGGATACGTAAAAAGTTTATTATGATATTCTCTTTCTGGCAGGTTACATTGTGCATAACAGTTTATGCGTGTATGATATATATTTATTTGTCATGATACTATACTACAATACTGACATATTAATCACAATGTTGCTGTAATAGAAGCTGAAGTGTTTGATCGCTTATACAGCACCATTGATCAAAATTTGGGACCAGAGTTTACCACAGGACATTCTAGGGGTGCTGGGCCCAGGTGAGTACTGTATACACAGGACAAGGCAACATGCATCTAAGAAATTATACCCAGGGGGCAATTTAACATAGCCAATTTACATACAGTACTGTACATGCATGTTTTTGCACAGTGAAAGGAAACCAAAAGTAATCCACTTTTACATGCAGAGAACATGCAGAAAACTTCACAGAGAGAAACAAGAGCTCATGAAAAAACTGGGAAAACTGGAGCTGTGGTCGATCTTACCATCTGATACCATCCAGAAGTATGACATATTCAATTTTTAACAAAATTACATCATGGTTAGAGTACTTTTTATTTTGCTCTATTAAAAATAGTTCATTTTGGTGTTAGTTTCACTGCCTTAAAAAAAGTTTGACAAACTATAAGTCTCAATAAATAATGTAACCTAAACAGAGAAATGATTTCTAGGTGAATGGGATCTCAATGCACTGAAGAAACATAAACCAGAAAAAAAGAAAAGGAAACAAAGCACTCTCCCTATGCTGCAGTGGCCACCGTTATGCCCTACTAATTTTTACAGTATGGTTTATTGGGGTGGCCAGTAGGGGCACATATGGTAAAGTATCTGAACATTTATCCCATGCGTCCCTCTAACTCAGCCTTCAGCCAGTAGCTGCTGAAGAAGAGACCAAGTGCGAAGTCACCACTAGACAAGCGTGAAATCCTCCACCTGGGAGATTGAAGGGCTGTATGATATGCTACAATAGAAGAATACTGTTTTCCCCACATCCTAAACCTCATATTAAATTTTCTCTTGTGGCACATTACCACCTAAGGCTAAAAAAGAAAGTTTATAAGCTTCCATCCCAATAGTCACAGGCAACCTTTAAGAGTTTACTAGCAGGAGAATTTTTGGAAAGAAAGCAAGGGCATCCATCAACTCAGAAAATTTACTGTCTTTTTTGCAGTCGATTGCAAAGACAATCCCCTTTGCTACTTTTCGCAGTAGTGTTATGGTCTATGCGTCTCCTCAGGACCACCACTTTAATGGTTCCCATCTAAATTTTGCTCATTCATCATGGATTAGTCTATCGCTCCGAGCAAAGCTCTGGATGCAAGGAAGGGCAGGGCGAAAAAGAAGTTATCAAGACATCGTAATAATTCGGTGACAATTGCCATTTACTGTGATAAAGTGCACCAGTGAGATGATTTAGCAGTGCAACAAATTATAAAAGGCGTCTTCATATAAAGCACTTGGTTATTAGCTTGTAGAAGAGAATATAGCAGCACAGTGCCTTAGTGGTTAGCACTGCCTCCATTCCAACTCCAGGGTCCAGGGTTTGATTCCTGCCTCGGGGTCTGTGTGCATTTAGTTTGCATGTTCTCCCTGCTTGGTGGGTTTCCTCAAGGTACTCCGGTTTCCTCCCACAGTCCTGTAGATAGACATGTAGATTAGGCTAATTGGCATTCCCAAATTGCCCGTAGTGTGTGAACGCTGTGTGAATGTTGACTGTTGGTCCTACCACGGTCAAAAAAAATGGGAATAAATACAATGGTCACCATTGACCTCCACAGTCCCATGTTGGTCTACAGAAGTTCCTATGAATGGATGGATGGAGAAGAGAATAATGTAAGCTACAGTACCATGAGTCTTTGTCTCATTGAGTCTTTCTTGAGTCTCTCTCATTGTCTGCTTATTTTGTATCCCATTAGTCATGTCTTATAAATGCCTGTTTGTCAACTCCATGGGCTTTAGCCTGTCTCTCAATTTCAGTATTGTTGAGCCTTGTTGTTTATTTGCCGGAGTCATTTTAATAAAAACCATAAACTTAGCCATGCATCCATTTGCCTGCCTCCATGACATCACCTAGATAACCATAGGGAAAATATTACAGTGGCACCAACATCATGTCCTTTTTATTAAATAGTTTGATATTTAATGGGGATTTAGAGCAAGTCTGTATTTCTGTATTTCTGTATATTGTTAGTATGATGTGATTTCCCCCCTCCCTTACTTTCTTCACCAGACTCTCTGAATATTACTTCCACCTGTGTGTTGCTCTGGTGTTGCCTCAATCTGTGTATGCACTTCTTTGTTTGTATTGTGTTCACAAAGCTTCATATGTGTTTAATCCCAGCCCTAGTCCGTTGTGGTTATGTTAGTTTCAGGTTGTTAACTCCAGCCTACCTAACTGGAGAACAACTGTGGATTTGTTCATGTTTTCCATGTCACCCTGTGTTTCTTGAGTCTGAAGCCTTGTATAAGACTTAATAAAATTATTAAACAAATACGTCTTATAGACTCTGGATCTCATCTTGAAAATTGATTCATTGATTTTCATTCATTCATTTTCATATGGATGAGGGGTGTTCAAGTCAAACCAGGACTTTTGATGACCTTTACATTACATTAAGGCATTTGGCAGACGCCCTTATCCAGAGCGACTTACATTTTTTATCTCATTATACATCTGAGCAGTTTAGGGTTAAGGGCCTTGCTCAAGGGCCCAACAGGGTCAACTTGGTGGTTGAACTTCCGAACCTTAGTCCTTAACCAGCGAGCTACATCTAACCCGAACTTTATAATGGATGAAGCGATATTTACAAGCAAGGTACGACGATGAGACGCTGAGCCACACTAAAAAAAAAAAAACAAAGAAACAAAAACCTACGTGTTAAAGATGGCTGTACATCAGTAAATGATGATCCTCATCGAGGTGGCTTGGAGCCCACTGCAGTCGTTCCTGTGAACATTCAATGATTTAACAACCTGATCCATGAAAACATGTCACCAACTGTCTGTGGGAACTGTACACATAATCATTCACCAACACCACTTGCACATTGCAGGAACTTGGCTGAGAGTTTTATCCACATCTCTCATACTGTCCCGACCATGCTCCAAGCCATTTCCAATTGTTTAGGTCATTAAAGGAGTTAGCCAGAGTTTCAGTCATGAATCAGACAGTCTGATCTTGTCTCCGGCATACTGAGAAAACTTTCTAAATTGAATAACAGGGGGATTATATAGAGAAATAAAATGAGGTTTCACGCTCATGTGTCTCTATGTGCCCTGTTTTTCTGTACAATCAAACACCCGGGTTTGACTTGAACACCCCTTATATTTGTATTAGTTTAGCAATATATTGTAAGATAGTGGTAAAGGGTAGTGTTGCCACCTCGTATCTACCTTCATTTAAGTTTCTTCCAATTTCACAAAATCTTGCAGGTTTGTCGATTGGCTTCAGCCCTTTGTGTAAATGAACGTGTGCATTTTAAATGTGAAGCTGTCTAGAGGTCCTGATGATGCCATAACATTACCCAGTTATATTATAAAAAGTATGTTGTCTATGATCATGTTTCACCTGCTGCTGAAGGTCCAGTATAACTGAATTAAACCTGCTATGTTAAAATACTAAAATGAAACCTACATTATATTATTACAGCTAAGACAATTATTCACACGTTTACACATATCCGTCTGTTCTCAGTTAAAATGACTTAATCTTACAAATCGACTGCATTAGTCATTTGGGCTGATTTCCCACTTTGATATTTAACGTTTGTGAGCTGCTTCATCTGTGCGGAGTGTTTTAGCACTAATGGATGACTTACTGTCAGCAAGCACTTCATAAGGGCTTCTCTGGTTACATAATTGGCTTACAACAAGAAGAGCTGTTTGATATTTGTTTTCTTTGGTGGTCCTTTTTTGGCTCAGAGCAATACCCAAATTCACAAAAGAAACTAGCCACCGTCTTTTCTGGGGGTTTTACTTCGCATTTATCTTGGCTGCCGGATGCATTGTACTTCAATGACACTGTGCAGACACTTCCAACTTTTTGTTTTACCGCCATCCATCTCTTGGCCTGTCTCATTTTTCTCTATCCCCCTTCAGCGAATGACAAAAGTTCAAAACACATGTCGTTCTTTTATTGCCTTTTCATGAGTGTATAACAGGTTGCCACCCTGTTGTGAGGTGCATGGGGTGCTGTCCTACAGGAACATTCCTTATAAGCCTTAACATACCACTTGGTTCCATTTACCGATGAGGGATCGATGATGAAAGTCGAGTTTTTGCCTTGTAATAAACCCCACTGAGGCAACAGAAGGGCAATTCATCACTATCTGCTCATCTGTTCTTACTTTGAATGAGACGAGAATATGCTACTTTACTAACACATTCGTAATGAATGTGTTAGTAAAGTAACATATTCTCATCTCATTCAAAGTATATTCACTGAATACATATTTTTATTTTTTTTAAAGTTAACACTGTCACCTTGCACCTCCAGGGTCCGGGTTTGATTCCCGCCTCCAGGTCTGTGTGCTTGGAGTTTGCATGTTCTCCCCATGATTGATGGATTTTCTCTGGTTTCTTCCCACAGTCATGTCCCAAAGACATGCAGATTAGTTTAATTGGGTGTAAAATAAATTAGCTCGTAGTGTATGAATGTGCGTGTGAACATTGACTGGAGGTGCTACCACGGTTGTAAAAATTTGAACAAATACAATGGTCACCATTGGCCTCAACAGTCCCTAGTTGGACTACAGAGGTTCTTGACAGAGGGATGGATGGAAATAAATAAACAAATAAACAGAAGAGCTGTTTGGCTGATGGTGCACAAACATTTATAACATGGATTGTGTTCAGTCCTCATATCAACTGGCATGTGGATACACATTCTAGAAGTGTGTATAGGTATATGGTGACATGGGGGCCCTGGAGCCTAACCCAGGAGACTTATGCCTCTTTTCCACTGCATAGAACGGCGCGACACGGTTTACACATCACGTTTTGGTAACGGTTCGGCGCGCTTGGAACCTCGGCTGAGGTGCTACTAAAAAAAGGACCAGGTACCATGTACTGTTCCCAGTGGAAAACCCCCCAAAAGTGAGTAGAACTGAACCGTGTCGTGCCGTACTATGCAGTGGAAAAGCGCCATTACAGTAGGGCAGAGGCGGGGTAGACCCTGGACAGGGTGCCAATCTCACACACTCCTTCACACACTACGGGTGTGGTGTTTGGACTGTAGGAGGAAAACCGAGTACTCATAAGGAAACCCACCAAGCACGGGAAGAACATACAAACTTCATGCACACAAAAGTCGTGAATCTAACCTGGGTCGAAGGTAGTGGTCTAGGTATTTAGAAAACTAAGAAATGTAATTATATGCTGTGTTCTTGGTAGTACAGATCATTTTACAAGCAAGCTACATTTCAACAATTAATCTGGATTTTAAAAAAAGCCTAAAGTGGGCTAAATGACATAGATTATAATCAGTCACAGACTGTTTCACGTAGCTACTCACCATACTCTTAACTTCTTTAACAAAAATGTAAATAAGTAAAACAAAAAAAAAAGGATTTTCATTTCAGATCCTGGACTGTGTCTACCGTAAACAGTTAGCTTTTGCTTTTGTATAACATGCAAAGTATACAACATAACGTACTGTACATGACATGAGTTTTTTCCACAGATTTATACTGTAGGTGTCAGACGATATTGGTTTATGATACGGAAATTCATTACTGAAATGAATATTCAAGATAAGTTAAAATGCCAATAAATTAAATGAAATATTTATTTCTATTTTTATCTTACAGATGATCATTTTAGCCACAGAGACCAACCTTACTGTACGTTTGCTTAGGCAGGGAAACCTCCAAACTGTGTCGGCTTCCAGACGTCACAGTAGGGCTTCTGCTCAGCTATAATTCTTTATCTCAACGTGGTATAAGGTGATCTTCGCATGACACCAAAGTAAACAGTAAGGAGCTGGTTGTGTTTATTGGTAGAAGCCGCTGTGTAAGAGTGGTGACAGGTACACATGGGCACGGACAAGGGCAGAAACTAAAATCCATCAGCACCTTGCTGCCGAATATCCTCTCCGGCCTTGTTACAAGCCCTTGCTTTCCTCAACTGTCTGCCATGTCAGGGTGTGTTTGTTAGGGCAGATGGTGAACTGCTGGAGTCACACCCAAGGATGATGGTATGGGGGAACCTTGCTCTAGAACACTGAGGACTTGGTGCTGACAACCAAACACACAGGTCTTCCCTTTTTAGGCTTGATGGAAAGACTCGAATGCATGGACATTTTTTTTTTCTGGATTCAACTCTCCATTTATTAACTACTATGAAAATATAGGAAATATATTTATGAAAGATATCTCGACTTTCCTCATAGCTGCTTTATGTATTAGTCTACTAGCACAGTGTTTTATTCATTTTATGATCTTCGATATGCACTTTAACCTGGTCATGTTTGCAAGGGATCCAAGCCTATCCTGGAAACACTGAGTTGATACATTCAAACACACGCTGAGGAGTAATCTAATGCAGGCAGTCCACCTACGCCACTGTTCTGGAGGCAGGGGGAATCCAGAGAAGCTGGAAGAAACCCACCGAGACATGCGCAGGGCATGTGAAACTTCTCACAGAGAAACAAACCAAACACAGTAACCTAAGCTCAGGACGAAAACAAGCACTGTGGTCATGTGAGATAGTGATGCTATACACCATTTTGAGACACTAATAGTACGCTTATGCAGTAGGTTTTTAAAATCATGATGATAACAATGACTTCATTGGATAAAAACACTGGCAGAAAGCAGTACTGTATATCCTGAGCACTTTGGTCAGATGAGAGGCTCTAGAGGTGGAACAATAAATCATTCTCCTCTCTCAGTTTAGCCTGTTAATGTTCCTCTTAATATTTTAATGTTTATGTACAAATTCTCCTATTGTTGCTTGATGAAAGAGTAGATATTTATAAGTCTTTTCCAAACGGTTCAGGTCCTCCCTTGGAATACGTTTTACAACTACTGCTTGTTATCTAGCCAAGCAATCACAGGTAACAGGGGCCCTACACAAACCCACCCGAGGCTGAGGTTATGCACTTCATGGAGAATTGACTTTATATTGGCTCTCATAAAGCACTGCTTGCTTTCCCAAAGAGGGTTACTATGGCAGCAGCTAAACTGATGTGTTTCTTTCCTTCCTTTCTGGAGTCAGCACCGAGATGGTCACAATCCGGTCAGCATGGCTTTTGGCAACAGCGTGTAGGTGCGCTCGGAAAAGTGCTCCTCTGAGGCTTTTTGGATCATTAATAAAACGTAATTGCAGCTAGCCAAGCTGTTATCGGCTTCTCCTTCAACAAGCCACGCGGCATGAAACCCGAGATCCGGCACTCATTTAGGCCGTGTTGGTCAGCGCAGCGTTTTGTATAAACACTTTATAAATCCTTCATATGAGGTCGTATGAGCTCGGCTGCCTGGAGCTCTTTTTATGCTTATTTTAAAAAACGAGGCCATCTTAGATGTTTCATGAGGTTTATTAAGGAACTGACAAAAAAGAACAGCCTAGATTGTGAATTTTTGATTTGCCTTTTTGAGTTATGGCCTTTGTCTGTTCTAAGGAAAATATACATGTTTCATTTTGGGGAGAAAACCGAGAGTGTGGTGGAGACGGTGCCAGCCACACAGAAATTCAGGGCTGTTTGGCAGGAAATTACTAATCCGTCCTTCAAACGATAGCCTCCTAACTGTACATCACCATGGCCTCGCAGTCTGAAGCCAAGAACAGGTCTGCCACTCAATGTAAACACTGGCCTCTACTACTGCTGTATACATAAGTCTCTCGTTTATTCACTATTTCTCCCTGTTTAATTTTTTTTAATAAGAGGCTTGATTTCAGAAGCAACATCCTGCTCTCAACAACTCTTAGAAAGTCTAATCCTTATTAGCTACGATATACACTGTAAAAAAATTTCATGTACTGTTTTATTACAGTATTTGTACTGTAGAAATAGACTACAGTAAATTGCTGTATTTTGATATACAGTTTATTACTGTGATTTTGTACTGTTTACTGTATTTTAGTGGTAAATAATTATTCGGACAACTTGTATTTTTAACAGCATTAAAAAATATATATATTTTTTTAGTCCTGCCCAATTCTTTCCCCCCGATTTTCTCCCCAATCTAGTCGTGTCCAATTGAACATCACCCGGGGTTCGAACCTGCGATCTCCGGATGATAGGGCGAGCGCTTTAACCTACTGCGCCACTCGGAGGCCCATAAAATCAGCAAAAGTACTTACACTTACTGAAGTTTTCATTAAAGTGTGTTCATTTCATTCATTTTCTATACCGCTTAATCCTGTGTTCAGGGTCGCGGGGGACCTGGAGCCTATCCCAGGAGACTTCGGGCACTAGGCGGGGTACACCCTGGACAGGGTGCCAATCCATCGCAGGGCACACACACATACACACACTCACACACCCAATCACACACTACGGGCAATTTAGGAACGCCAATTAGCCTAACCTGCATATCTTTGGACTGTGGGAGGAAACCGGAGTACCCGGAGGAAACCCACCAAGCACGGGGAGAACATGCAAACTCCATGCACACAGAGACGGGAATGGAGCCTGGCCGGGGAATCGAACCCAGACCCTGGAGGTGCAAGGCGACAGTGCTAACCACTACACCACCGCGCCGCCATCCATTAAAGTGTGTTGATTATCTAATTTACAGTTAAATACTGTATACTGTAGTGTATTAAAGTGTAAATACAATATTTACAGTTAAATATTGTAAATCACAGTAATGCTGTTTCTTTTACAGTAATGTGCAGTATTTCGAAAAAACTGTCGGAAACTGTAAAAAAAAGTCCTGTAAATTTACGTCTATTTGTTACAGTGTACTTAAGCACTAACAGACTCATAGAAGGGAATTCTGTTATATGAAATATTCTTACTTCAGCGCTGTCTCCAAATTTCTGTCTCCAAGTACATGGTGCGCACAAAAAACCCCCCACAGATGAGTTTAGATGTACCATCATTCACTTTTGGGTCTGCTTCCCTTTCTGAGGTGGCCGTTTTGATGAGGATTCAAAAGAATGCAGCACATGGCGTATAAAGTCCAGGCCAAGCACCAAGGGGCCCATTAGGAAATCAGCACTACATCAGGACCGTTACTGCTGAGGAGAGATGAAAAGTTTTATTGCCTATGTCTTCCATATGTATGAAGCATACCCTCCACTTTCAGCCACGATGGATGCTCACAGTTGTGAAAGATGAGAGCTGGGCCGTCAGTCATTGGATATCATGGCAGGTAGAACAAGAAGGTTAGTGGATGGAGTACAAACTGGAATTCTGTATTCTGTTTTGATCAATAGTTAGTGTCATCAGTGCTGATTTGTTCTATCAACAGGAAGTGTTCTAAGCCACTAAGCCTAAATCTAATCCACATATATAACATTGTCGTCCCCCCAGCGTGTACCCAGCGATCCCAAGATCCCAAGGTGACCAGACAAAGAGACTGACATCAGGCAATGCAATTACTAATACAGTACACTGACTTCTTGATGCATAAACACTCTTCAAAGCAGTATGAATGGATATTATGAGTTTACGTGACACATAATTATTCTTAGTACATTTAACATTATATAACATCTACTGTGTGCCTAGTAGTCTACATTTTTTTATTTGTTTCTCTTGAAAACTCTATTCTTTATTACCTGTACAAATAAAAGAAAGACCGATTTTAAGTATATACTGTAAGAAATAGTTCGTGTACACACTGTATATACTGTATATAACTATTTCTTTAGAAAATTAAAGTTAGACAGAGTTCTGCCATACAGAACGACAGACAGTACATGTAAGTTGGCTTCAACTTGTAATAATAATAATAATAATAATATCATTGATTACATTAAAGTTGATCAGATTATTTCAACAAACTCAACAAACTCTTTTCCTGTCAACAATGGGAATTACTCAGAAAACTACAGTACAGTAGGGCAGCGTCTCAATCCAGTTAGCACTTTCACTAACCATCACCGTTTGGTTGTTTTAGCTTAACACTGAAGAATATGGTGTGTGTGTGTGTGTCTCTGCGTCATCTTGCTTGTTTTACTGCAGGTCTGTCCTGTGGAAATGAAGCCACCCAGCCACCTTTAAACAGAACGGATTTTAAGGTCTATTGGAAACCGAAACACACAAGGTTATTCCTGTATAGACCACACACACGTGTGCACACACACACACACACACACACACGTACAATTACACACCACTTGAACACACATGCATAGGCTTAAACAATATAATGCAAAATAAAATCTCTCTCAAAAATTATATTTTTCAGACGAGGAAGTTCAGGTTCAGATAAAAGTTGGTTCCATGCCGCTTCCAGGCTTCATTAAATATCCTGTTTATATAACAGAATGCATGTTTGGTCCAAATCAAACCTGAACGTTTATATCAGAGTTTAAAATGTCTGTTTGTGTGTGTGTGTGTGTCTGTGTGTGTGTGTGTGTGTGTGTGTGTGTCTGCGTGTGTGTCTGTGTGTGTGTGTGTGTGTCTGCGTGTGTGTCTGTGTGTGTGTCTGTGTGTGTGTGTCTGCGTGTGTGTCTGTGTGTGTGTGTTTTGAACATTTTTCTAAACCTACTTAGGATTTCTTTCATCATGTAACATTCTCTTTATATCTTATCTTTGCTCTCCCTCCTGTGAGCACACACTGTGGATTAAGGAAGTCTAGTGGAAACTAAAAGACATATTTTTGTGATCCCCATATAGTCCACACACACACACACACACACACACACACACACACACACACACACACACACACACACACACACACACACAATGACTATTAACAACAGTAAGATGAACAAAAGCATTACATGGGTCTCCTCAATGACTAGGCATGGGATTTCAAACCCAGTACATGGGGTCCTTACTGAGACTTTTTCCATCTTTACTCAAGTTTGCTATTTTTGTGTCCTCTTGATTTATCCAAGTGTTACCTTTAACTAATATTATTCTTTATATGAACATTAATACGGCGGCGCGGTGGTGTAGTGGTTAGCACTGTCGCCTTGCACCTCCAGGGTCTGGGTTCGATTCCCCGGCCAGGCTCGATTCCCGTCTCTGTGTGCATGGAGTTTGCATGTTCTCCCCGTGCTTGGTGGGTTTCCTCCGGGTACTCCGGTTTCCTCCCACAGTCCAAAGATATGCAGGTTAGGCTAATTAGGCCCAAATTGATCAGAGTGTGTGTGTGTGCTCTGTGATGGATTGGCACGCTGTCCAGGGTGTACCCTGCCTCGTGCCCTGAGTCTCCTGGGATAGGCTCCAGGTCCCAGCGACCCTAAATACAGGATAAAGCGGTATAGAAGATGAATGAATGAATTAACATTTATATTCACTGTTAAAAGTGTGCCTGGTATGCAAGAGGTGACTATAAAATAATAACAGAACTTGATAACTATCACGATGTATAAGGTAATGTATATATACTACTGTAGGTATAAACTGATGTATCTGTAAAAGAGAATACACATTTTGAAGGAGCTAGCAGATGTCAATGCGGATCAGAAATGCAAGAAAAGAGAAAGAGAATAAGTACACATAAATAAACACACATACCCTACATACTGTATACACTGACATACATATGTACAGTATGGCCTGTTTTTTTGTTTTCTTCATTCCATCTGTGTTGAATCAATTTAATAAACAGGATCCTCCGTTAATCTTTGATCAGGCTTTAGTGAATCTTCACTTGCACACAGCTGGACTGTAAATGAATGTGAAAGGACTCCGGTTTCTCCGTCATACCGGATTCTCACTTCGGGTATTTTACACGCCCTCGCCTCGGACTGCTGCGGACACGTTTTCTCTAATGACGGGTATTTTGTCTCATAGTGGTGCTTCACGTGACTGCTTGTTATTATCGCCACAGTTTCACAACTTATGAGAGAAACTGGTTATACAGAATATACTGCAAATTGCTGTTAGAAAAATGGTTTTATTTTCCCACACAATCTCGATTTCCTTCAGTGCATGTTCTCCAGTGCTCAAAAAGTGCCTGGCATCCTCTAGAAAAAAAAACAACAACAAAAAAACAGTTTCAGGTGTACCATCGTACCATCCACTGATTCACCATCTGTTCCACTTCTTCATCTGATCGAATAGTTTTCCATCCGTGTCCATCTAGTTTTCCATCCGATGCCACATTCAGTGCTCCAAAAACAGGATGCTGTGTGAATTATTGCTGGTGACATACAGACTCTTACTGTAATTGGTGTTGCACATTTAAGGCGTTTGAGTTGAGTCATCGTTGTGTATAGAATGACTCTATGGTCGTGGGCAGCTAATTATACTGAAAATAGGCAGTCCTGTCCCAGGTTACAGTTTATTCTGGGGAAATTTAGCAAAACAAGTTAGTTCCTGTTATCCTGTTGTAAATAATTATTTCCTGGATAGCCTCTTTTTTTCTCTCTAAAAGTTAGAAATACAAAAGATAACATTGTCTCTATTAATTACCAGGACGATTATTATTGATAATGAAATATAACATTGGGATATAAAATATAAACCTGCCAGAGCTGCTGTTAAAAAAATAATTCTAATGTAATCGTCAAATTGTCAATTTGCTATGCTATAGGACAAATTATTAGACATTAGTATTTATACTTCTATTGTTAAGGTGTACAAAGTTTTGTAAATTGTTACTACACTTTAATACCTCACCTTTTCCAAGCAAGTTGTTCCACACATGTTCCACAGTAGCTACAGTGAACCTGAGGATTGAAGCCACCCACCGCTGTTTATTTACCATGTGCCAATGTGTCTTATCAGTCAACGCAGGGTGTGACGTGTGTGTATGTATATGTATATGCGTGTTTCAGGGCTGCTTGTAGAGGGGAGGGGGTGTCAGGTGGCCGGGGTTCATTTCCGGACAATTCTCTGCTGTCAGAGGGCATCAGTATGGCCGTTCCAGAGGTCTCTCGGGAAGGTGCAGGTAGAAAGTGCTGAAAGCTGTGAGATGTGGGTCCAAGCATGTCTTCAACACATGGATGTTGGGGCAGCATTCTGAGGTTTCACCAGTGCATGGATGAGAGATCATGGGAGGCAACACGGCTCGGGTTATGAATTAATTTTTAATGGCGATGCATCCATACATTATGAATATGGATATCATGGCAGTATCGGACTTGCAATAGATTTTTGCATTTGGTCTTTTTTGGGGGCAGAATGATTGTAAAACGTTATCTCAACACATTATATTTTTTAATCTGAAGAATTACGAGGTACACCTACTTCTTTATATACAGGTCCTTCTCAAAAAATTAGCATATTGTGATAAAGTTCATTATTTTCTGTAATGTACTGATAAACATTAGACTTTCATATATTTTAGATTCATTACACACAAACTGAAGTAGTTCAAGCCTTTTATTGTTTTAATATTGATGATTGTGGCATACAGCTCATGAAAACCCAAAATCCCTATCTCAAAAAATTAGCATATTTCATCCGACCAATAAAAGAAAAGTGTTTTTAATACAAAAAAAGTCAACCTTCAAATAATTATGTTCAGTTCTGCACTCAATACTTGGTCGGGAATCATTTTGCAGATTCTTGTGTTTTGTGTCTCTCAACTTTCTCTTCACAATATCGCACAGATTCTCTATGGGGTTCAGGTCAGGAGAGTTGGCAGGCCAATTGAGCACAGTAATACCATGGTCAGTAAACCATTTACCAGTGGTTTTGGCACTGTGAGCAGGTGCCAGGTCGTGCTGAAAAATGAAATCTTCATCTCCATAAAGCTTTTCAGCAGATGGAAGCATGAAGTGCTCCAAAATCTCCTGATAGCTAGCTGCATTGACCCTGCCCTTGATAAAACACAGTGGACCAACACCAGCAGCTGACATGGCACCCCAGACCATCACTGACTGTGGGTACTTGACACTGGACTTCAGGCATTTTGGCATTTCCCTCTCCCCAGTCTTCCTCCAGACACTGGCACCTTGATTTCCCAATGACATGCAAAATTTGCAACCTGTAGCCCATTTCCTGCACACGCCTGTACACGGTGGCTCTGGATGTTTCTACTCCAGACTCAGTCCACTGCTTCCGCAGGTCCCCCAAGGTCTGGAATCGGTCCTTCTCCACAATCTTCCTCAGGGCCCGGTCACCTCTTCTCGTTGTGCAGCGTTTTCTGCCACACTTTTTCCTTCCCACAGACTTCCCACTGAGGTGCCTTGATACAGCACTCTGGGAACAGCCTATTCGTTCAGAAATGTCTGTGTCTTACCCTCTTGCTTGAGGGTGTCAATGATGGCCTTCTGGACAGCAGTCAGGTCGGCAGTCTTACCCATGATTGCGGTTTTGAGTAATGAACCAGGCTGGGAGTTTTTAAAAGCCTCAGGAATCTTTTGCAGGTGTTTAGAGTTAATTAGTTGATTCAGATGATTAGGTTAATAGCTCGTTTAGAGAACCTTTTCATGAAATGCTCATTTTTTGAGATAGGGATTTTGGGTTTTCGTGAGCTGTATGCCACAATCATCAATATTAAAACAATAAAAGGCTTGAACTACTTCAGTTTGTGTGTAATGAATCGAAAATATATGAAAGTCTAATGTTTATCAGTACATTACAGAAAATAATCAACTTTATCACAATAAGCTAATTTTTTTAGAAGGACCTGTATACACTACTTTTCAAAAGTTTTAGATCACCTGCAAATTTCTTTGTTTTTGTTTAGTGATTTATTTTCTACATTCTACAACAATACTGTGGATTTCAAAACTATAAAATAACACATATGGAATTAGGTAATTACGTAACAACAAGAAAAACACCAGTTAGTTGTTATTGTAAGACACAGAGGTCGGCCTTTCTGTAATAGTTCTTGCAAGAACAGTATTGTGTCGAGTGCAACTGCAAAATCCGTCAAGCACCATAATGAAACTGTCTCTCATGAAGGCCGTCCCAGGAGGACGAGACCAAAACCTCCCTCTGCTGCAGACGAGAAGTTCATTTAGAGTTATCAGCCTGAAAAATTACCAATTAACAACACCTCAGATTAGAGGCGTTATGAAGTCTTTACAGAGCAGAAGTAGCAGAAACATCTCAATATCAACTGTTCAAAGGAGATTCATGCAGTTTTTGGACGCCTTCAGCATTCCTTTACAATGTAGAAAGAAATAAACATCATCAGGAACCATCATGGAGTTAGAAAGTGTTCTAAAACTTTTGCACAGTAGTGTATATATATATATATATATATATATATATATATATATATCGATATCTTCATCTTCTATACCGCTTTATCCTGTATTTTAGGGTCGCAGGGACCACATATATATATACTTATATCCTTAAGAAGAGAACAGCCGAAAGACTATATGTATAAGTTCTAATTCTTAGTCATGAAGACTAAGCCTGTACTTGATGTAATTGAATTAGGTTAAGGGGTATACTGCACACCTCCATCTGCAGTTGAAACTGTATTCAATTAACAGAGATTCTATTCATTTCAATCAACTGAAAGTTAATCATTTTTGAGAGTTTTTTTTTTCTTTTGCAATAACACACAACCACAGTATTAGCTGTAATCCTTTCATTCATTCATTCATCTTCTATACCGCTTAATCCTGTGTTCAGGGTCGCGGGGGACCTGGAGCCTATCCCAGGAGACTTCGGGCACTAGGCGGGGTACACCCTGGACAGGGTGCCAATCCATCGCAGGGCACACACACACACACACTCTCACACACCCAATCACACACTACGGGCAATTTAGGAACGCCAATTAGCCTAATCTGCATATCTTTGGACTGTGGGAGGAAACCGGAGTACCCGGAGGAAACCCACCAAGCACGGGGAGAACATGCAAACTCCATGCACACAGAGACGGGAATCGAGCCTGGCCGGGGAATCGAACCCAGACCCTGGAGGTGCAAGGCGACAGTGCTAACCACTACACCACCGTGCCGCCGATTAGCTGTAATAACAAAGCATATTGTTTAATAATAAAAATAAATTGTTATGGCAGTATTAATAATTTCCCATTATTAATAAACAATATGCTTTGCATTTCAATCTTTTACACAGTACGTACTTAGACTGAATGTTGTAGGATTATTATTGCAACTGTAAAGTTATATTTAAGATAATTGTCCAATAACTGCATGTCCTGGAGTTTTATGTTAAAATATGAGTTGGACTGGCATTATTTACTATATTGGTTATAAATAAATGAATGTTTATACATGGCCGAGTGTGCGAGTTTGTTCTGATTGCCTGCTTTTAGAGAACTTCTTCAAAATAGAAGAAAGGGTTTATATAGCTTTATATGTTATTGAAAGACAAACCACGAAAAAATAAAGTGAAACTAGAGAACATGCAAATTTACCATGATAAAAACACCACAGTCAGATCAAAGACTGAAAGGAAATGAGAAATAAGCAGCACAAAGCATCTGCTCCCACTACCTTCCTCCTTTCTTTAACCTCAACACCCTGCTAAGCCTCATGGCCTTTGGGTCATGCAAAATTCAGTCACACTGAGTCTGAAAACATAAAATGCCAGAGCTCCCATAATCCCTTTGCAGTGTGTTTCCACTTTAGCAATAATTGTATTTTCCCTGCACATATTTAATAGAACAACAGCAAAGCTGCCTGCTCATTTAATTCCTTCCAGGTGTTCGCTGCTCCCATAATAAAGGAGAAAGGGCACTGATATGGGTGTAGATCACTGACCAGAGTTATTCACTGCTCACTTTATGGGATAAGTTAAATAATTCGTATACACTGTAGTTAGCATAAGGTTGGTAGCGTAAGGATATGTTTCTGTACCCAATATTAATAAACAACTTACATTTCTCTCTATACACAGGGAATAATTCATGGTTGACAGAGAGCTCTGTCAGGGTATGATGCAGCTGTAACTACGCCCAGAATGCAATCACAATTCATCACAACAGCAGTCAATCCAGCTTGTGATAGTTTGTGTTTATTCATGAAGACTTTAATAGAAGGTAGAAGCATGAGTATTGTGGAAAGAGGATGCAGATTCAAGACCTTCCTTGTTCAATAATGCCATCTAGTGGAGGTTTATGTTTATGTTCAAATGTTACCCTCCGTATAAGAAACTGCTTAAAATAACCTATGATGGCACCTTTGTAAAATAGTGCCATCAGGTGGGAATACCACCATATTAAAGTGCATTAAGGTACACTACTGATGAAAAACTGCATATTGAGGTTCATTAGGGAGGTTAAAAAAAAATAGAAAAATAATAAGAATATACGGTTTCTAAGTACACGTACATGATGATTGGTCAACATTCACATGCATGTGAGGCACACACTCCAGGCAGTTTGGGAAACTGTAGACTGTGGGGAGGAGACCGGAGTACCCGGAGGAAACCAAGCATGTGGAAAACATGCAAACTCCATGCACACAGACCGCGAGGTGGGAATCAAACCTAGAACCTGAAGGTGCAAGGCGACAGTGCTAACAATAAAGTTCCGAGGCATAGAATCAGAGGACTGTTCTTCCCAATAGATCTCCAACCAGCATGAAGATACAGCACTGTACCTTTCAGAAGGCCCTGTGTGACGCGGAGGTGTGATGTTTTCGTTTGTCTTTAAATTTAAATATAATCCTGTTCAACAGATTGACCAACAAGCTGAAAAAATATTACCTTTTTATTTTTATTATTGTCATTTCTACAGTAGTCATGTGTAAAAATGGGCCTGAAAAAGAAAACAGTTCTTCCACTCACACACACTCTATACCCGTTACATCACTATGCAGGAGGAATGGAGCCTATCCCAGGGTGTGCCAATCTATTGCAGGGCAAACACACTCTTACACACACCACATGCACTTTGGAAACACCAATAAGTCTACTCTGCATGTTTTTGAACTGTGGGAGAAATCCAGAGTACCCACGAGAAACACACCATGCACAGGGAGACCATGCGAACTCCACACACACACACACACACACACAGACTTGAGTCAGGAATCGAACCCTTGACCCTGGAAATGCAAGGCTACAGTTATAACCACCACACCACCGGACCCTTACAGTTCAACCACTTTATCATACAACGTGTGTCTGTTCACTTGCTTGAATATTTGTGAACTTTGATATAGTATACATTTTTGGTATAGATTATCCATGAGCATTGCCGCCATCCTGTAGCTATTGTAGCTAATTCCAGTGTTTGTAATCCTCTTAGCAATAGCAGTAGGTAAAAGCAAATGTTGATCAGGCGGTTGTTATCATTCACGTACTATCTTGTGGCATTAAAAAAAAAAGGGGGGGGGGGGGGAGGGGGAACCTGACCAAGACCCAAGATGAACTCATGGGTGCCTCAGGGTCAGTAAAAGGTGGCTTACCAGGGGAACAGAAAAAGGCAAAGCTAAGCTAACACAACAAAGTTTAGTCTTCTGTCACCACAGAACACAGGGGTCAATGCTCTCTATTACCCCAGGGTATTGAGACAGTTACTGTAGTTTCCCATGTGCTATGTCATGTATGAATCCCTTGTGCTCAACAGCTCATAAAAACTGGGGACTAATGATGTGACACACATGAAGCAAAACAAAACACAAAACCATGGAATGACTAGCTGTGAGACAACAAAGTTTGACAGCTGCAGTAGGGGGCAAATATTTTTTAACTGATGTTGGTATACAGTCCAACTGTTGCGTAGTGTGTTGCCACTTTTGTCTTACAAAAACTTAACACAACGAATAAAAAACAGACCGTCCCTTAGAGACCTAATTTTTTAAAAGCTTTGTTGCGTTTATTGTCATTGGCAAACACCTCTGGACTGCTTTTGAGATAGTAATGCAATATACAGTAGATGTACAGTATACTGTAAATTAATGCTGTTTTATGAAATCAGGACATTATAGATCTTGAAAAATTATATATGGGACAGATAGGTACAGGAAAAAAAGGGACAGTCTTCGAAAAACAGGGACAGGAGCAACCTAAGTGTTATGCACAGCACATTAAATCAGAGTCTGATCACCTCCCAGTAGGAAATTCTGGTCATCAAAACATCAAAACATTGTGGTGACATTTTATCGAGCAGTGTAACAGACTCTGAGACTACTTTGTTATTAGGTTATTTTTGAAAGTTAGAATTACTTTTATGAAATGATGTCATCGTTGACTACATGACGATGAGATAATCTTATGGGACAAATTTAAGGTCATAGTTGGCAAACACACTCATGCACACACACATATGCACGCACACAAAATAATCATACAAAGAAAAAAAGAAGGATGAGTAAGAGATGTGTGCGAAAATATGCATCAATTAAAATGACCAGACTGTCCCTGATGAGCAAGCCAAAGGTGACGGTGGCAAGGAAAAACTCCCTGAGATGGCAATAGGAAGAAACTTTGAAAGGAACCAGTACTGTGTGTTAGGAGGCTGGAAGTTCAGTATAACAGGACGGGGGATTAAGTTAATCTGGAGTCCACTTTCATTACTGATTGTGTCTGAGTCTCGAATATTAACTGGAAGGCTATTCCATACATTTTTAAGGTTTTGAAGATAAGGCACTGTCCCCTGCTGTAGCTTTTATACTGTAATACAACATACTGATAGGTAGCCTGCATCCTTTAATTCACATCCTACTGTATGTGAATCCAAATATACCATGTCACATCACATAAGCAGAGGTGGAAAGTAACGAATTACATTTACTCGCGTTACTGTAATTGTGTAGCTTTTTTGTGTATTTCTACTTTTTAAAGTAGTTTTAAAAATGTGTAATTTTACTTTTACTTAAATACGTTTTGTTTGAAGTATTGTAATTCGCTACATTTTAAATCATATTCGCTACTGAGTAAAAAATAAATGAATGAAAATGATAAAATAATAAAAATATTATGTTTTGTATAAATGCTCCGTTGCGCCGCGTGTGTGTATCATGTCCTGGTCGCGCGCCGCTCCAGACTCCACTCCAGGTTTTCTGACATCGGCATCACCTGACCTTCCACACGGTCGCTTCCGCCCTGAGAGTGACGTCATCGACTAGCGCGACGATATATAAACCGGAGAGAGACGCGGGAAAGATGAAAGAGGTTGTGATTTTGGCGTTTTGATATTTGGTTGTGTATTCCGGTTTTGAATTTTTGCCTCCAATTGACTTTATTTATTGCTTTGTCCCTTTGGTTTGGTTGGTCTTTGTATATATTTGTAGATAATTTCATTGTTTTTGGTTTAGGGAGTCTGGGAAGGTACCTGTATTTTTGTTTGTGTGGGTTTTTTTTTTGGTTTTTTTTTTGCAGGTAATATAACTACTAAATATAAATACCATTTTGTTTATTATTTTGGCCTGGGTCCACCCTGAATCTGATCCTCCTCCTGGTGTGTGTGTGTGTGTGTGTGTGTGTGTACTGTATATACAAACTTCATTATTTCATCAGTTAATGATTGGATCTAGTTCTGCCATACAGTATACCACCATTTCCATACAGTTATATATATTATAAATAGAACCCTGAACCAGTCTTTTGCTGTATGACCCTAGACTGGGACGTAACACCATATTTAAGTGACCACTTTGATTTTCAAGCACAAGAAAGACAACAGCTTTATTATGCAAAGGTGTTCCTTCAGTTAAAAACAACTAGTTTGAGATTTATATCTGCTCATCTTTTTTGAACTACGCTAGAATGCCTCATCCCCCCCCCCCCCCCCCCCCCCCACACACACCCCCGCTGTTTAAAAAAATAAATAAGTAACTCGGTAACTTTTACCCTCTGAGTAAATTTTTTAATGAGCTACTTTTTACTTTTACTTGAGTAGATTTTTATAATGGTAACTTTACTTGTACTTAAGTAAAATTTCACTGAAGTAACAGTACTTGAAAAAATATAACTTAACCAGCTTTCGTCAAACTCGATTTTGACAGTTTTATTACCCCCTTGACCTTTGGATGACCTTTAGAGTTTTTATGGCCGGGAGGTTTCGTGATAAAAAGGGAGGGGTTTATGCGTTAATTCATTTATATACGTATTTATTTATATACGTATTTATTTCATTTATTAATTCATTTATATACGTATTTATTTCATTTATTTATATACGTATTTATTTCATTTATTGTAAGAATTAGCACAGTGGGTTTTTATTTGAAAAATATGCTTGGTGAGGGGATTCATTTCAAGGTGTTTGTGCGTAACTATTAAGGCAGGGAGAATGTATTTATTACCAAGGGGGCAAACAGTAAAACATTTATTCACTTTGGTAAAAACTTGGAGCATTTTTTTTTAATGATTGAGGACTAGCGAAGTGTTTAAGTTACTTTTAAAGAGAAGAAGCATAAACGTTACCAGAGGGCGAGAGCCCCGAGTCGTTGAAGAAGAAGTAGAATGGTCTCGATGATACGACTAAAAAACGTTGTTGCGGGAAAAAATAAATTACAAGAGACATAAGCGAGGTCCGAGCGCGCGTATGAGTTTGTCCGATGTCAAGAGCGTGTAGCGCTTGAGTAGCAAAGTCTTGTCTGGAGCCGGAGGCGCGCTGAGTTTGAGTTTGTGAAAGGGGAATCGAATGGGGTTCCTCCCGGGCCTTGTGATTGGCCGGATCTGCGCGTGACGAAACCCCGCCTCCGCCTTTTCAGCTTAGTCATAAAATGTGCTTATTTTTTTTTTTTGAGTGCTCATCTAAATCTGTTGTTTTATCCACATTATTTTTTTTTTTAGGTAGGACTGTGCTTATTTTGTCTTTTTTAAAAAAGTTCCCTAAGACTAGAGCTGGGGTGACCGTGTGTGTAGTGATTAGTAATAATGTAATGGAAGAAAACAAAAAAAAAGCTGCTCCGTGACTCATCAGTTCACTGTGTGCCATGATCATTTAGTTAGGAATTACATGCTGAACTGATCCAACAGATCGGTTAAAAGTCTAGCCGATTTTACATATGCTTATATATATACGAGGACCATGTGTTAAAAACCTGGTCCTTTACTTTTCTTGAAAAGAAAAAAAATTCTGTTTTTCTGGTTGTCATAGCAGGCCTTGTAATGGCGCAGGGGTGTTAGTTAACATCTATTATCAGATTAGGATGTAATAAACGTTTGACCAGATATTTTTCCATGGGGAGATGGGGCTAATGTTTAATAGCTTTGTTTTAGAAAATGTTTACGCCAGGTGAGTGTGTGTGTGTGTGTGTGTGTGCATATGTGTTTACGTCCATGCATGTGGAGCAGATACTATATTTACATATATTTTAACTCAAAATCTGTCTTTTTTGGTTATTTCTTTCATATTTTTGATATTTTATACTTTGGAAATCATTATTTTATTGCTAATTTATTTATTGTTTTGCACTAGTGTTAAAATATTCGGTTATGCTTGTGACTGCTAAAAAAAAAATGGGACACGGCCCCTTTTAGAGTTACCGCTTCTTCCGGTTTCGGCTGGTCTCCTTCAGTGCGCGCGCGGTAAGCGTAGCTGGAGAGAGGTGAGTTCTGACGGAGCTCTAGCTTAAAAATAAATAAAATGTTTAGTTAAAGTTGGTTTATTGCGAGTAAGATGTATGTTTGGTGATAAAAAAAAATGCAGTTTATTTGTAAGGAAGCACAAATAGAGGTTGTTTAACGCATGTTTTCTTTGGAAGTGACACTATGTATGCATGTTTGAACTCCATGGCTAAAATTATCTGTTTTGACTCGCAAACACAGAGTTATAAGCAAACATGAAGTTTTTTATTCATTTGGTTTTTAATTCATTCATATTTGTCCCAAACTCTGCGCTGTGTTGTGAATTTAACGAGGCCGGACAACAAATATTCCACAAACCTCTTTTATTATTATGAATGAATTAAAAACCAAATGAATAAAAAACTTCATGTTTGCTTATAACTCTGTGTTTGCGAGTCAAAACAGATAATTTTAGCCATGGAGTTCAAACATGCATACATAGTGTCACTTCCAAAGAAAACATGCGTTAAACAACCTCTATTTGTGCTTCCTTACAAATAAACTGCATTTTTATCACTAAACATACATCTTACTCGCAATAAACCAACTTTAACTAAACATTTTATTTATTTTTAAGCTAGAGCTCCGTCAGAACTCACCTCTCTCCAGCTACGCTTACCGCGCGCGCACTGAAGGAGACCAGCCGAAACCGGAAGAAGCGGTAACTCTAAAAGGGGCCGTGTCCCATTTTTTTTTTTTAGCAGTCACAAGCATAACCGAATATTTTAACACTAGTGCAAAACAATAAATAAATTAGCAATAAAATAATGATTTCCAAAGTATAAAATATCAAAAATATGAAAGAAATAACCAAAAAAGACAGATTTTGAGTTAAAATATATGTAAATATAGTATCTGCTCCACATGCATGGACGTAAACACATATGCACACACACACACACACACACACTCACCTGGCGTAAACATTTTCTAAAACAAAGCTATTAAACATTAGCCCCATCTCCCCATGGAAAAATATCTGGTCAAACGTTTATTACATCCTAATCTGATAATAGATGTTAACTAACACCCCTGCGCCATTACAAGGCCTGCTATGACAACCAGAAAAACAGAATTTTTTTTCTTTTCAAGAAAAGTAAAGGACCAGGTTTTTAACACATGGTCCTCGTATATATTATAAGCATATGTAAAATCGGCTAGACTTTTAACCGATCTGTTGGATCAGTTCAGCATGTAATTCCTAACTAAATGATCATGGCACACAGTGAACTGATGAGTCACGGAGCAGCTTTTTTTTGTTTTCTTCCATTACATTATTACTAATCACTACACACACGGTCACCCCAGCTCTAGTCTTAGGGAACTTTTTAAAAAAGACAAAATAAGCACAGTCCTACCTAAAAAAAAAATAATGTGGATAAAACAACAGATTTAGATGAGCACTCAAAAAAAAAAAATAAGCACATTTTATGACTAAGCTGAAAAGGCGGAGGCGGGGTTTCGTCACGCGCAGATCCGGCCAATCACAAGGCCCGGGAGGAACCCCATTCGATTCCCCTTTCACAAACTCAAACTCAGCGCGCCTCCGGCTCCAGACAAGACTTTGCTACTCAAGCGCTACACGCTCTTGACATCGGACAAACTCATACGCGCGCTCGGACCTCGCTTATGTCTCTTGTAATTTATTTTTTCCCGCAACAACGTTTTTTAGTCGTATCATCGAGACCATTCTACTTCTTCAACGACTCGGGGCTCTCGCCCTCTGGTAACGTTTATGCTTCTTCTCTTTAAAAGTAACTTAAACACTTCGCTAGTCCTCAATCATTAAAAAAAAATGCTCCAAGTTTTTACCAAAGTGAATAAATGTTTTACTGTTTGCCCCCTTGGTAATAAATACATTCTCCCTGCCTTAATAGTTACGCACAAACACCTTGAAATGAATCCCCTCACCAAGCATATTTTTCAAATAAAAACCCACTGTGCTAATTCTTACAATAAATGAAATAAATACGTATATAAATAAATGAAATAAATACGTATATAAATGAATTAATAAATGAAATAAATACGTATATAAAATGAATTAATAAATTAAATAAATACGTATATAAATAAATACGTATATAAAATGAATTAATAAATGAAATAAATACGTATATAAATAAATACGTATATAAATGAATTAACGCATAAACCCCTCCCTTTTTATCACGAAACCTCCCGGCCATAAAAACTCCTAAAGGTCATCCAAAGGTCAAGGGGGTAATAAAACTGTCAAAATCGAGTTTGACGAAAGCTGGTTAAGTTATATTTTTACTTGTACTTGAGTACAAAATTTTATTACTCTTTCCACCTCTGCACATAAGTGCTCAAAAATGGATTTATTATGTAAATATAATATATATATATATATATATAATGTATTTTTTTATATATATATTTATTTTATGGCAATACTTTGTTAACTTTGTTACCTTTAACTTTTCTTTTATTTACTTTATTTTCTTTAACTTTATTAACTTTAAGCTATTCAATTCTGCAAAAAAATAAAATAATAATAATAATGAATTTCCCTAAAAAGGCGGATGAACAGAGATTATTTTAAAATATTTTATTTTATTTTACCAGGAATGTCCCATTGAGATACATTATCTCTTCTTCCAGGGAGTCCTGGCCAAGGTGGCAGCAACAAGTTTAAAAGTTTCAACATATACAGTATACTACACATAGAACACACAATTGCCTCTTTTCCACTGGCACGACACGGTTCAGTTCAACTCACTTCGGTTCGGCTCAGTTTGGCTCGGTTTGCGCTTCCACTGCAGTTTAGTAGCGCTTTAAAGTGGGCGGGATTATTCACGTGGCGTTTTAGTTGCGCCGCCTCTACTGCCGTGACATCATCATAAACGCGCCACAACAATGGAGCATATCGACGGCATGGTGTTCTTCATTCTCGGCATGTGTATTTTTTTTACAGCGAGACGAAGGAGTTTGTTTCAAAAGAGGCTGATGGCAGCCAAAGAAAATTTTTGGTTAATACAAAAAGGCGCGTCCGATCCTTCGCTGGCTGTTCTAAATATAGCGGTTCTGTTGTGTCTCGTGTCGCAAGTTCAGTGACGCAGTAATGACGATTTTCTCTGGCCAATCAGTGACCAGCAGAGTTTACATGTCACGTTTTGGTAACGGTTCGGCGCGCTTGGAACCTCGGCTGAGGTGGTACTAAAAAAAGGACCAGTTACCAGGTACTGTTCCCAGTGGAAAACCCCCCAAAAGTGAGTAGAACTGAACCGTGTCGTGCCGTACTATGCAGTGGAAAAGCGCCAAATGTTAACACATATAAACATACAGTCATTCCAAAAATGCAATTACATAAACAAACACAAACTGAAAGACAAGTAGATGGGAATTCCAACCGTCAAGAAGAGACAGAGAAAAGAGAGGAGAAAATAAAGAATTCAAAATATATGTATATATGTACTAAAAAAATATGAAAAACAATGACATTGTTGTATAAGAACTGAGTTTAAAAGATTTTTGAAAACATTTAGAGAGTGTAGGAAGTCCAAATTTAGGATATTTTGATGCTCCACGAATTCCACTCATGTGGTGCATATGAAGAAAAAGCAGTTTTGCTTAACTCTGTGCGTGTTAGAGGAGAATGAAGAAGGAGTTTTACTGATGAATGTGTACTGTAAGTGTTAGTGCGAAGTGTCAGTAGATTACCTATGTACTGAGGTAGTTTACCCATTAAAGCCTTTGCAATAAATAGTAGGCAGTGAGATTTCCTTCAAAGGTGCAATGATGTCCATTGCACCATGTCATATAGATTACAGTGATGTGTTCTTGCTGCAACACCAGTTACAAATCTCAAAGCAGAATGATAGACAACGTCCAGCTTTTTTTTCTAATACTGATAGGAAAGTCCTCAGTACTAATCACTTTCTGGCAGTGAAGGGAAAGCATTTTTTAAATGGTAATAAAAAGCTAATTTAGGATGAAGCTTTCTCAATATACTTTCTACAGTGGTGTGAAAAACTATTTGCCCCCTTCCTGATTTCTTATTCTTTTGCATGTTTGTCACACTTAGATGTTTCTGATCATCAAAAACAGTTAACTATTAGTCAAAGATAACATAATTGAACACAAAATGCAGTTTTTAAATGAAGGTTTACGTTATTAAGGGAGAAAAAAAACTCCAAATCTACATGGCCCTGTGTGAAAAAGTGATTGCCCCCCTTGTTAAAAAATAACTTAACTGTGGTTTATCACACCTGAGTTCAATTTCTGTAGTCACCCCCAGGCCTGATTACTGCCACACCTGTTTCAATCAAGAAATCACTTAAATAGGAGCTACCTGACACAGAGAAGTAGACCAAAAGCACCTCAAAAGCTAGACATCATGCCAAGATCCAAAAAAATTCAGGAACAAATGAGAACAAAAGTAATTGAGATCTATCAGTCTGGTAAAGGTTATAAAGCCATTTCTAAAGCTTTGGGACTCCAGCGAACCACAGTGAGAGCCATTATCCACAAATGGCAAAAACATGGAACAGTGGTGAACCTTCCCAGGAGTGGGCGGCCGACCAAAATTACCCCAAGAGCGCAGAGACAACTCATCCGAGAGGCCACAAAAGACCCCAGGACAACATCTAAAGAACTGCAGGCATCACTTGCCTCAATTAAGGTCAGTGTTCACGACTCCACCATAAGAAAGAGACTGGGCAAAAACTGCCTGCATGGCAGATTTCCAAGGCGCAAACCACTTTTAAGCAAAAAGAACATTAAGGCTCGTCTCAATTTTGCTAAAAAACATCTCAATGATTGCCAAGACTTTTGGGAAAATACCTTGTGGACCGACGAGACAAAAGTTTAACTTTTTGGAAGGTGCGTGTCCCGTTACATCTGGTGTAAAAGTAACACAGCATTTCAGAAAAAGAACATCATACCAACAGTAAAATATGGTGGTGGTAGTGTGATGGTCTGGGGTTGTTTTGCTGCTTCAGGACCTGGAAGGCTTGCTGTGATAGATGGAACCATGAATTCTACTGTCTATCAAAAAATCCTGAAGGAGAATGTCCGGCCATCTGTTGGTCAACTCAAGCTGAAGCGATCTTGGGTGCTGCAGCAGGACAATGACCCAAAACACACCAGCAAATCCACCTCTGAATGGCTGAAGAAAAACAAAATGAAGACTTTGGAGTGGCCTAGTCAAAGTCCTGACCTGAATCCTATTGAGATGTTGTGGCATGACCTTAAAAAGGCGGTTCATGCTAGAAAACCTTCAAATTACAACAATTCTGCAAAGATGAGTGGGCCAAAATTCCTCCAGAGCGCTGTAAAAGACTTGTTGCAAGTTATCGCAAACGCTTGATTGCAGTTATTGCTGCTAAGGGTGGCCCAACCAGTTATTAGGTTCAGGGGGCAATTACTTTTTCACACAGGGCCATGTAGGTTTGGATTTTTTTTCTCCCTAAATAATAAAACCCCTCATTTAAAAACTGCATTTTGTGTTTACTTGTGTTATCTTTGACTAATAGTTAAATGTGTTTGATGATCAGAAACATTTTGTGTGACAAACATGCAAAAGAATAAGAAATCAGGAGGGGGGCAAATAGTTTTTCACACCACTGTATATGGACTCCGAATGACAACTTGTCATCAAGCCAGATTCCAAGAAATTTGTATGAAATTACCCTTTCTAGTTGTGTGCCATCTAATGTTAAAAGAGTATACTCAGAGGAAGAGCATAAGAGAGTAAAAATCATAAATTTAGTTTTTTGGCATTTAACACCAGTTTTAATTTGAGAATGGTCAACTGTAAAGAGTTGAAAGCATGCTGTAAGGAATCCATTGCTACTTGCAATGATGACGCAGTCATATAGAGTATTGTGTCATCAGCATATAAATGGGTTTTTAAGAACCCATGCACATATTATTTATGTAAATTGAGAATAAAACAGGCCCCAAGATTGAACCTTGGGGCACTCCAGTTTTAACTATATGTAACCTGGATCTAAAATCTTCTATAACTACACACTGAGTTCTCCCAATTAAATAATTGGAGAACCAGTCTAGAACAGTGCTACCAAAGCCTATAGCCTGTAATCTTTGTAAAAGAAGACCATGGTCAACAAAATATATAATATATAAATAGTGCGGCACATGATTTTTTTGTTGTCCAAGGCAGTGATTATATCATTTGTGACAGAAATTACTGCAGTTATTGTATTATGGCCTTGTCTAAAACCAGACTGATTAGGAGATAAAATATTATTTCCAGACAAAAAGTTTTTAAGTTGTTCATTTATAATTGATTCAAATAATTTGGCTGTAATTAGCATCTTATAAAGAGTTAAGACTTTAAAACCTTGGAAAAAAAGAGCATGAAACTGATTAATGAACATTCCAGACATAGAAGTGGTAGAAACAGTGGGCAGAGAAACACTAGAGCCTCTGCCTTGCTGAATGGAGATTGATTCAGGTCTCAAGCAGCCAAAGCATTAACACTTTGTTTCCTCAGTCATAAAACAACTCATTTATTAATTTGCCACATTATTTTACATTAAATGCTATAACATATTTTAGCTTCTTGAGAGTAATACTCTCCTACCATTCCCAGAAACTCAAACCTATGCAAACATATGAGTTGTTAACAATTAAAATATTGTTTATTTATGTTGATTTAATGAATTGGAAATGTCATTCAATATAGTGACAAAGAGTGTATTACTAATTGAGGACATTAAATACTTGTTATACAGTCACATTTTGTCAGCTAGTGTAAAGATGGGGTCTAGCTGCTACTTGAAGTCCACAGCTGAACAAGCTCTTACTCACTCGCTTACTTATTGTCTATACCACTGTATCGCATATACAGGGTAGCAGACTCCCAGGAAACTTAGGGCCGGGTACACCCTGGACAGAGTGCCAATCCATTGCAGGACACATGCTCATTCACACACTATGGGGAATTTGGGAACACCAATTAATCTAATGTTCATGTCTTTGAATTGAGAGAAGAAACTGGAGTACTTGGCGGAAACCCACCAAGCATGAGGAAAACAAGCAAACTACAGGCACACAAACCCCAAGGCGGGAATCGAACCTGGAACCAGGATGTGCAAGGCGACAATGCTAAACTCTAAGCCACCATGCCGCCTGCTGAACAAGCGTGTCATGTAAGTTATTTTATTTATTTATACAAAGTAATGTGTTTGTAAACTTTCATTTCATTATTATTATTATTAAAAATTAATAAATGATTAACAACAAAAAGAGTATAATAAGTCAAGCACATTCAAAATCAAGTAATGTGGTCAGGAATACTGGGGATACTGCGATGATGATAATGATGATGATGATGATGATGATGATTATTATTATTATTATTATTATTATTATTATATCCCTATCATGATCTGGTGTTGTATTCCCACCTACAGCAGTAACAGAAACATACAAACTGCTCTGCTCCCTCACAGGGAAGCGTGGGGACCTTATCTACTGTAGGAGTAGTTCCATAAGTTTAGGCTATAGGGCTGAGCAAAATTCTGAACTTTTAGCAAAAATATGCAGTAATGAACTCATTGCCCTCCCAGGATGAGTCTTCAGGGCTGTAAAGCACGATCATTACTATAAGACATATTTAATGATGCATGAACAGAGTAGGAAAATCCCACATAGTCACCCTGCCTTCGGTCTTGCGTCATTGCTGGGTCCCTACGTTTACCTAACACACTGGACGGAGACCTGACTGCACACAGATAACACACAGCAAACTGCTACAGAACAGCACATTGCTCTCAGACAGCAGTACACATGTCTTTTCATTGTTCATTGACGTCATTAGGTAATGTTCATGCTGTTCTTCTTCACTGCTTACTAACAACAGAATGTTATCAGGCAGTAATAAGCGTTTCATGTGTTGGGAAAGAAAAGCACTTCATGTGTTGGGAAAGTCATACCTTCATATTTATTTCCATTCTCATTATTAGTCTTTTCCTTGTTCTAATACATAGTTTTATTTAAGCATTTGTCATATGCGTCATTGTTTATCACGAAGGTGAAACGCAAAAGCAAAAAGGTCTCTTGAAAATGGATCTTCATCCACAACATACTAATAATAATAATAATAATAATAATATTAATGATAATAATAATAATGATGATGATGATGACATCCTGTGACCTTTTGTGCTGTTTAATAAATACCAGCAAATTACAGAGCAATACATATCAACAGTAAAAAGGCAACATGATCCTAGAAGAAAATCTTCATCATCAAAGACGACAATAACAACAACGATGATGATGATGAAGATTATTATTATTATTATTATTACTCCCACTCATTATTCTCTATACTATTTATCCTGTACAGGGTACCAGAAAGCCTGAAGCTTATCCCAGGGAACTCGCCAGGGTACACCCTGGACAGGGTGCCAGTCCATCGCATGGTACAAGCATGTACAAACACTCACGGACTTACTCACACCCTATGGATCACTTGCCAGATCTGTGTGGCTTTGGTCTGTGGACGGAAACTATAACTCTTTACTGGTGTCCCACAGGGTTCAGTACTTGGTCCTCTTCTGTTCTCCCTCTATATCCAGTCTCTTGGTACCAGAGGTGTCAAGTAACGAAGTACAAATAATTCGTTACCTTACTTAAGTAGAAATTTTGGGTATCTATACTTTACTGGAGTAATTATTTTTCAGCCAACTTTTTACTTCTACTCCTTAAATGTTTAAGCAATTATCTGTACTTTCTACTCTTTACATTTAAAAAATAGCCTCGTTACTCTATTTTTATGATCAGAACGCACAACCCCCCCGGTCGCATGATAAGAACGCGCACAACGCCCGCCCCCCCGGTCACATGATAAGAACGCGCGCAATGCCCCCCCCCCCCCGGTTGCATGATAAGAACGCGCACAACGCACCCCTTACCCATGTCGCATGATCAGAAAGCGGGACCTTAATGCATTTGTCGCCCCTTATGGTACTTTTACTTTTATACTTTAAGTAATTTTTAAACCAGTACTTTTAATCTTTTACTTAAGTAAAATGCTTGGGTTGATACTTCAACTTCTAAAGAAGTATTTTTGAACCCCAGTATCTATACTTCTACTCAAGTAATGAATGTGAATACTTTTGACACCATTGCTTGGTACATATCAGCACATGACTTTTCATACTATTGTTATGCAGATGACACAACTTTTTCTCTCCTTTTTTCCCTGAGACACTAAGGTTTCCACCCCAATGTCAGCAGTCTGGCAGACATCTCATCCTGGATGGCAGCTCATCAGCTGAAGCGCAATCTGAGTAAAACCAAACTGCTGTTCATGCCTTTCGATTCATTCCCTTGTCAAGACCGCTCGCTCTCCCTTTACAACAATCAGATCACTCCTTCAGCCACTGCTCGCAATCTTGGGATAACTGTGGACAATCAACTGTCAATTTCCCCACATGTTGCTAAACTTACTCGCTCCTGTCGATTTCTTCTTTACAACATCAGAAGAATCCACACATTTCTTTCTTCACAGGGTTTCAGGTGCATGCTATTCTTTTAATTGTGTAAAGCTGCTTTGCGACAATGTCAATTGTTAAAAGCGCTATACAAATAAAATTTTATTTAATTTAATTGAATATTCAATTTAATTGAATATTCACTAATTATGCAACCATGGGGGGGCGCAATCCAGTGTCTTCTTGTGCCAGTCCCAAGTCTGGATAAATGCAGAGGGTTGTGTCAGGAAGGGCATTCGACGTAAAACATTTGCCAAATCAATGATGCGAATCAGAAATATAATTTCCATACCGGATCAGTCGTGGCCCGGGTTAACAACGACCGCCACTGGTGCTGTTGACTTACAGGGTGCCGGTGGAAATTGGGCTACTGTTGGTCGAAGAAGGAGAGGAGGAAGGCGTGTTCGAAAGCAGAGAGAGAAGAGGAAAGGCAAGAGTTTAGGAGTAAAAGTAGGGACTTTGAATGTTGGGACCATGACAGGGAAGGGAAGAGAGTTGGTTGATATGATGCAGAAGGTGGATATACTGTGCGTCCAGGAGACCAGGTGGAAAGGTAGCAAAGCTAGAAGCTTAGGATCAGGGTTCAAATTGTTTTACCATGGTGTGGATAGGAAAAGAAATGGAGTAGGAGTTATCCTGAAAGAGGAGTTTGTTAGGAATGTTCTAGAGGTGAAGAGAGTATCAGATAGGGTGATGAGTCTGAAGCTGGAAATTGATGGTGTGCTGTTCAATGTTGTTAGTGGTTATGCTCCACAGGTAGGATGTGTGTTAGAAGAGGAGGAGAAATTCTGGAGTGAGTTAGATGAAGTGATGCAGAGCATCCCCAGAGGTGAGAGAGTTGTGATTGGTGCAGACGTCAATGGACATGTTGGGGAAGGGAACAGAGGGGATGAAAATGTGATGGGCAGGTTTGGTCTTCAGGACAGGAATGTAGAAGGACAGATGGTGGTGGACTTTGCAAAGAGGATGGAAATTGCAGTAGTAAATACTTTCTTCCAGAAGAGGCAGGAACATAGGGTGACATATAAGAGCGGAGGCAGAAGCACTCAGGTGGACTACATCTTGTGTCGACGTTGTAATCTGAAAGAGATCAGTGACTGCAAGGTGTTGGTAGTGGAGAGTGTAGCCAGACAACACAGAATGCTGGTGTGTAAAAGCAGAGGACAAAGTGGTGGAAGCTGAGAAAGGAAGAATGTTGTGTAGTCTTTAGTGAGGAGTTGAGACAAGCTACAGTATGGGTGGTCAGGAGGTGCTTTCAGTTGACTGGACAACTACAGCCAATGTGATCAGGGAGACAGGTAAGAGGGTACTTGGTGTATCATCAGGTAAGGGAAAAGGGGACAAGGAGACTTGGTGGTGGAATGAGGAAGTCCAGGAGTGTATACAGGGAAAGAGGCTAGCTAAGAAGAAGTGGGACACTGAAAGGACTGAAGAGAGTAGACAGGAGTACAGGGAGATGCACCGTAAGGTGAAGGTAGAGGTGGCAAAGGCCAAACAAAGAGCATGTGAGGACTTGTATGCTAGGCTAGACAGTAAGGAGGGAGAGGTGGATCTGTACAGGTTGGCGAGGCAAAGAGATAGAGATGGGAAGGATGTGCAGCAGGTTAGAGTGATTAAAGATAGAGAGGGAAATGTACTGAGAGATGCCAGGAGGGTGATGGGAAGATGGAAGGAGTACTTTGAGGAGTTGATGAAAAAGGAAAACAAAAAGCTAATGAGTCATACAATGAAGCTGTGGGAAAGAGTAGTGGAAGCTAGGTTAAGGGCAGAGGTGAGAATTTGTGAGCAGAAATATGGTTTTATGCCTAGAAAGAGTACATCAGATGCAGTATTTGGTTTGAGGATGCTGGTGGAGAAGTACAGAGAAGGTAATAAAGAGTTGCATTTTGTCTTTGTAGATTTAGAGAAAGCGTACGACAGGGTGCCGAGAGAGGAGCTGTGGTGTTGTATGGGGAAGTCTGGAGTGGCAGAGAAGTATGTTAGAGTGGTGCAGGACATGTATGAGAGCTGTAAGACAGTGGTAAGATGTGCTGTAGGTGTGACAGAAGAGTTCAAGGTGGATGTGGGTCTGCATCAAGGATCGGCTCTAAGCCCCTTTTTGTTTGCTCTAGTGATGGACAGGATGACAGATGAAGTTAGACAGGACTCTCCATGGACTATGATGTTTGCAGATGACATTGTGCTTTGTAGCAAGAGCAGGGAACAGGTGGAGGAAAATTTGGAGAGGTGGAGGTACGCTCTGGAAAGCAGAGGAATGAAGGTTAGCCGCAGCAAGACGGAATACATGTGTGTGAATGAGAGGGACCCAAGAGGAACAGTGAGGCTACAGGGAGCAGAGGTAAAGAAGGTGCAGGATTTTAAGTACTTAGGCTCAACGGTCGAGAGCAACGGAGAGTGTTCAAAGGAGGTGAAGAGACGAGTACAGGCAGGTTGGAATGGGTGGAGAAAAGTGTCAGGTGTGTTGTGCAATAAAAGAGTATCAGCGAGAATGAAAGGAAAGGTGTACAGGACAGTGGTGAGACCAGCGATGCTCTACGGCTTAGAGACAGTGGCACTGAAGAAAAGACAGGAGGCAGAGCTAGAGGTAGCAGAGCTGAAGATGTTGAGGTTCTCTTTGGGAGTGACAAGGATGGATAGGATCAAGAATGAGTTCATCAGAGGGACAACCCATGTTAGATGTTTTGGATATAAAGTCAGAGAGGCCAGATTGAGGTGGTTTGGACATGTTCAGAGGAGAGAGTGTGAATATATCGGTAGAAGGATGCTGAGGTTGGAACTGCCAGGCAGGAGGTCTAGAGGAAGACCAAAGAGGAGATTTATGGATGCAGTGAGAGAGGACATGAAGTTAGTTGGTGTGAGAGAAGAGGATGCAGAGGATAGGGTTAGATGGAGGCAGATGATTCGCTGTGGCGACCCCTGAAAGGGAACAGCCGAAAGACAAAGAAGAAGAAGATTCAGTGCATTGTTATTTCAAGACTGCAACTCACTCCTGGCAGGTCTGCCTCTGTCCACATTCACTGTCTGCAGCTGATCCAGAAATCAGATGCACATCTCAATTTAAACCTCCCCAAGTTCTCCCACACAACTCCACTTCTTCGCTCTCTGTAGTAACTTCCTGTAGTTGCACGCATCAAATTCAAAACCCTGATGCTTGCCTACAAAGCTAAAGAATGGCCCAGCACTCACTTACTGTACCTCTTAGGTCTAATCACACCTTTATCGCCTAATTGCACCACGTTCCTTCCAATCCTCCAGCACAGCTCGCCTGGTCCCACCATCTCTCAGGAATAAAGAATACAGACTTATTTCTGTTCTGGTACCTAGGTGGTGAAATGAATTTCTTTCTTTTAAATGTTCGTACAGCTGACCCTTTGACAATCTTTAAATGACTACTCAAGACGTATTTATTTGGACTAATTCATAAACTCATTCTTCATGCTATTTATACAGGTCACTGGAAGCATGGAGCTATCTCAGGAGGTACATGGTGGGGTGCACCCTGGACAGCACCCTGCCCGTGCATATGACACAAGCATGCATTCACTCAAACACTATAGACAACTGAAAATGGCAATTGACTTTGGACTGTGGAGGAAACTGGAGGACACGAAGGAAACCCAGCAAGCACAGGGAGAAGATGCAAATTCCAGACACGCCCACACACACACGCGCGCGAGCACTCACACACACACAGATCTACCATCAAACTGCACCGATGACAATAATAATAATAATAATAATAATAATAATAATAATTGATTAAGTAATAAACTTATACAATTTATTTGGAGCTGTGGACAATGTTTTTAACCATTATTTTTATGTTGAAAATCTGATTCTTATAATCACTAAAACTGTTCCTATTTAAACTTGAGTCTGTTACAGTAAGTGAGAACAACATATGTGTGAAGTGATTTAATACTTGGACACAGTTTTAATTCAGGCATAAAATTCGCAGGACTTTCTTAAATTTATAGTATGTTTATGGAAAAGCAGCTCGTGTCGTTTATCTCGCACACACAATGAGCACACAACGTAAATTTACAGATGTTTAGGTGCTACCCACTGCACGCAGTCCAGAATCACATGACCTTTTGATCTCATGCAATACTGGTGCAAGCTCCGCTTTGATCCTGAATGCGCTTGGCACCTCTCCTGCGACTCGCCATGACTTTGATACGAAGTGTTTATCTGTTTGAGATCCTTGCCCTGCTGCTCGGGTCACTTTTCAGCGCGTTGTCCGCTGAAGACGCGCCAGATGTGCGCGGAGTTACAGATGTGTCACGGCAGCGCTCCTGGAATGACGCGCGTCGGGCAGCGCGCAGGAAAGCACCGCGTTTTATGATGGAGCTGTACGAGGAAAACATGAGGAACCCCGGGGCTCTGCAGGGGGGCGTCGTGAGGAGCTTCACAGGTGCGTAAAGAACCTTCAGAACTGGTATGAAGCTGTTATTAGAACTAGGTCTCTTCACATACAGTCACACACATCTTTTACCATACTTTTTATTCTATTTACATATGTATTGTGATTTATTTTCAGCACAATCCAATGGTCCATTTCACTTTTTTAACCTGACATCATTTGGCCGAGGTGAGAAGATCACCAAAGCGGAACTCCGCTGGTTTCGGCGCAGGCGCGCGGTTTTACCGGGACATCACTTTTACAGAGTAAGTGTTATTTTATAGACGGCAAAGACATGGTGCTGCTGCTAAAACTATTAACTGTCATTCAGATTAAACTCAGCCGATTTAGATTTCACATGAAAAGACATAAACCTGAAAAGGTGTATTATTCTAAAATGCAGAATTGATAAGATATTGCAATATGGATTTGACATTTGACAAGAATTTGCCAAAAACATCCTTTATTTTGCACTGAATGCTTAAATTAAAGCAACGATTTTTACAGGACAAACGCTTCTAGAAGCTGACACCAATTTTAGTATCAATACTTTTCAAAAGTTTAATTTTAAATGATTATTATTTGAAGTGGAACAGTATAATGCTGCAAAAAAATAGCAATTTTGGTTCACATATAAAATCATCTCTTCAATAAGTTAACAACTTGAATTTTTTAAGGAAGCAAAATTGCTCACTTCCATGTTGCACAAACTTCAGAACATAAAACATAAAACATTTAATAAAATCAGCATCAATACTGTGTTTTGGCCAAAAATTTGTACTGAAACAAGAAAGCGTTGATGAGACAAGAGTTGCTGATAAGATGATCAGTTTTGGTGGTATTATTACTATTTCAGGTTGAAGCCCATGTACATGTCTGCCTGAAACAAAGATATAGCCTTTATTCTTTTAAACTGTAATTTCACAAAAGTTTGTTTGGTGATACAACATTATATTATGCTATTGGTATTTTTACAAATATCATTTAATGTCATTTCATTTTATTATAATCAATAGGAAACAAAGGAAAAGCTTATGTTTATGCCTTGTTGATGCTAAATTGTACTTATTTTATTGCCAGCCAAATACATTCCCTGTTTGATAATCAGAGAGTGACTGTGAATGTGAGTGAGAATTCCGGGGGGGAGAGGGGTTGGGGGGGGGGGGGGGCGTTGTCCTAAAACAACTCCAGCATGTTAACATTCACTTATACCACTTAAATGTTTCAGTGGTGAAAATATAGACGGATCCCAGTAAAAATATTCAGTTTAACTTTTCTCATATCTGTTGGTGCAGGTGTGGACAAACAGTGGCTAAGTGGTTAGCACTGTGTAGCACTGGTTTGATTCCTGGCTAGGTTCACTTCCCGCCTCTGTGTGCATGGAGTTTGCATGTTCTCTCCATGCTTGTTGGGTTTCCTCTGGGTACTCTGGTTTCCTCTCATAGTCCAAAGACATGCAGACTAGGCTAATTGGCATCCCCCCCCCCACACACACACACTTACCAGGATTAAGTGGTATAAATGATGAGTGAGCGATTGATTGATGCAGGTATTTGTTTACATTGAGCAAGTGGCTTATTTGTAGCTTATTTTAAAGTAGATTATTAAATCCAACACATACCTGTTCATAATATCACTTTTACTCAACATTTGATTTAATTTATGGTGCATGTTTAACTTCAGTCCGATATCTATGTACTGTAGTAGTAGTGGTAGTACTTCAAAAGTTTAATTAAATTCTGTCCAGCCAGTTTTGCATGATGCTGTGACAAAATCTGTCTGGGCAGCCATACACTCAGACAGACAGAATGTTTTTAGACTGGTTTCTGTACTCAATTGTAGGAAATGTAAAAACATCATTGGAAGAGTCAGTTCTGACTTCCAATGTGCAAAAAAAGCTTTTATTTACAAAGATTAGACAAATAAGTTTTCTCTGGTGTTGGATTTTTCAGGTCGATTTGTATGAAGTGCTGGACAGCAGAGTTAATCCATGGCGAGGAAACCTGATCCTGTCCCGGTTACTGTCTGTATACACTGAAGGATGGGAAGTGTTTAACATCACACAGACGGTGAGTTTTTCCACTGCCATTTGAAGAATGCATTGTGGTAAAATAATGTGGTATTTCTGTTAGTGGACATACTGTAAGTGCACATGTTTATAGTGTCTACTAGCTACAGTATAACATCTACTATAGGAGGCATCACCAAACTACTGGCTTATTACACTGATCAACTTTTGAACAGACCCCAATTACTCATTCTTCTATTTCTGTAGGTTATTACTATGGGGATATTATGGGCTGGGCTTTGGCGCTGTCCACAGTGCTCAAACCCATAGGGAGGTGGAGAAGGTGCAGACGATGACTGATGTAGTGAGACAATTTTGTGTAAAGAGCTCTGAACTGCAGATTGTATTTATTCAACTTATCATTACAACTTAATAAACATAGCACGAGCAGACAGAATCAAAGAGTCAAGCTCATAAAACCAATGCACTGTGATAAAGTTTGGTAATTTCAGATACTTTTTTATGGTCAGTAACCTCGAGACTGTTAAGTTTCTTTACTTAAGTTAAGTTGTTAAGTTTTTTAGCTTTTAAGCTAAGACAGTTAGTTTGTCTGACTGATGCTTTGGTGTTAATCCAACCACAGTTGTTAGACAATTAGTATATTTATGTACATTGGCGCTATGTATTGGCGAAGTTGTGTACATCAACACATTCATACCTGAACTTTAAAGACTGGCAAAGACTGCCCAATGTACATTTTAATTTAATTTAGAATTAAACCCCAAGAATTTGTTTGTATAAGTTTGAATTTTGTTTTAGGTTTTTCCTAAAATTTTGCTCATGATGTGTCAGCTTGAAGTGTTAAGATCTGAACTCACACCTGCAACACAAAGCACCTTAATAATTTATTATGTAGCTAAGCTGAGATGAAATTTTTAAAGATTACTTTTACTCAGTGGTGTCAAAAGTATTCACATTCATTACTTGAGTAGAAGTATAGATACTAGGGTTCAAAAATACTTCTTTAGAAGTTGAAGTATCAACCCAAGCTTTTTACTTAAGTAAAAGTGTAAAAGTACTGGTTTCAAAACTACTTAAAGTATAAAAGTAAAAGTACCGTGGGGGGGGGGGGGGGTTGCGCGTTCTGATCATGCGACGGGGGGGGGGGGATTGCGTGTTCTGATCATAAAAATAGAGTAACGAGGCTATTTTTTAAATGTAAGGAGTAGAAAGTACAGATAATTGCTTAAAAATGTAAGGAGTAGAAGTAAAAAGTCGGCTGAAAAATAATTACTCCAGTAAAGTATAGATACCCAAAATTTCTACTTAAGTAAGGTAACGAAGTATTTGTACTTCGTTACTTGACACCTCTGCTTTTACTTAACAAATATTAGCATTGTGTGGATTTTTTACATGTTGATAATTGAGCAGCTAAAGTAGCCGGTGCTCCAGGACCCTTAGTACATCTGTTTTGAAATGTTTAATAGTCAAATTCAAATTTTATTTGTCACATACACAGTCATACACAGTACGATATGCAGTGAAATGCTTATACGACCGCCAGTGACCTTAAAAAGAGAATTAAAGCTTATAATAAGAAATAAATATGAATAAAAGAAATACAATAGAAAAATTTAATTTAACTAGGATAAAAATAGAAATATGCTGTACATAAAAATATAAATAAAAATAGAAATATACTGTATAATAGAACATTTAAGAAATTTTGAGATTTGTTGAAGAAAGATGGTGTGCAAATATCCATAAAAAACGTGCCTTATTAAAGTGTTTTTGTGCAATGGTCCAGAATGTAAACATGTAAGTGTAGATGTGAGTGTAGATGTGTACGTACTGTAGATGCATAATAGTCTGTGAGTCACTCGACATTTAATCACCTATAAAAGAGGATTGGATTAAAAAATATTTAAACTTTGCTCAGTTAAATTTTTCCACAGAATTTGTTCGTAGTCATAATTTATAGATTCATATTCAAACTTAACAGCTACGGGACTCATAAAACTGTATGTTTTTGTCTGACATTCATAATAGGTCACCAAATGGATTCTTAACATCAGTATAAATAACGGCATCTTGGTTGTTCCCGCATTAACATCGGGACAATGGCTCGAGACAACATCAAGAGAAAGAGGCTATGAGGATAATGACGCCTATTTGGTTATCTATTCAGATGATGGTCGAAGAAGTTCTGGTAAATGTTTTGTCAGTAATTTATACTTTTTAATTAACACATTTCTTTAGATGACCTTTTAATATTATGCATTTAAAATGTTATGAACTATAAGTAGAGATGGATTCTTGGCTGTTTTTGACAGTTTAGTTAAAAAAAGATCTCAGTCTCATGTCTTAAAGTACAGTAATCAGTTCACACAAGTGGATTTTTTGATGCTGGACTTTGATTAGAGTATTATTTCTGATCTCATTATTATGACTCCACAGGTGAAAGAGGGTCCTCATCAGGTCAGAACACTGACTCACCCTTAGAGCTCCTCGAATACAAAGACTCCGTCCAGGCTGTGGTTCGAAGGCGCAGGAGTACGCATAAAAGTGCAGCTGAAAATGTACATACAATAAATTGTCAAAGAACACCTCTCTATGTGGACTTTGTAAGACTCGGTTGGTCCGGATGGATCATATCACCAAGTGGCTACAACGCATACCATTGCACTGGGTCCTGCCCGTTTCCACTCGGTGGAGGCTTACGTGCAACGAATCATGCCATTGTGCAGTCCATTGTAAACACATTAAAACTGTCTAGCAGAGTGGGAAGGCCATGCTGTGTCCCAGACAATCTTCAGCCGATAAGTCTGTTGTATTTTGACGATGAGGAAAATGTTGTTCTTAAACAATATGACGACATGGTGGCAGGTAGCTGTGGCTGCCACTGAATGCACTAAATGTCCATTATCATTTACTGGATTTTGAATTTAATCTATTATTGTAGGCAAATAAAGGACGGTATTTTGCAAAAACATGATGTTTATGTGGACACAAACTTTTTTGTAAAAAAAAAAAAATCTCTGACAAGAATCCTGCTGTAATTATGAAGATACCGATAACAAGCTCCCATTAATGTTCACATGAAAGCTCAGAATTAGTGAATATAATTGGCTTATAAGATTGCATGCATGTGCAGGTGTACAGGTGTGTTCTTAATAAAGTGGACATCGAGGATCTACATAATATACATTAGGACTACATTAGCATATTAGCATATAGCAGGAGGGGAATTTTCTTGGCTTTCTTCCCTTTTGCCTTTGTGGGACCAAGTGAAACATTTAGTGGAGACTAATGTTTACAATGTTTTATCAATCTTCACCACAAGGAGCCGCAAATTCCCAAAAATCTAAACAAATAAAGTTTGCAATCAGATTTATTGTAGTGATAAATAAACACAAGTATATAAGTATGTTAACCATCGCAAATAATGTCGATCTGGTTGTTGGTGACTATAATAAATATAGAGAATGTACAGGGAATATACAGTGGTGTGAAAAACTATTTGCCCCCCTCCTGATTTCTTATTCTTTTGCATGTTTGTCACACAAAATGTTTCTGATCATCAAAAACATTTAACTATTAGTCAAAGATAACACAAGTAAACACAAAATGCAGTTTTTAAATGAGGGGTTTTATTATTTAGGGAGAAAAAAAATCCAAACCTACATGGCCCTGTGTGAAAAAGTAATTGCCCCCTGAACCTAATAACTGGTTGTCCCACCCTTAGCAGCAATAACTACAATCAAGCGTTTGCGATAACTTGCAACAAGTCTTTTACAGCGCTCTGGAGGAATTTTGGCCCACTCATCTTTGCAGAATTATTGTAATTCAGCTTTATTTGAGGGTTTTCTAGCATGAACCGCCTTTTTAAGGTCATGCCACAACATCTCAATAGGATTCAGGTCAGGACTTTGACTAGGCCACTCCAAAGTCTTCATTTTGTTTTTCTTCAGCCATTCAGAAGTGGATTTGCTGGTGTGTTTTGGGTCATTGTCCTGCTGCAGCACCCAAGATCGCTTCAGCTTGAGTTGACGAACAGATGGCCGGACATTCTCCTTCAGGATTTTTTGGTAGACAGTAGAATTCATGGTTCCATCTATCACAGCAAGCCTTCCAGGTCCTGAAGCAGCAAAACAACCCCAGACCATCACACTACCACCACCATATTTTACTGTTGGTATGATGTTCTTTTACTGAAATGCTGTGTTACTTTTACGCCAGATGTAACGGGACACGCACCTTCCAAAAAGTTCAATGTTCGTCTCGTCGGTCCACAAGGTATTTTCCCAAAAGTCTTGGCAATCATTGAGATGTTTTTTTAGCAAAATTGAGATGAGCCTTAATGTTCTTTTTGCTTAAAAGTGTTGGCGCCTTGGAAATCTGCCATGCAGGCCGTTTTTGCCCAGTCTCTTTCTCATGGTGGAGTCGTGAACACTGACCTTAATTGAGGCAAGTGAGGCCTGCAGTTCTTTAGATGTTGTCCTGGGGTCTTTTGTGGCCTCTCCGATGAGTTGTCTCTGCGCTCTTGGGGTAATTTTGGTCGGCCGGCCACTCCTGGGAAGGTTCACCACTGTTCCATGTTTTTGCCATTTGTGGATAATATCTCTCACTGTGGTTCACTGGAGTCCCAAAGCTTTAGAAATGGCTTTATAACCTTTACCAGACTGATAGATCTCAATTACTTCTGGTCTCATTTGTTCCTGAATTTCTTTGGATCTTGGCATGATGTCTAGCTTTTGAGGTGCTTTTGGTCTACTTCTCTGTGTCAGGTAGCTCCTATTTAAGTGATTTCTTGATTGAAACAGGTGTGGCAGTAATCAGGCCTGGGGGTGACTACAGAAATTGAACTCAGGTGTGATAAACCACAGTTAAGTTATTTTTTAACAAGGGGGGCAATCACTTTTTCACACAGGGCCATGTAGATTTGGAGTTTTTTTTCTCCCTTAATAACGTAAACCTTCATTTCAAAACTGCATTTTGTGTTCAATTATGTTATCTTTGACCAATAGTTAACGGTTTTTGATGAGCAGAAACATTTAAGTGTGACAAACATGCAAAAGAATAAGAAATCAGGAAGGGGGCAAATAGTTTTTCACACCACTGTATATTATTAATATTATGTATTTAAATACATAATACACTCACAACATACAAGCACTGTACAGAATACATTAAAACAAAGATATATATTAAATACTGTACGAGTGTACATCATATATTGAAATAAAGTTGTATTGGATGTGTATTTTAAAAATATTTTTAATGAACTATAATGACCAGTATTGTGCTAGTTACTACTAAAAGTAAAACTTACTATTGCTAGTTACTTTTCAGTGATAGCAATATAATACTATTACCTTTACTTTTATATACTGTAATTGTAATATGTTACTAATTTTAGTAACTATCTAAAGTAATGCAAGATGTGAAGATCTTAAAATGTAAGAAATTTGAGATCTTGACCAATAACTAATGACTTTGGCAACCGACAAGTTATACTTTTACAATGTCAGTTGCCAAAATCATAAATTATTGGTCAAGATCTCAAATATCTCTCAAATATCTTACATTTCATATCATTATTTTCTCTTTTTGTTAAAAATAAATGTAATTCAAATGAACTTTGACTTTCCAGTAGTAATTCGTAATGACTTGCACATGTTACTCTTTCGTAGACGCAAAGTGCATGGATATCCTAATAAACTTATTACAATATGATAGAGTGAATTTAACCATACAGTACGTAAAACCTAGCTTTCAAAAGTTTGTACGCTGAGCGCCAAAATGCACAGATGCTCAATGCACGATTCAAGCAAAAGTACAACAAATGTGCACCTTAGTTACTAAAAACATCATCAATTACTTTATTAAAAAGTTTTGTGTTATATTACTAGCTACAAGCAAAATGAATAGTATAATACTACTGTACAGCGGCATCAAAAGTATTCACATTCATTACTTGAATAGAAGTATATACTAGGGTTTAAAAAGTCTTCTTTAGAAGTTGAAGAATCAACTCAAGCTTTTTACTCAAGTAAAAGTGTAAAAGTACTGGTTTCAAAACTACTTAAAGTATAAAAGTAAAAGTAATGTGGAGGGGGAAAAAGCATTAAGGATAAAAGCTTAGGCTGTGCCACGGGCCTGTATACTACTGTACACTAACACCTCATTAAAAAAAATGTGTTGTTTTTTTGTTGTTGTATTTTTAACGGCCATAGTGATTTGGGATACTGTATATGGCAATTGAAAAATAATGCATTTTAATACAATGCAAATACATTAAAGAACCATATATGTGTACTACTGAGCATTAACATGTTTTATGGAGAAGAAGATATAATAACTAGTTGCCTATAAGTATTTTAATGGTGCAAAAAGTCAAACTTCAGAGGCGTGTCATCTGTAACCTTTATTGGAATAAATTGCAAGCTTAGCTGCAGGAATCTGTGAGGGCAACATACAAGAAAATTCGTGTACCCAGGGCAGGCTTAGTAACAATTACCCTTGTATGGTTGTCTACAATAAACATTAGTGCTGTCAGAATGAAGGATTCATCCAAGTGGTTAAAAAAAAAAAAAAAAAAAAATATATATATATATATATATATATATATATATATTCATTCATTCATTCATTTTCTATACCGCTTAATCCTGTGTTCAGGGTCGCGGGGGACCTGGAGCCTATCCCAGGAGACTTCGGGCACTAGGCGGGGTACACCCTGGACAGGGTGCCAATCCATCGCAGGGCACACACACATACACACACTCAATCACACACTACGGGCAATTTAGGAACACCAATTAGCCTAACCTGCATGTCTTTGGACTGTGGGAGGAAACCGGAGTACCCGGAGGAAACCCACCAAGCACGGGGAGAACATGCAAACTCCATGCACACAGAGACGGGAATCGAGCCTGGCCGGGGAATCGAACCCTGGACCCTGGAGGTGCAAGGCGACAGTGCTAACCACTACACCACCGCGCCGCCATATATATATATATATATATATATATATACTCAGCAAAAAAAAAGACACGCCCCTTTTTCAGGACTGTGTATTTCAACAATAATGTTGTAAAAATCCAAATAACTTTACAGATCTTCATTGTAAAGGGTTTAAACAATGTTTTCCATGCATGTTCAATTAACCATAATCAATTAATTAACATGCACCTGTGGAATGGTCGTTAAGACCTTAACAGCTTACAGAAAGTAGGCATTTAAGGTCACAGTTCTAAAAACGCAGGACACTAAAGCGACTCGTCTACCGACTGTGAAAAACACCCAAAGAAAGACACCCAGGGTCGCTGATCATCTGCGTGAACGTGCATTAGGCATGCTGCAGGGAGGCATGAGGACTGCTGATGTGGCTATAGGGCAATAAATCGCCATGTCCGCACCGTGAGACGCCTAAGACGGCGCTACAGGGAGACAGGAAGGACAGCTGATCATCCTCGCAGTGGAAGACCACGTGTAACAACACCTGCACAGGATGGGTACATCCGAATATCACACCTGCGTGACAGGTACAGGATGGCCACAACAACTGCCCGAGTCACACCAGGAACACACAATCCCTCCATCTCACAGCAAGAACTGACAAATCTGGTCCAGTCCATGAGGAGGAGATGCACTGCAGTACTTCAAGCAGCTGGTGGCCACCAGATACTGACTGCTACTGACTGATTTTGAGCTTCTCTTCATTCAGGGACACATTGGGAAACATTTTTACTTTATGTCTATAAATTTTTAGTATTATGTCTTTTAGTTATATATATATATATATATATATATATATATATATATATATATATATATATATATATATATATATATATATACAGTATATATGTGTGTGTGTGTGTATATATATGATTCCTGTTACCTTCCTCGCTGGTGATTGGTTGTGACATTTCGCTCGAATCTTGAGTCTCCATCACGGACAGCTTCGTCTACTTATCACAACCTTATCAACCGAAAATGCTAATTTATTCAAACGTCCTTGCTGAAGTGTGTGACGTGACGTCATGTGCAGATGCGATGGATCACGTACCAACCAACAGGGTGTCGGAATGGTATGTTTATACTTCTCATCTGTAGCGTCCTTCGGTATAGAAGAAAATAAAGATCACATAGACAAACGGAGTTGTTGGCGAATGTGCCGTTTACTTATTTTTCTTTTCGTCATGCGCATGCCCAGTGACAGATTACACACGCTTAGTTACCTCGTCCCGCTCGACGTGCTTACGTCAGAGTCAGGATGCTGAACAGAAAACTTGGAACAGAACTACATGTAAACATTACATCATCCAACCACAATCAAATTCGCTCCATCCGGATTTTGTTTGTTTGTTTTTTGAATGACAAGCTGAAATAAAATAGGAGTAACGAGGCTATTTTTAAAATGTAAGGAGTAGAAGTAAAAAGTCAGCTGAAAAATAATTACTCCAGTAAAGTATAGATACCCAAAATTTCTACTTAAGTAAGGTAACGAAGTATTTGTCCTTCGTTACTTGACACCTCTGGTACTGTACATTACTTTTGTGATACTTCAATGACTGGTAATGACTTTAGCCCTTTAAGTCATGGAAGGTAGGCAGAGGAGCCCCAATGAATTTTTCTCTTGTTCATACTATTTGCTGAAGTCTGTTCCACTCGTTTTTGTGACTGCTTTAAATCAGAACTATGGAGAAATATGATGGCAATGGTTTGGTACATTGCGAGCTTGTCCTGTAACCCAAACACCTGTCTTAGGTACAAAAGGAATGTGTGTATTGGACTGATGACGTGGCTAGATTTCCCCTACCCGATGTGAGGTTTGTGGTGACAGCACTACTGTGGAAAAAACAGCAGCGGCAAATCCCTCGGCCCATGCTTTTCTCAGCACAGTCCATTAACACAGCTACAGTACCATGACAAAAAGTTGTAAATATTTACATCCTACATCACTATTTTACAGTTAAATACATTTATTGACTGATTTGAGGCGTGTCATAATAAAACAGTACATCATACAAAAATAAATACATTCCAAAGAAGACAAAAAGAATCACACAGCAGCCAACCAAATGATTTTTTATGATACATTAGATACTGTATTCTATGTGTGTATGTACAGTATATGCAAGAGAAACTTTCAATATAGACATAACATCAACAGGCAGACAACCTTATTGGCAGACAACTTCTTTAAGGGTGAATTTGAAAGGGCGGCACGGTGGTGTAGTGGTTATCACTGTCACCTTGCACCTCCAGGGTCCAGGTTTGATTCTCGACCAGGCTTGAGTCCCGTCTCTGTGTGCATGAAGTTTGCATGTTCTCCCTGTGCTTGGTGGGTGTTCTCCCACAGTCCAAAGACCTGCAGATTAGGATAATTGACATTCACAAATTGGCCGTAGTATGTGAATGAGTGTGAGTGTGTATGTGTGTGCTCTGAGATTAATTGGTACCCTGTCCAGTGTGTATCCCACCTCGTGCCCTAAGTCCCCTGGGATCGGCTTCAGGTCCCCACAATACTGAATACAGGATAAAGTGGTATAGACGATGATTGAGTGAGTGTAATCACAAAAAGATAATACATAGCTTTTAAAGTTAAGCTAAAAGTATTTCCAGTGACAATTTGGAATTTTGGTCTTTTATGACCTTTCAGTGTTGGCAGTCAAACTTTTCTTATGTTCAAACAGAATCTTTGGGGGGAAAGAATTTGGCAAGAAGATATAAATCCATTATATACAACTATTTAAGTTCATGTCTTCTGCATATATATATATATATATATATATATATATATATATATATATATATATATATATATATATATATATATTTCAAATTTAAACATGAGTATTGAAAAAACATACATTACCTTACCATACATTGGCAATGGTTTCCTTCCTATTTGGAACATTGGTCATATGAGGTGTCATGAAGTGGATCCACATCTGCTCCACACAGACTCTCCACGGGTGTCCCGCAAGACTCAGTACTTGGTCATTTTCTGTTTACTCTCTATACTCGATCTCTTGGTATGATCACATTGTTAAATGCCACTGCTGTGTGGGTGACACTCAACTCATATTCTCCTTGCTTCCTTCAGACACTCGTGTTTCTGCTCAGATGTCAGCATGATTGATGAAACATAATACTAGCAAAACTGAACTGCTGTTCATTCCAAGTGAATCATCCCCATCAGGATCTTATTATATCCCTGGACACCACTAAAATCTCACCTTTGGTAATTAGCTTAACTTTGGCCACCTTTGCCATCTTGGGGTAACCCTGGACAAACAACTGTCCTTTTCCACTCACACTGCTAATCTTACACGGTCATGTTGATTTATTTCTACAACAACAGAAGAATTAACTACAGAAGAATTGTATCTATACAAGTCTCTTACTGTAGGTGCTTGCTCAGTCAAACGTAGTCATCTCAAAATGGAACTACTGCAATTTGCTCCTGGTAGGTTTGCTTCTTTGCGTTATCCCAACTTGCAATTTGTTCTTCCACACAACCCCATTTCCTTGTTCCCTCCATTGGCAAGTCAAAAACAGGCCAGCATCCAACTACCTCAAAGTACTTTGTACACCAGCAAAGCACCAAACTTCCTCTGATCCTCTATCATTAGATTGGTTCCCCATCTTTCAGGGGTCCAGAAGAAATTAATTAAGACTATGTTTGATTCTGGCTCCTGGGTAGTAGAATGAACTACTTGTCAATGTCTAATTGGCTCTGATAGTCACTGACAGTCTTTATACAACATCAAATTAAATGCTTAATAAAATAAATAAATAAAAATAAAACTCCCAATGGTGTTGTAAATTGAGCATACTGATGGACAGTAACCTAGTGTTACGGTACTCAACATTTTGAAGGTAGATAATAAGCTCTGAGCTCTAAAGAGCTCTGAAAACCCTGATAGTCAGACCACTTTGTCATACAGTATGTTGACTATGACTCTTTACATTCATTTCATTATTTCCTTTACCCACTAAGCTAAATTAACAAGAGGTTCACAATTATGCTCCCTGAAACACAACCTACATGATGTACATATTAGTAATGCATCAACTGACAGTCACTTACACATAGCCCTTTAGAAGCCCTCATTGGACATTGGGCTGACCTTGGGTCTTTGGGTACATCTGTTGATATGCTTATTAATATACTGAGATGCTAATACCAAATGTTTCAAATTCTTGGAATGGTTCAGCCACAGAATGACATGTGTAAACTCCAGTCCCCAACACATACAAGACGTGTGCTGACCAGTACAGTAAAACATGCAACTCATGTGATGGCTTGCAAAGCAGAACATTATATTTGCATCTTCCCTTGACACCAGCTGTTATGCACAATGTCTGGAATCCACTTCAAGAACATTGTACTGTGTGGTGGCTGGAAACATTCCTTATGCACAGATACCACACATAAATCCTTGGAGAAGTCTCAGAAAGAGGATGCTTCTAGCTGGCTCCCTTTTTGGTTGAACCTGGTATACAGTACCATGCAAATCACAAGCATTGTACAGTACAGCATTGGTCAAAATGTTTAATAAGGACACAAATATTAATTTCCCCAACGTCTATTGCTTTAGTGTATTTAGATATTTTTGTCAGATTTTACTATAGTATACTTAAGTATAATAACAAACATTTCATAAGTGTCAAATGCTTTTATTTACAATTATATTAAGTTTATGCAAAAGATTTTTAAGTGTTTCTCTTTCAAGAATTCTGCAATTTGCCTTTGAAATGCTGTCAATCAACTTCTGGGCCACACTGGGCCACATCCTGACTGATGGCAGCCCATGATTTGCATAATCAATGCTTGTCAGAATTTTGGCGTCTTTGTTTGTCCAACCACCTCTTAAGGATTGACCACAAGTCAACTTTATACATACAGTACAGTGAGATTAAGGTCTGACGAGTTTCCTGGCCATTGACCCAAAATTTTGATGCTTTGTTTTGTTGCTGAGCCAGAGGATGTTTTTGTACCATTCTTTATACATAGCTGTGCTCTTACGTAAAATTGTGAGTGAGCCCCTCCCTTGGCTGAGACGCGACCCCCCACATAAAGGATGCTTTACTGTTGACATGGCACAGGGCTGATGATAGAGGTCACCTATTGACTATTTGCATAAACTTAATGTAATTATTAATCCAAGATTCTGACACTTATGAAATGATTGTAATTATACTTCAGTATTCCATAGTAATATCTGACTAAAAATCTAAGGTACAGTAACTTTACTAAGGCAAAGACCTTTAATGCATACCTACAGTACCTACAGCATGACTACTGTAAATGAATGCACATATGTAGATACCTCAGATTAAAATCCCTGGGAAATCTAGGGAGTCATCTATTGAAAAAGTCTTGAAAAAGCCGGGCCATTGCTAATATAATGAAAACAGTTTGCTCAAGACGATGCAACCTGGCAGCCAAAAGGAGTGGACTGTAATGTGCATGAGTGAGCAATGACAACTTAACTATACATTAGTAGCAGGCTTGTGCACAATTCAGAATTTGAGAATTGAATTCATGAGTTGGAATTTGAATTGAATTGACTCCGCCCCACAGGAAGTTGAATTTGAATTGGAGTTGGAATGACAGGAAGTGGAATTAAATTCATGGCAATTCAAAGACATTCCACACAGTCATACAACAGAAAGAATGTGTTGAATCTCACATACGATTACATTAATTTTGTAATTTAATAGCATAATTTCATTACACATAACTAGTCACTCCTCAACCCTACATACATTTTGTTCCAACATATAGATAATGATCAAATTCTTGAAATAAATTACTCCCTCAATGTTTGATTAATTTTGTTCAAAATGTTATTTTCATTTCAAAGTAATCAAATAACACAAAGTCGAGTGTTGACCATCAAATTGTGTAGAAAAGAAGCTTTCAAACAAATGTCCACCTCAAATTCTTTGGCAACCATTTTAAATACTAGGTTAAAGCAAAGCATTCTGGGATATGGAGTCACGTTCCATTGTGTTCCACAAAATTCCAATTCCAATAAATCAAACTTAATTATGTGTTCTGTGACTCTAGCTTTTAACATTCATTTCTGGGGGGAAACATTTCCTGTTAATGTAATCTGTACAAGTAGTTCAAACTAATATCATTTATAGAATATGTAATGAAATCATATCTGACGTATATTGTAAAGCTTCATTGTTAAACACTTCACTTATGTATATGAATTTCTTTGAATTTGTATTGAATTGCAATTCTGCTTCCTTGAATTCAATTCCGAATTGTAATTCTAGATCCTGTTTTTGACATCAATTCAAATTCAAGAATTGAGTTGGAATTCAGGAGTCATTCTCAATTCAATTCTGAATTGTGCACAAGCCTGATTAGTAGCAAGATGCCTTTGAGTGAGTGCGTGTGGCTGTGAGCAACAATTCTGTATAAACTTTTGTGTTTTGCTTGAACAGTCCATGGACATCTTTCAGATGTTTTAGAAAGTCTTCATGGACGATGCAAAGAGTGCAGCACCAAAAAAAATGTAGTTTCAAAGATGGTCAAGAAAGTTTAAAGTTCTAAAACTACGGTCTGGGAGGCCTGAGCAACTGAGAATGTAGAAAGTATATGGGCTACAATCAACAAAGATTGGCTTTGGGGGACATTTTGGGGGACATTACGTTTTTATCAGTGATGGGGCTTGTACTTTCACACACACACACGCACACACTAATGTAATCACTGCAGTCTGGCTCACGGATTACATACATTTTTGAAAATATAACTAAATAACTGAGTACTTAAATGGCGTACCTAATGCGTTAGATTATTCGTTATATCAAAAAAGTAATTCCAGTCCTCTAACGTTACTTTGTAACGCATTACACCCAACACTGTTACCGACTGACAGTGCAGAGATCTAGAATCATAATTAGAAGTTTATTACATGTGATACAGTCATTAGAGGGCTGCATACTTTCCGTACAGACCTGGAATGTTACAAATTTCTGAGCAAATGTGTTTGAAGAGAAAATGCATAACACAACATACATAACTAAACATGGACAGTGATTGATCTAAAGAGTAGTTTATTCAGACCAGTCACTTAAAACTGGTCATTCTTAGTTAATATGAAATATTAGACATTTGTTGAGTGTTTTTATTGGAATGGTTTACATCTTATGAAGCCAGCAACACAGCCTCATGAAATCAATCAGTCATTTCAAATACACAAATTATTACATAAATACACCAAATACATACAGTAGGTAACATCTAATTAAGCCTTTAAATATGCCATTTAAGACATAAAGCCACTATTTTCACTTTTCTCTATTTAATTAGTGCATCTTGTCATCTGCAAAAGTATTTTTATGGCAAAGAATGTCAACAATGAAAAATCACTATTTTTGTGCATTCATGTAATAGCATAATAACCCAGACCAACATCATAAAATACATAATCATTAGAAAATCCCAAAGGCCAATACCAAATGCAAGGAAAACTATTATAATTTAGAGCTAGGAGCAAAACATATATAAAACATATATTAATTTATGACAAAAATACTAATGCCTGAATTCAGACTCACTTTATTCCAAGACCATTTATTGGTCTATAATGTAATTGTATTCATAAACATCTACTGTATGTAGTTGTTCTTTTTATTGGGGCTGCAATTCAATTCACAAGTTTGATATAGCACAGGTTTTACACCAGATGCCCTTCCTGATGCAACCCTCCCCATTTTATCTAGACTGGGAGTGCCCTGGCTTGCGCCCCCTGGTGGCTGAGGTTCCCCCCTGGGAATTGAATCCTTGAATTGTCCATGAGAATGTAATAATAGGGTATTTGACTCAAACACAATCAATTTCTGATTACATTTAATTAAAAGTGCTCTTCCAATACACACACAGCTTAAATGTAGGGCTGAGTCTTTCTTTTGTACTTTTGTTCAAGCTTGTCATGCTTATTTCACTGGCCTAAGATAAGACCAAATGCTTTTAAAGAGGATTCTGGTTATGGTAAGGATAAGCCAGGTACTGGAACAAAGCCGTGATATAGCACAAGTGGAGGTGCATTCACAACTTCAACAGATTGTGCCCGTGGTACAGACCCTTCAAGTGACTGAACTGGCAGTTGGATGTATCTTCCTGTCTCTGGATCAACAAAGGTTTTTGTCTTGACCTGCACTGGCATGTCCACCACAAAGTACTGCCCAGAATCAAGATCCTGCAGAAGCTTCCTTTGGGTCATTGGGAAAGAATGTGGTAAGATGTTGTTTGCTGGAGAGCCATAAGTGTGCTCAATGCTGTTTTGTCTCAAATGTGCTGTCTGCGCTGGGCCCAGTTTCTTTATTGTCTCAGCATTAGTTTTACATGCTGGATTTTCTGAACTAAGTAACATGTGCTCATGTTTGCCACTTGGAAATCTGTCCAAACTTTGAGCCCTGCGGTACATCTTATGTGGTTGGTATTTCTCACTGGTACGTCCCAATCTCTGAGAGTCAGCATTTATATTCTGAGTATCAACCTGATCTTTGTGTTGTAAATTATTTTCTTTTTGTTTTACATCAACACAACCCTTGGAATCACTATCCGTATTGATTAGACTGCTATGACGTCCTTGCTGGAGTTTCCTTCCAGTCTCTTTCTCCTTTCTACGACTGCTTGATTTATTATGCTGTGTGGTATGCCTCCTGCCTGTGTTAGGATTTGGAGAAAATGCCTCACTGGTGTATTCACCAGTGCTTTGATTAGTGCTACCTCTGTCCGTACTTAGTTCTGTTTGGTATGATCTGTCACTGAGAAGTTTGTCACTACTGTGGTGCCTCCTCTCACGTTTCTGATTGGAACCCTTCTCGCTGCTCCGACCTCGCTCTGATTTACTTTTAGCCTCTGCTTTCTGAATCCTCATTGTGGTCAGCTTCATGGCACGACGCAGTGCTTTTTCTGATTTTGGAGGGACAGCAGGTGGCTTGCCCTGGAGTTGATTTTCAGTGCCACTACAAACTGATTCAGGTCTCTCACTTGGTGCTTTTGATCCCTCTGTGCTGTCTTTAGGTACAATCTTGAATGTAATCTCCTCCACGATGTCTCCTGAACTTTGTTCATTGTTCTCGTTTTCCTCTGAAACCGAACTTATAGCCAATGGCCACTTCTCTTCTTCTGGCACTGTGGAACTATCTGTTAGCCCTTTTTCCCTGTGTTCTGTTGTGGGTTGAAAGGATAGAGGGGGCAAAACCTGTATTGATGACTGGTTTGGCTGGATGACTCGGACAGGTGTGGAGGGCAAAGTTGAATTATGCACATCCACAAAGTCTTTGTAAAGGTCTTGATCTTCTTCACCTCTTTCTGACCCACTTAAGCTTTCTTTAGGAGACCATGGCTGTGTTACTCCTGCAATAGTTTTATGGAGTGTTGGTCTTACAGTTTTGGTAACAGGGGATGCACTAAATGTGTTGTCTTTCACCTTAAATAAAGCAGGTTTTCCCAGTATGGGAGAGGAGCCATTTGACTGGCAGGTTGGAGTTAGATTGCGACCTGATTCAATCAAACAGTGAACCCACCCTCCTTTTTCCACATCTTTGGAAAGAGGAACTGCCATGTCTGAGTTATGGGATTTACTTTTAGAGTTGCTACTGGAACAGGAATCTGGTGTGTCTAAATTCTCACATGTTCTTTCTTTATCTTCATTCAGAGATGGAGACTCTTCGGTTTTCTGTGTAAAGGAAGAGTCCTCTGGTAGTTTGGACAATATATTGCCCTGATATATTGGTTTCACATCTACAGACGATGAAGGTTTTGCTTGATAAAGAATATCATAAAGGGTAACCCTATCTACTGGAGCACTTTTAGGGTTTACCAAGTTCAAGGATTGCTCAGATTCAACATCAGGTTCATCAGATTTCTCAAAATAGTCAGTTAAATACTCTTTGCTATGTCGTTCACTATAACTTTCGGATTTGTTCTCGTCACTTGTTTTTCTGAAGCTATTAGAAATACTTTCATTCTCTGTTCCAGTCACATTATTTTTGTTCACTGCATTCCTTGTGACATCTTTATTATTGATTTGAAATCCTCGATTCTCAGCCATTTCGTCATCTAGATTTTGTTCATTTTTCATGGCTAGTTTTGAATCTTTGTCAGGCTTGTTGTCTGATTCTTTATCTCTTGCATCATAATTAACTTTTGTTAAAATTCCTTCAACTTCAGGAAAATCCAGCATGTCCTTTGGTGAAATTGCTTTTTGTTTTATATTGTCATTCCCAGGATAGACCACGACACCCTCTCCTTGCCTCGAAGCTTCTTGGACATTTAGCCTTGGCCTTACTTGTTGTTCATCAATTCTTTCAATCAGTGATGACACGTGGCCTGTTACTGGTCCTTCATCCGTTGGTAGATTAGATATATTGGCTTCTTTGATTAAACAGTCTTCGTTTTTTACTGATATCTCAAAACTCCCTACATCTTCCTTCCTTTTACTTTCATACATGCCTTTGTCTTCACTTTGGGAATTTGTTCGTTCTCCTCTGGGAGGTGCCTCAGGTTTACAAGAGCCATTCTTTGTGTGGTTAGAAAACTCAAAATCATCACCCATTCTTCTGAGGTTATTGTCGATATAGTCCTGAACTACTGAGATTTCTTGATCAAGGCTTATATTTTTAGGCATACACACTGTTTCTGTGAGTTGAGTTACATCAGCCATTGACTTGATATCACCATGTTGACCATGTTTATCAGATCTGTCCCTGTCTGTAAATATCAGTCTACTTGGGCTGTGCTTTGCAGCACCTTCCTGCTTATAAGGTTCTTCTAATTTTAACACAGGCACATGACTTTCACCATGGTAGGTGTCTATGCCTGATGTGCTATGACCATTTTGGCAAGTTGGTGTAAAATGAGAAATGGCTTTTTGACCTCCTTTTTTCTGATTCAACGCTAGCATTCTCTCTTGATTAATGAGTACATCGTGCTCACTTTGCCTAGCACTTAGCTTTTCTCTTTGCTCTCTCTCTGCTATCCTTTTCTCTAAAGCCACAGTGGCTAGCTCATACTTATCCTTTATTATGTTCTTCTTCTTTGAACCTGGGACCGTATTCAGTGGTTGTTCCTTTAAACTGAACAGTGCTATTTTTGCTGAAGTGTTTCCTTTCATAGAGGAAGCATCATTTTTGGCTGCTCCTTTTTCACTGTCTATACCTGGATCTTTCTGGGATGGTATTTCTTGATAATTTTTTGTAATAGCATCATTTGTAGCACTGTCTTTGATATGAGGGGTGTCCCTATTTTCGGGTCCATTTCCTTTATACACATCTACATTCAATTCCCCATTCCGTGGTTCATCCCTTTCTACAACAATGACATTCTCTTGCCAGTATTCACATTCTTCATTATTACCTTCATCTACACTCACATATCTTTGATTTTTGATGTAGTTATTTTGTTTTGCAGAAAATAAATGTTTAGGCATTGCTTCCTTCCTGTTACTTTCTTTATTTCTGATAGGTCTTTCATCTGCCTTAAATATTCCTCCTGTATCAATTTTTTCATCGTTCATACTACCTGAAATGGTCAAGGCATCTTTTTGTGCAGTGTGCTTCTTTAACAAAGCAGGAATATATTTTTCCTTCAGATCTACAGCACTGTTTTTCTCATTTATTGCCTCGTTTGAAGTTTCATCATGGTTCTTAATAGTATATTCATTGTCAACGTTGTTTGTTTTTGGCTTAGTCAATTGATGTTTTCTTTGCATTTCCTTAATTTCCTTCTCTTTGTTTAGCGTCTGTTCTGCACTTGTAGGATGAGGACCATGGACATCCACTGGCATGGTTTTAGTATTCAAATCTATTGGACAAGATTTCCGGTACAAATTTAAAGATGGGTATGTAACTTTAGCCAAAGGATTTGTTTTTAATTTTGAATTTATAGAGTCTTGCAGGAGACTAAGTCCCAAAAAGTCATCTGGCAATGTGCTTTTTATATGACTGCTGAATTGTGCGCTTTGCATGTCTGCAGTCTCAGGGCTCTTTGGACTCAAATTGGTTTTGTGAACAGCTGATGTGGTTTCAGCATCAGTAATTTCTGGACTTTTCTGAATATTTTTGGTGACATCCTTTTCAATCAGTGGAGACAACTTATTTTGCTCAGCTGCATCTGAAACTTTAAACTGTGGTTGGTTGTATGTTGCCTTGACTCGTTTTCTATTGTCCTTAAGATTAAATAACAAACTTGATGCCTTGGATTTGTATCCTTCACGTTTGATATCAGGTGATTGACAAATCTCATTCTCATGGATTGCTGGCATATCGAGGGCCCCAGGTGAGTGAAGAGATTGCAGTATCTCTGAGGTTCCTGTACCCTGCCTGGAGGGTATGACTGGTGTCAACAATTGTGAAATACTGAATGGAGTTGAATTTAAGCAGGTTGCTTCTTCCACTGTCCTGACCTGAGGTTTATTTGGTATTGCACCCTCCTCTCCAGTGTTAGACCTTTCAGAGGCTGTTAAGCTGATAAGTGGCTGGGCGACACCTTTTGCCCTGCTTCGACTTTTCCTCCAAGGAGCAGGAAGGTCTCCATCAGACTGACACCTCGGAAACGGTCCAGAGGAGGTCAACAGCACTTGTGGCTGGACAGTCTCATTCTGAATGTTTGATTGTTTCTGGAAATTTTGCTCAGAATTTTTGTCCGGTATCGTTGTCAACATTTGTGTTTTACACTGTGATAAATCAGATTTAGACTTATTTTCAGGTTCCAAAGGTGAGGTGCTTTTGCTTGTCTCTCTTTGATTTGCCTCTGGTACATGTAATCTGTTCAAATTGTTGAGTTCACTGTAAACTGGGGATTCATTCAATCCAGCCAGGCTATTGCATGGAAACATGTCCAGGTGCTCCAGTCCATACCTATTCAAGTCTCCCCAGGACTGGAATGGGCTGAATTCACTGTGAAGAAAAAAGTTTTTGGAATTCAGTTTTCTCAGCTTAGTGGATTTACTATGTTGATTTTTAGACGATTTCCCTGATGAATTGTTCGTATCCTGAATCAATTTATTAACAGTTCCTTTTTCAGAGCGCTTACGATGACCCTTGACCTTCTCAGCAGTAAGTTGCTTTTGATAATCTGAAGATAGCTCTGTTTGGATGCTAAGCAGTGCTGATTTGTCCCATGAGTCTCCGTTTGTCATTTTTGTGTCACAGTTTTTCTTCGCTACAAACGCAGCAAAAAGTGATGACATCTTTGACGTGGTTTTATTTATTTGCCAGGCTGTGTTGTACACTCCATTTGGACGGTGAGCTCCATGCTTTTTTGTTTTCTCTTCCGCTATTGGCTTGTGACAGTCAACTGGAGAAGGTATAAGTTCTGAGTCATTGTAGATTGCCTCATCACCGATGCACAGACTCTTAAAGGCACGGTCTGTAAGGCTCATAACCTCTCGGTCTGCCTCATCCATAAAACTGTCCAGGTTCGAAGGGTGCTTCATGTTTGATTTACGGCTCACATGTTGTTTCTCTGTGCAGCTCATGATGAATGAATAATCCACGTACTTCAGTCTGATGTCCGCAACATCCTACATGGCCACAATAATTTAACTACCTCATGACATTCCTAAAGAAAAAGCAAACAGACACCAGTTTATGTAAAATTAACTCTCTTTATGCAAGTCTTCCTTTCTGAAGGTTTAACCTGCTTGCTTGTTAAACCAGAAGGTTAAAGTGCACAAGTACAAGTTACAGAGCTACACATAAACTATTTTTAGGTGAGCCTGGATGCCTATCTGCCTTTCCCAACACATAAGCCATGTGCAGCAGCATGACTACAAGCATGAAGATAAGCAATTCCCTTCCATGGGATCCACTAAAATAGCTCAGACATGATGCACCAGACCTGCCTTGCTCAATGCATTGTTTCAGGTTATTATCCTGGTTCACACTTTAATTTTACACACTAAACTTAAACCACAACAACAACATCACACACACACACACACACACACACACACACACATACACACACACACACACACACACACACACACACACACACACAAGAAAGCTGTGGAACTCTATGATTTCTATGGTTTTCTGAGACCGAATGTTCACACTTTACCTAATTTTTATCTCCCCCCCCCTTAAAGTATAATATATTGCAAACAGAATGAAATCACACCAGTACAATTCCAGGCAAAACACAAATATATTTTCTTAGAAGAGCAGAAATCCTCAAAGCTCATAGCTACAACTATAATTTTAAATGTTAGGCATTATGAAACATGACCAAAGAAAGCAGCCAAGAGAATTTGGACACCACAACTATTTTCCAGTGCTCATAATTTCATATCAACTTGCTGTCTGGATGACTTCCCTGCATCTGTTATTTACATGTAACCAAAAACTATGCTACTGAAACAAGACCTCAGTAACCTCCAGGAAAATATTGTTTTCTTTAGAATTTAGGACCTAAAAATCAAATTTGAATTACAATCATCAGTTCATAAATGGCACACTGTGTCTTTGTACAGTATATAGAACATGCACTCCATGTTTTAACCCTTAAGAGACCGTATTTTGGTAACTTTAAAAAAAATTCTTTTTGCATTGCATAGCATTATTATTTGTATTTGTAAACATTTTTATGTTTAAATAAATGCGACCTTTCATTATGTTTGTTATTTTAATATATTTATATGTACACATTTTGAGGAAAGTATCCTAAGCAGATGAAGAATCATATCCCTTCATAGGGCAATCATTGAAATATCTGGAATTTATTTTATTTATTTTTTTTACCTTTTGTGATTTAAAATTTTTTTTATTTCAAAATGATTTTTAGTTGCAAATCAAAGTCGGTTAAGGTCACCATATATGGTTCCGCACTTGAGAATAAAAATAAATCTAAAACAAAAAAGTTAAAAGTGCCTATTTAAAATACAAAATGTGCAAAATACAAAATATATATATACAATAGATAGATAGATAGATAGATAGATAGATAGATAGATTACCAAAGTCTATATATGGTAGCTTTACTGATCTTGATATGCAACATAAAAATCAGATATGAAAATTTTTTTCAAAGTATTTCAGTGAGTGCGCTATAAAAGATTAAACAATCTTAAACAAAAAAAATTTAACACCTTTTTTTAAAATATATATATTTTTAGGTAATATCTACTAATGTACTACCTACAATGGAAGTCATTAGTTTCTAACCCATTATATATATTTTTTTATTTTTAGTCCATTAGAAACTTTTTGCCTTCAGTGAAAACCATTGGAATCATTTGTGCTTTTGTATATACAGTAATAAAGTGCTGCGTATGCTTTACAGTTTAGTATTTATCAGATAATGAAAAACAAAGGACTTATTTCTTACCTATTGATTGGGTTTCCATTTCTCATGTTTCAGCAAATACATGGATCAAGGTATCTAGAGTCCAGAATCATTCAGAAATCCATACAGAGTTGGCCTGTTTAACAAAGTACAGCAGTCTTTTCAAAAGGATGTATAGTGAAAAGTAAGGTAGAAATCCTTGGGACAAAAAAAAAAAAATGGAAGTGAGCATATAAAGCAGAGCCTACCAGAATAACTGTAGTAGCTGAGCAAGGCTGAACACAGTTGGAGTATGGGAAGAACTGGTGAGCACTCATCTGCTATTTTGGTATTGGGGCATAAGCGCCATCGCTGGCTGTTCCCTTATTACCTCTCTGCCCCCTAAAGAGATGCTATTCAGGAAGATCCAGAGCTGCCTTAATCTCACATGTGCTGTTGGGGTATAGGTGGCTGCACCGAGTCTGGTTGTGTGACTCATTTGTCTCTTGCACACAGCCGAGTCAAATATAGCTACTTGCATCAACTGAGCAAGTGTCACACAATTTAAGTGTGGAATAAGTGGCAACAGGAATCTGATGTCCTTGAGAGGCTCGGTTTGGTTATCACTCACACTGCGTATATGTAACTCTAGTTTTAATAGGAAAAAATTACTAATTCAAAACATTTTAATTAAAACGTAACTTTAAAATCTAAACTTATTTGTATCACACTATTTCTCTGTCCAGAATCTAACATGTCACAAGTTAGTTATGACTTGTAGCTAAGTCTTCTCATATTTCACTACTGCACTGTGCCATGCTCGTTATACTGTCATGTTATTTATGCTGTTCTATTTCAAACACCATGTATTTTGTGCACTAGTGGCCTGAACCTCCTTCCGTCATATCCTCCATTGCTCAGCCAATCAGTCAGTCAACAAGGTGCAGACAAGCAGAAGACGGCAAGGGCAGCGACCTTGCTGATCTACCATATTTAAAGATGCACTTTAAATTGATTCAATTATTAACTTATTTATGATTGATAAACTCACACTCCATCTTGGGCCGTGTCAGCAGCTGGAATATCGAATAAATCTGGTGCTTTTACTATCTGCTATTGCCTGGGTCACAGGCAGATCAGATGGAGTAAGGCAGATGGCTCTTAACCCTTAGCAACCGAGTCGACCAAATGGCTCTTGTGTCAAGTCTTATTCCAAGCAGGAAGGCAGGGCTATAATAGGACAACTGGTGCACTGCTGCATTCCCCCCTAGGAACTTAGTGGCAAAGGCAAGCCCAGTGTGTTTGAAGTGATGGACATCCACACATGGGCCAAGTGCAGTACAGCAGGGGTAAAAAGACATCCTTTGCATGGGATCTATATGGAATAAAAAAAAATAAAAAAAACAGAAGACAAACATCTATGGCATGTACTGTGCAGTGACAATATACTGTATTAACAATAAATTTCTTCCTATAGGGGCTTCATAAAAATACTGTGCAGATTGTATAATGAAGAGAAAACAGAAAGAAATAGTGTAATAAAAACATGATTTTTCTTACACTCATTTGATTAATGGTTAAAATGTGTGTTGAGTTACTGATCTGATGGTAGACGGTTTGAGCCCCGGCTCTGACCCCAGCCTACTGTATTAACAAAGCTGGAATATTCAAAGAATAATGAATTTCACTGTGTAGTAATGTACGAACTTAGTTAAGTATCTCTATTATACAAATACAAACTGAATTAGATTTCTTTGCACAATCTGTACAGAAAACTGTTTGGTCTGTTTGACCAAATGTTATATTTGCATTTTTTTTACTCAAATAGAAATTTGTACACAAGCACAGACACTCACATTGACACTTCATACACCATGGGTAGATAGCAGAGGATCATGTATAATATAGATACCTGGAGGTTAAGAAACCAGTTAAGTAATCACATTTCAACACAGCACGCATGACCCATGTGTTTATTAGATTACTGAATTGTAGTACTATGAAGCAAGTGCAAAGGTTGAGCAAACGAGATTTCCCAATGCTAAACTGGAGTTTGTTGGTAATCAAAATAGTTCTGGAATCAAAATAGTCCTGGATTTTTTCAGATCGGTTGTCTCTCAACTGGCCGATCACATGAACCGATACTATTGTAATGATACACAATGTTGAGAGGCACATCAACACTCCATCTGTGAATATTATCAAATTTGCAATATGCAAAGTTTTTCTTTAAAAAAAAAAGTCAAATGGAGATTTTAAATATCTGCCAAACATTCGTTTTAACATAACAAACCTTATTCTCCACTTAAATACAACACATTGTGAATAATATGAGTATGAAAAGTTATCTAAAGTATAACACAACCACCTGCATGGCAGACATTAAATATTAAATGATTTAGTGATTTGTACTGTATGTGCCGACTATGTTGGGGAAAGTTCCATTTTCAATGTCTTTTATTATGTTTTAGGCAATATGACAACAACCCTGAAGCAGAAAATCCAAAGATTTGGATTAGGTAATTACATAACAACAACAAAAACAGCAGTTAGTTGTTATTTTAAGACACAGAGGTCGGCCTTTCTGTAATAGTTCCTGCAAGAACAGTATTGTCAAGTGCATTTGCAAAATCCGTCCAGCACCATAATGAAACTGTCTCTCATGAAGGCCGTCCCAGGAGGACGAGACCAAAACCTACCTCTGCTGCAGACGAGAAGTTCATTTAGAGTTATCAGCCTGAAAAATGACCAATTAACAGCAGCTCAGATTAGAGGCGTTATGAAGTCTTTACAGAGCAGAAGTAGCAGAAACATCTCAATATCAACTGTTCAAAGGAGATTCATGCAGTTTTTGGACGCCTTCAGCAAAACTTTACAATGTAGAAAGAAATAAACATCAGGAACCATCATGGAGTTAGAAAGTGACTTCATGCACATCTTTGGAGCATCCAGGTGAGATCATCCTGCAGCAAGAAAGTCAACCGGTGAATTATAGATGAAGTTGTGATTAGTCAGTACTGTACATGGGCAATTGGCATATTACCAGTGTTATATCAGGCAGGTCTTAAGTAACATTAATGTAATGAGATCTTGACCGCTTCACTCTGGGCAAAAGAAGCACATGTAAAGTCAACAGGTCCAAGGAGCAGACTACCGGGAGAGTACCTTAGATTCAATTTTATTTAATATGGAAAACATTTTTAATCATGGACATTTTTACAAAGCTTTACAAAAATACAAATTCATAAAATAATACAGAAATATACACTTTTGTGTATATTTTAAATGTTTGAATATATAACTATTAGGGGTGTGCATTGGCACTGCCCTCACGATTCGATTCGATTATGATTCACCAGGTAACGATTCGATTCGATTCGATTCTATGATGCATTGCGATCCATCAAAATTCTACTGCACACAAGGCAAAATTTTTATCAGTCATGAGGCAATACAAGCAGGTATTAAACAACAGATTTTTGTTGAAGCTAACTCAGGATGCCAACGATCAACATTGGTTCGTGAAGTTAGTTGTATTACCAACGTGCTTGATATTAGTGTGGCAGATTTTACACACCGCGTAAGGTCTAGTTTCCCATTCACTTCATAAAATCCGAAATGTGCCCAGATGTCCGCTTTCCAAGCTTTGGGCGCGTTTTTAATAACCCGTGTATAGCGGTCATCTCCCTCCGTCTCAGCCATCTTGCTCGTTGTTGTTGTTGTTATTCTCCTGGAACCGGAAGTATTGGAAACTTCACAACGACATAATCGATTATGGCACTTTGCCGCATCGATGCTGAATCGTTCATGCCCCGCATCGTGATGCATCGCCAAATCGATTATTGTTGACACCCCTAATAACTATAACTGCGTAATATACAGGTAACATTGCAAGCGTGTTACCAGGAACTTGTGAGCCTCAGAGTTATTTTTTAAAATGTTTAACTATGGGAAACTTAGATAAAGCATAAGAAGCGGAAGATAGTGCAGAAGTGCAGGCTCAGGGGTGTTTTAATCCTGTGTTCAATCCATAAATTCAACACAGCATAGCTCAATCTCTATCATTACCTTCATAAAGTGTAAATATTACCACTATCGGAATATAAAAAAAATTACAATATTATAAAAATAATATGCTTAAAATGAGCATAATATTATTATTTTTGGTCACAGAAACAACCGGAAACAACCATAAAAACACCTGATCATGTGTGTCTGTGGCCATATGCCCATGTTATACTTTTCTGCTCAGTCATGTTTGTATAGGTGGTTATAATGAAATAAAGTTCATCACATATTTTGTGCTAAAAAAAAAAAGGATGTCACTCTATACTGCATGTTCCTGAACCATTGTATATGTTTATTAAAAAAAAAACAGCAAAACAAATAATGGCTAAAATGCCCTGAGTTTGAAGGGGAACCGTTGCCAAAGTACAATTTTAATCAGACTAAAAATATGGTTTAAATTAACGTCCAAAATAAATCATAGGATCTTAAATGATAACTTATATTTCTTCGCTATGTCTCCACGCTGTTTAAGTGCTGCCGTGTAAAACCCCTGTTACTCCACCTCCAATGGCATGATCAGCATTTTTGGTGTAAAACAGATGCTGGGATTATAAACAGTGCCGAGTGAAAGGTTTCCGAGTCTGCCATGTTAATGTGATTGCCGAGGGGATGGAGACGTGAACATCATTCATTTCTTCGAATTAATCATGTGATAGTTGGCGACGAGCACTACAATATGTTATTATTCCAAGATTTTGAGTCGTATGTTATGTAAATGCTACAAGTAAACAGGTTTGTCATTTGTTTAGGGTGAAATAGAAGAACAGATTGCAGGATTTTAGGTTTTCTTACTGCAAAAAAAATCTGATTTGGATGATTGATCATCATTGTAATGATGGAGTGATGGGGCTGATGGTCAATAACAAAAAGTCCAAAAACTGATGAGCTCCAGGGATTTTCATTCACTACCATCTCTTACGGTTTCCACAGAATTTGCAAAAAAAAATAATAATAATTATTACCCTGTGTGTGTGTGTGTGCGTGTGTGTGTGTGTGTGCGCGTGCGTGTGTGTGTGTGTGTGTGTGTGTGCAGTGCATCTCAATACATTTGTATAATTTTTTCTAAAATATTGTAGCGTTTTTCAACGCTAGCAGGGATCTTGGAGGACGAGTGAGCTTGGTGGCTACCCAATGTAATGACTGGGAGTATTTTATTAATACAGCACAAGCATAAACACACAGGTCAAAACACACATACACATGCTTAAACTTGGCCGAACCCACTAACCCAAAACAAATGTACCCAGGGTGAACATTAACAGAATGCTGGCCCAAACCGGCGGTCGCCAGCCCCGCCCACGCCACACTGCCCCCACCCGAGCTGTGACCGTCCCCGGTCACCCCTAATTCTTCAGTCTCTGAGGCGTGCAGGCGGTCGGCGCTGGCGCTGTGAACGCCGGAGCCCTGCTGTAGAAGAAACGTGAACATTCGCCTGAGGCAGTCCGGCCTCCGCAACAGTTGCCGTCTCGCCGGCATGCGGCTGCTAGGGAGCAAGACGGTCTCGGTGAAGCACAATCATCCGCGCCCGCCCCGCCAGCCGCACCCGGTAGACGACATCTGAAAGCTGAGCGAGCACCGTACAGGGTCCCACCCAGTGGGACATAAGTTTGGGTGATAGGCCTCTCTTCCTTCTCGGGGAATAAACCCATACCTGCTCTCCCGGCTCAAAGTCTCGCCCCCGGCTGTGAGTGTCATAAACCCGGCGCTGCTGAACACCGGCATCCGCCAAGTGTTTGCGCGCTAACTCGTGAACCCGGAACAGTTTTTCTTTTAAAGAACAAAAATAATCCAACCCCGGTTCCGTGGGTAAATCCGATTGTGGAGGTGGTCCGAAAACAAGGTCTACTGGAGTGCGCAGCTCGCGGCCAAACATGAGAACAGCTGGCATTAGCTGCGATGACTCCTGTACTGCTGTGCGATATGCCCAAAGAACGAGCGGCAAATGTTCGTCCCAATCACGTTGCCGATCGCTGGTAAGTAGGGCGAGTTGTGTGATGAGCGTCCGATTAAAGCGCTCCACGAGGCCGTCACTTTGTGGATGAAGTGGCGTGGTGCGGGTCTTTTTCACCCCGAGGCATTCGCACACCGCCGCAAACACCTCCGCCTCGAAGTTGTGCCCCTGATCGCTGTGCAACTGCTCTGGAGCGCCGAACCGGCTGAACACCTCATCCACTAGTACTCGGGCCGTGGTGGAGGCGCTCTGATCAGGCACAGCGAAAGCCTCCGGCCACTTGGTGAAGTAATCCACGACGACCAGCACATAACGGTTACCCCGATCGGAAACGGGGAACGGTCCAAGAATGTCCACGCCCATACGCTCCATGGGTGCCCCAACCCGAAAGTCCTGCAGCGGGGCTCGCGAGCGCTGGGTAGGGCCCTTCTTCGCCGTGCAGGAGTCGCATCTGTGAACAAAGAGTTCACTATCAGTGTGACAGACTGGCCAATAAAAGCGAGCGCGCAACCGCCTCAGAGTTTTTGTCACACCGAAGTGTCCTGAACCCGTATGCCCATGAACCAACCCCAGCACACATGCCCGCAAAGTTTTTGGTACCAGAAGCTGGAAACATTCGCCAGCGCCGCACGGCCGCTCCCAGCGACGGTAGAGTAACCCTTGCCGCAATGCTAGGCGGGTAAACTGTGAGTGCAGAGCTTTTGCCTCTAACCCCAGGTGAGTGATTGCAGTATAATCCGGTCTCCGGCCCGCTTTAACCCAACCCAGAACTTGATGCAGAACCGGATCGCTCTCCTGCTCGGCCGCGAGCTGTTCACTGTCCAGCTGTGGCACAGGTGAGATGACTGTGGGAGGTGCCCTCGATTCGGCAGTGACTCGGCTGCACGCTGGAACGGTCGGCTGATCACCCCCGGGGGGTCCGGGGGACTGAACGGAAGGGAAGTTGTGCGTCAGTGGTTCCGGAGGTTGGCCTACGTCGCAACCGCGCTCTTCGACCCGCTCGCAGTACCGAGACCGCGCTTCGCTGCATGGTCGGCGCGATAACGCGTCGGCGTTAGCATGTAGCTTCCCAGCTCAGTGTTGAATGGTGAAGCTATAATCCTGTAGGCGCTCCAGCCAACGCGCTAACTGCCCCTCAGGTTCTTTAAAGCTAAGCAGCCAAACTAACAAAGCGTGATCGGTCCGCAGCAAGAAGGTTTGCCCGTATAAATATGGCCGGAAGTGTTTTAGCGCCGCGACGACAGCTAACAGCTCGCGCCGCGTGACGCAATAATTCCGCTCGGGCCCAGACAACGCGCGGCTGAAATATGCGACAACCCGCTCTTGGTTACCGGAACCCTGAGACAGTACGGCCCCCAGCCCTACATCGCTCGCGTCCGTGTCAAGGATGAACGCGCGCGATGCATCCGGATAACCGAGGACGGGACACGTGACCAAGGCTTCACGCAACTGGGCAAACGCGCGCGCATGTACAACCTCCCAGCGGAACGGCTGGTTCTTTTTGGTCAACCCGTGCAATGGACTTGCGACGGTGGCGAAGTCTTTCACAAACCTGCGGTAGTACGAGGCTAACCCGAGGAAAGTGCGCAGCTGCGACGCATTTACCGGTTCTGGCCAATTCTGCACTGCAGCGATTTTAGTTGGGTCGGTAGCAATCCCGTTAGCACTAATTATGTGGCCCAGAAACGCGGTCTCTCGCCACAGCAGCTGGCACTTCCTGGGGTTAAGCCGCAAGTTTGCCCGCCGAATAGCCACAAATACCTCCCGGAGATTAGCTAGCGCGCCCTCAAACTCCTTGCCGTGCACCAGTAAGTCATCTAAGTAAACGACGCAACGGTTCCGAGGGATATTCACCAGAACTTTCTCCATCAGCCGTTCAAACGTAGCCGGGGCGTTGCACAGGCCGAAAGGCATACGCCGAAATTGCCATAGCCCTTGCCCGATCGAGAACGTAGTTTTAGGGCGGTCTTCCGGAGTGAGCTCTACTTGCCAGTATCCGCTACGCAGATCCAACGAGCTAAACCAAGCCGAGCCTGCGACATGCTCCAGCGTAAAATAAATAAATAGATGCACTGTCCACCTGGACGGTCCAATCGTCCACCTGGACGGATTCTGGACAGTAGTCATGGACTGCTTGGACCAAACATGCTGAATATTTTTGCTAGGACTGGTTATTTTATCAGCTGTGCTGGTGGATGTACAGTATATTTCTTCTCATCAATGTTTCTTAAATGGGAGTAGGTTGTCCTACTCCTACTATTTACATGGCCATTAAAGGAGACAAAGTAGACATACCAATGTCATGTGAAACTTCTCTTTGTTCCTGGGTGTGAAGAGTATAAGCATGGAGTCCTGTGATAGACTCATGTCCAGGGTGCATTCCCACCTCACACACAGCGATCCTGAACTCGGCATCATCACCTGACCAGGGTAAAGTGACTCCTAAAAGTGAATAAATTAATAATTAATTGTTGGTCAAAGCTTTTTGGGGGTTTTGGTGGAATATGTATCCTGCTTTTGATTCCATCTTGAAAATACCCAACAAATTTGATTATTCATGTTTATACCAGCTCTTTTTGCCAAGCATGTTACTACAGGTCATTAACCCATACCCGATGTCACTTGGAAATCACCCTTGAAGTGTAGGATTGTGTAAACAGGTTATGCAAACTTCACACATCAAGTCCCTCTTAAACAGGCTTGGGTTTCAAAACAAAAGCAACAACAGTTCTCAAAAGGGTTTTATATTCTTGCCTTTCATATCAGGTCAGACTGGGTTGTCAAAAAGGAATCTATCCACAGTATCGTGCTCGTGCTACAGAACATGTCAAGCTTATGAAATCTGAGTACTACAGTACAAACATCCAATCACATCTGTTTCATGATCACAGAACTGAGTAATCTTCTCTAAAAACTGGTGTTGTGCTGAGCAGTCACACATGCATCAAGTCTTTTATGTGCTTACTACGCTCAGAAAACTGGGTCGAAATCTAAAGCCACAGCATCAAAGAATTTTTATCTCTTCCTTTAATCAAAAACTACAAAAGTACATGAACAGGAAATGGCTTCATTTCTCAAGAACGCACGCTTTAGAGAGACTTTTGTTAAATGAGTTTAAATATGATCAACCTTTCGAGTTATTCCCATGTCGTTTCATTTATTTTCATTGTTGGTAAGTAATTACCTTTTTTTTTGTTTGTTTTGTTTCTTGTAAAGTAAACAACTAAGCAGGTTCATTGATGGGCAAATTAGCGCAGCCTGCATTAGACATTTAAGATATATAATCTGGGTCCAGTCTAGTATAAATAATGCACTGTGTATAAAATGATGATAGATTTAATGAGCACATAAGGCAGTGGAGACATAATCACGGTAACTTCAGGGAGTAAAATTCTGTGATTCATAAGATGTGAGATTTGGTGGATTTATTGGCCTATAATATATGAAAAGAAAAGAAAATGACACAAAGAAAGCCATTGTTAGGAAATCACTGGCAAGCATGTTGATAGCAAGTGACCTGATATACCATGTGGACCACCATCAATTCCACTTTTACCTTATCTGCTCAATATAAACCAAATGATAAGACCTACAGTGAATCAATGATTTAGGATCTTAATCCATTATACTCAGGATTACACCTTTTTAACATGCTTAATCGCGGAATAATTAGCTTTGAACTAAAATTTTTAAGGTGGGTGACTGAATAATAAGTTCTGATGTTATCTGTCAACTATTTAGATCTTTGAACAATAATAGTATAAATCTTTATCACTTAAACATAATTTTCCCTCAACAATCAAGTCAACACATGATCTCAAATGTCCATGTCAGTGATATACAGTGCCGTACGTTAATGTCAATTTTAAATGTCAATCATGTGTACTAAAGTTATCCGAGTTGTCACTGTAGGTTTCTGCCAGGTTCTGTGTTTTTGTCTCTCACCTCTCAAAAACAAGCCAGAGGATGACTGAGTACAACAAATTGCCACTAGGTCTGAACGAGTGTGTAAATGTGTGCGTATGGATCCCTGCAATAAACAGTGCCACACTGTCCAGGTTAAAGTGCATCCTGAAGTGCATGAATAAACCAAAGACACCCAGATATACATTGCTGACAGAAAGTTTTCCACATTTTGTTATGTATCAAATTAATAAAACATGTATGCAATTTTTTCTTATGATTCTATACATACATTCTATACATAATTCTCCATGATGGCAAAGTAAAAACAGATGTATATATTCTACTCAATTGAATTCATTGAAAATAATTAAGAAATGTGCCCAGCAATGGATTAGCTTCTTGTCCAGGGTGTACCTCGTCTCATGTCTGAACTTTCCTGGGATAGGCTCTACACCCTATACAGGAAAAGTGGTCTAGAAAATGAATTAATGAAAAGACTGAATGAAAGATTAGGAAAAGTATACACCTGTCTGTATAAGGTGACACCATAAATGGGGCATGTCAGAGTGAAAACAAAGCCATGAGATAGAGAGAATTACAGTATCTGTTAGGGCTGCACGATATATCGAAAAAATATTGTTATCGCGATAATGGCATTCGCGATAACCATATCGCAAGGAGTTGCGATAAATACTTTATTTGCCAAGCATTCGTGTGTCCAAATTTGACCAATCAGATGGGCCCTTACTATGTTTATACCCGCTTATATATATATATATATATATATATATATATATATATATATATATATATATATATTATATCTTTATACTTCATTCTGTCCCGAACTAACCCCGGATGATCAGAAGACTTAGCGATTAGCCGTTAGCCACGACTAGCCGTTAGCCCTTTATAGACGGTAAACCCAAACGCGGAAGCAAGCGAGTAGTCAGGATAACCATGCGAATTAGTTTAAGGACTCTCACAGAAGGGGAGCAAGGGAAAAACACACATTTAACCCGCGTCCTATAAACACACACTCGAATCAGAAAGTAAACAATCTGAACCGACATGCGTGAACACAGTGACTAATCTCTATGCGGTGGTTTGTTTACTCCTTTTATACTTCCGGGTCCTAGTGCCGGTCGCGGAGCGAATGTGTGTGTACAGTATGTGTGCGTGCGTGTGTGTGACAAATAGTATTTTTTAAATTTAATTTTTGTTTAATAATATTTATTTTTATAAAAAAAAAACAGGCAAGCCAAAGAGAATATTTAGTTTAAAAGATGCTCTTGTTTTAAGACACTATTGATGAGTGTTACACGGTTACATGTAAATAAACAGTAATGTTTGAAAGTAATTCATATTGTGTTGGCAGGTTTATAGTAACAGCAAACCAGAAGTCAGAATATCTGCTGAGGGGTTTAAGTCATTCATAGTGTTTTGAAGTCTAAATATTTGCAACTTCCTTGACATATAGTTTCTTTTTAGACTGAATTAGATTTAATTACATCAGACGAATATCTATTACCTGTTTATTTTAGTATGATCATTACATATAAATAAATAATAAAAAAAATAGCCAATAATAATAATTAAAAAATGCATTTCTCTAGGGAAATGTTATATCGCAAGAAATATCGTTTTCGCAGTATTCAACAACAATATCGCATATCGCATATTTTCCTAATATCGTGCAGCCCGAGTATCTGTAGACCCATGAGACACTCAGACACATACTGTACAGTAGATCTGGGGAAGGATATTGAACAACCAACAGTCCCTACCAATCAACAGCTACCCAGCCAAACTGAGGAATCATGGACGAAGGGCCTTGGTCAGAGAGGTAGCCAAGAACTCAAGGGTCACTATAAAGATTTGCAGAAGGACACCCATCACTGCATCATTCCATCAGTTGGGTAGAGTGGCTAAGGTGTCAGAGAGAAGACATTCCTCCCTAAAGGGTTGCCAAAAAGCCCTTGAAGAACTCTTAGACCATGAGAAGTTAAATCCTTTGTTCTGAGGACACAAATATTTACCAATTTCCATCCATCCAGTTCAACTAGGGACAGTAGGCCAATGGTGACGCTTGTTGTTATTCCCATCTTTTAGGACAGCGGTAGGATCTTCGGTCAACATTCACACATTATGGGTAATTGGGAAGCATCAATTAGTCTAATACATATTTCTTTAGACTGTGGGAGGAAATCTTTAGTTTCTGAGGAAACCCATCATGCACGGGAAGAACATGCTCATGCACTCCATGCACACAGACTCCAAGACAGGAATCGAACCCTGACCCTGGAGGTGCAAGGTGACAGTGCTAAGCACTTCGCCGCCTTGCCACACCTATTGAACAAATCAGAATCAGAAAATTAGGCACTGGGCATCACCTTTTTAAAACCATCCCTACAGTTAAACATTGTGGTGGCAGCATCATGCTGTGGGGATGAGTTTATAGAGGGAAAAATGAAAGCAGAAAATTAAAGAGCTATCCTAAGAAAACCTTCTCCTCCTGAGAAAAGCTGCTCCTCTGTAGCACTAATTAAATATAATATCATTAGTACAGTTTAGGAAACGGTGCTGCTCTTGCGTCACTAGCTTAAATAAACCAGACACGAGTAAAAAGTGTGTAGCGGCACATAACAGAGATCTTATCTTAGTCCTCAGCTCCACTCTACATAAAACCAAATTTCCTGTTATCATCTTAAGCATGTTAATTGCAGGTCAATGCCCTAAATAACAATACAGGATTGTAGTGTAATTTGGACGTGTACTGTCTTGTAGTTGTACTCTTCATACAAGTAAGAGCAGATGACCCATCTCCAGTACAAGAACCAGGTAAGTGAAAACACATCAGATGTCTGATATACATTTCACTGATATTCAAAAAACATGCATTTAACCATTCTCATCTCATAGGTTACATCATGTACAGTATAATTACAGAAGGCTACAACACCTTCAGTTCGGTCCTCATGTTTCTTTAAAATGATTTATGTCTCTTAATTTTCGCCTAAGCCACAGAAATAAAATACGCAGCAATAGGAATAGGAGTCGGTATATTCCTCTCTGTCTGCTTCCTCGCAATAAAGATCTACATGATTAAAAGACACATGCTGGACATTGAGCAATCAGGCAAGTTCATTACACACCATGAAGTGCATATTTAACATATAACATATTATTATTCTCCAGTCTAATATTGGGATTTGTTGTTTTTTTTTAGAAGATTCAATAAGAGTGTTTTCACGGTAAACAGCTATTCACTTTTTCTTTTGCTTAAATAATAATATATGTAAAGGTTATTTCATTGATAGTATAAACACAATGGTATGAACACTTTTTTTCCTTTTAGGACTATTGATGCTGAAAACAGGACCTGATCACTGAAGTAAAACCTGGTCACAAGTGGAATGAGCTACGGATCAGCACAGAGTTTTACTGTATGTGTTTTTTTTGTAACACATGTAATGCCTTTAAGGCTATTCTCCTATTTCTATTAAAGAAATGATATGCTTTTAATCCCTCTTGGATTTTCACTGCAACAAATGCAGTTTAATAAAGGATTGAGCATGAAACAAGCTCCTTTCGAACTTTTATTTTATGAATGCAGATAATTTCCATACAGTGACTTCAATTTACATACTAGACACAAAAAAGTGTTTTAACTCCAGCGACATAAGGACCTAAAATAATTTCAAACCCTTAAAATAATGTTATGAGAGTTAGAAAACACCTCTGTAGATCATTAGCCCATGTGTTTACTATTTTAAGTTTCTGCACTTTTGGACGCTGACGAGATGGCAATGTACAGTACAAGGACTTTAAAATGATGTTAGCATTTTATAAAATGATGTAATAGCATACTTTACTCAGAAGAGGGCAGCCTACACTCTAAAATTCAGATCCTTACTGTACACATAAGGCTTCTGGTGACCTATTTATAGATAAAATGATTTTATCAGAAAAACCTGTTGAAACCTACCTGGTCCTACAGTATGTGAAAAAGCTATTGCCTCTTAAACCTAATAACTGGTGGTGCTACCCTGCAATTAGGGTGATGGCCGTACATTCTCCCTCATGGTTTTCTGCAGAATTCATGGGTCCATGGCAAATCGTTCTGAAGCTGCAAAGCCTCAGGCTATTACACACTAGGATGTTATTTTTATGAAATGCTGTGTTAGTTTTTTAGTTTTATGCACATATCCCAACAATTTAACCTCTCTCTCTCTCTCTCATATATATATATCCATCCATCCATTTGCTTCCGCTTATCCGAGGTCGGGTCGCGGGGGCAGCAGCTTCAGCAGGGATGCCCAGACTTCCCTCTCCCTGGCCACTTCTTCCAGCTCTTCCGGGGGGATCCCAAGGCGTTCCCAGGCCAGCCGAGAGACATAGTCCCTCCAGCGTGTCCTGGGTCTTCCCTGGTGTCTCTTTCCGGTGGGGCGTGTTTGGAACACCTCACAAGGGAGGCGTCCAGGGGGCATCCTAAATAGATGCCCGAGCCACCTCATCTGGCTCCTCTCGATGCGGAGGAGCAGCGGCTATATAAATATATACTGTATATCAGGGCTTGACATTGGCACCCGCCCACCCGCCAAATGTGGGTAAAATTCGGCTGTGGTGGATAATAACTTCGGTCTCACTAGCCACTTTGACGAGTAGTTTATTCTTTGGTTTTGTAACGTCCTTCGGTATAGGAATAAATAAAGATCACATAGACAAACGGAGTTGTTAGTGAATGTGCAGTTTACTTTTTTTTTTTGTCATGCGCATGCCCAGTGACAGATTACACACGCTTAGTTACCTCGTCCCGCTCGACGTGCTTACGTGCTTACGTCAGAGTCAGGATGCTGAACAGAAAACTTGGAACAGAACTAGATGCATTTTTGTTGTAGTTTTCTCTAAAGTCATCCGATATAATAAACGTTTACATTGCAACGTAATATTACGAGCATAAAACGCGCATGAATGTAATGAGGACATTTAATATATCTCTCTACACATGTTCACACATGCATTGCGCGCGCGCGAACACACGCACGCACACACACACACACACGCACACACTTTTACTTCCTGTTTGGTGTATGTGTGTGTATCATTTCCTTAAAGGGCTATTGCTCCTCAACAGGATGAGAATGTTTGCCCCTTTCGCAGGTTATTTACTGATTATATAAAAATGTAATCACTATTAAAATCTATTTAGATTTCATGTTGAATGATAGAAAATTCATCAATTGATTGAATTACCAACACTATAAAGAGTCAACACAACAAGATAGACCAGAGTCCATTGTCCTAACTCAGAATTCTGATATAATAATACATAATGAATAATAATACCTGATAATAGAACACAACACACTAACATGATAAATGTTCTGAGTTGCTGTATTTTTAATATCAGAATGAGTTCAGTTGGACTGAATCTGTTATTTTTCAATGTCATGTGGTAAGAGGCTTGAATTTAAGTTCAATAAGCAGAATATACTGTTCATGTTTGCATGTTTTTATATTGGGATCTTAACAGGACTGAATACTTGACTACTACTATAGTGATACAGTGTATGCTGTCATTTCTCAGTAAATCTAGATATAACAAACATTAACGTATCATGGTGAAGAAAAAACTCCGTAACAAAATTGTGGCGAGTAAAAAGGCTGAATGGCGAGTGACTCTGGAAATCCACTAGCCACAACGGCCAGTGAGCAAAAAAGTTCATGTCAAACCCTTTTTTACAAATAAATAACTGCAAAGTGGGGTGTGCGTAATTATTCAGCCCCCGTTGGTCTGAGTCATGCCCATGGTGTCTCTGGACGAGCTGCAGAGATCTACAGCTCAGGCGGGGGGATCTGTCCATAGGACAACTATTAGTTGTGCACTGAACAAAGTTGGCCTTTATGGAAGAGCGGCAAAAAGAAAGCCATTGTTAACAGAAAACCATAAGAAGTCCCGTTTGCAGTTTGCCACAAGCCATGTGGGGGACACAGCAAACACGTGGAAGAAGGTGCTCTGGTCAGATGAGACCAAAATGCAAAACACTATGTGTGGTGGAAAACTAACACTGCACATCACTCTGAACACACCATCGCCACTGTCAAATATGGTGGTGGCAGCATCATGCTCTGGGGGTGCTTCTCAGAGACAGGGAAGCTGGTCAGGGTTGATGGGAAGATGGATGGAGCCAAATACAGGGCAATCTTGGAAGAAAACCTCGTGGAGTCTGCAAAAGACTTGAGACTGGGGCGGAGGTCCACTGGTTCACCTTCCAGCAGGACAACGACCCTAAACATAAAGCCAGGGCAACAATGGAATGGTTTAAAACAAAACATATCCATGTGTTAGAATGGCCCAGTCAAAGTACAGATCTAAATCCAATAGAGAATCTGTGGCAAGATCTGAAAACTGCTGTTCACAAACACTGTCCATCTAATCTGACTGAACTGGAGCTGTTTTGCAAAGAATAATGGGCAAGGATTTATAACTATATACTTTATAGTTCTTCTTCTTTGTTTTTCGGCTGTTCCCGTTCAGGGGTCGCCACAGCGAATCATCTGCCTCCATCTAACCCTATCCTCTGCATCCTCTTCTCTCACACCAACTAACTTCATGACCTCTCTCACTGCATCCATAAATCTCCTCTTTGGTCTTCCTCTAGACCTCCTGCCTGGCAGTTCCAACCTCAGCATCCTTCTACCGATATATTCACCATCTCTCCTCTGAACATGTCCAAACCACCTCAATCTCCAAAACATCTCACATGGGTTGTCCCTCTGATGAACTCATTCTTGATCCTATCCATCCTTGTCACTCCCAAAGAGAACCTCAACATCTTCATCTCTGCTACCTCCAGCTCTGCCTCCTGTCTTTTCTTCAATGCCACTGTCTCGAGCATCGCTGGTCACACCACTGTCCTGTACACCTTTCCTTTCATTCTCGCTGATACTCTTGCTGATACTCGCTGATACTCAACACACCTGAAACTTTTCTCCACCCATTCCAACCTGCCTGTAGCTGCCTGTAGCCACCAGCTCCTTTGGTCGCGGCAGGTAAACACCCGGTAGCAGGTGCTGATCAGTCGTCCGAGCCGGCGTGCAGCCGAGTTACTGCGATGTCCGCAGTCGTTTCACTTGTGTCGCAGCTGGACAGTGAACGCTCGGTCCACCGAGGCGACCTCAACACGGCGAAGAAGGGCCCCACCCAGCACTCGAGGGCACCGCTGCAGAACTTTCAGGTGGCGGCACCTATGGACGTGTATGGGCGTATGGGCGTGGACACTTACAGCCGGGGGCGAGACTTTGCTACTGGAGAGCAGGTATGGGTTTATTCCTCCAGAAGGAAGAGGGGGCTCTCACCCAAGCTCATGTCTCACTGGGTGGGCCCCTGTACGGTAATTGCCCAGCTCTCCGATGTCATCTACCAGGTGCGGTTGGCGGGGCAGGCGCGAGTTTTGCTCCACCAAGACCGTCTGGCGCCTTACCAGCCGCACGCCGGCGAAACATCGAACTCTGAGGAGGCCGGACCGCCTCCGGGACAATGTTGCTTTCCTCCCTCCCCCACAAAAGAACTCAAAAGTTCACAACGCCAGCACCAACTGCCTTCACGCCTCCAGGACTGAGAGAGTTGGGGGATGGTCACAGCTTGGGCGGTGGCAGACGGCCGTCATGCTTTGCGGGAGGTTTGCTGTCTGTTCACCATGGTTGGGACGTTTGGTCGGGTTGGTGGCTTCGGCCATGTTGGGGGTGTGCATGTATGTGTGCTTGACCTGTATATGTGTGCATGCGTGCTTTCGCTGTGTGTGTGCTTTAACAGTGAATGTGCTGCTCATGATATATGTGTGCTGTGGTAAAAAAAAAAAAAGTACTCCCAGCCGTTGCATTGGGTAGCAAGCAAGCTCACTCGTCTCTCCAAGATCCTTTCCAGCGGTGAAAAACGCTACAATATTAATAATAGCATCATATTATTTTCATAATATTATCATCAAATATATCAATATATAACTTTTTAAACAATATTTTAAAAATTAAATTATTATTTGTATATTATTTATACAAGGTTTTCTTTTCCTGAAGTGTGTTTACATTTTTTTGGCTGATTCTGTATATATACTATAGTATGATGTATATCATATATTTACAATATTTATAATATTATCGTATTACAATATATTTAGAATTAAATTCATATTTGTATATTATTTATACAAAGTTTTCTTTTTCTGAAGTATTATTTTTTTTGCTGATTAATAGTTAAAGTTAAAAGTTAAAAGTGCTACACAAAGTAAAATTTCAAATAAAACCAAATATCATTTATGTTTTTGGGGGAGGGGGGAGGGGGGCACGCTGTCTCAGGTGATAACAATATTGCCTTGTCTCTATTCTGTGTCTCCATTCATCTTCCATCACGTTGATAAAGGGTAATCTTGGCTCCAAACTATTTTTTTGTATTACTTTGCAAGTTTCAATCTGTCTTTTCTTCTTAGTGCTGATGAGTGGTTGGCGTCCTGCGGTTTGGGCCTCCACAGATCTCCTCCTGTAGTCTTGTTCAAACGGTTGATTGTGATAACTTCACCCTTGCCCTGTGGAGGTTGCTGGTGACGTCACTGCCTGTTGGCTCACAATGGTTTTGTCATTTTTTAAAGTTGAAGTTTTCATTGGCCGACCTTTTGAATGTCCGGTGGCTAGTTTCTTTCGTTTTTTGAAAATTCCAGTTTGTTGTATCAGCCATGCCACTAGTGTTTCTCTTTTTCTCAGGTTCAAGCTGGCATGTTTTTCTCCCACAGAATGCTCTCTGGTAATCTTCTTGGCATTTTAAGAAAAACCAATGATTTAAAATAAATCTGACATTAAGAGCTGTTAACTGTTTAAACAATCTGACAGGACACACCTGGGCAACATGTCAGTCAATATGTTTGATCACATGAAGAAATGGGTGGGTTTAAACAAATGGTGTTTTTTTTTTTTTTTTTTACCTCATCTAGGTGAGAATATTAAGAAATAAAAGCTGAAGCTCTGGTCCATTGTCTCATATTTATCTTTTCCTCTCAAACCAAAATGTCTTCAGTAAAGGGAAAAACTAAATAATTGGCCTTGCTGTTCCAATATTTTCTGAGGTGACAGTATTTCCACCATCTCACAGAAATCCCAGAAGAGTCCCAGGGGCCATAAATACACCATGTACTATGAATGAGGTCATTTTCAGGATGTATTTATGGTGTTTTCACTGATGTGAAAATCTATAGGGAGCCAGAACCATATGTAGTTTATTTTAGTAACCGAAGCTTAAACATCTGGACATATTCTGGATTATTTGCAAAGGTGTAAGACACGGAGAAGGGTTAGACACTGGTCTGGGACAACCTGCATACATTTTTCAGGTAAATAACTTCAATACAACTATTGCAGCCCATATAAAAGAGCATTTTGCTTGTCCCGGCTTACAGTAATATTTTACATTTTAAAAACTTACTATTTTTTTCCCACAAGTAATCTATGACAGCTTTACAATTTAAGGTTCTACAACATTTATTTACATCATCTTCATTTACCTTCATGACTCATCTCCAATCTTCATTTCGTAAAGAAAGTGGTAAGTTTTTCTAATGTTGTGATATTGACTGATAGAATCAAATTAAAATATATATTAATTGCCATGTTAGTCAATCATATTTTGTCTAGGCTAATTTTATGCTTAGTGGTTCGCACTGCGGCCTCGGACCTCCAGGATCGGGGTTCAATTCCTTCCTCGGGTCTGTCTGCATTCCCAAATTGCCAGTAGTGTGTGAATGAGGGTGTTGGTGCCCTGTAATGGAGTGGCACCCTGTCCAGGGTGTGCCTCGCCTCATGCCCTGGGACATCTCCTGGGATAGGCTCCAGGCCCACCGCAACCTTGTATACAGGATAATGAGTAAAAATTGCCTGAAAAAGTTTATGCTTAAAAAAAAACCCATAAGCCTGTTACTGGGGTTTTTTATACTGATTTTTAACTGAGATTTCAAATAAAATGCAGCAACTGTCAGCAAATAACTTTTGTAAAAGGTGATTGTTGTCTGAAATGTGTTAATATATATTTTTAATGCTTAAGTGCATGAAAATTAAACGAAATGGAAACAAAACTTAATTTTTAAGAATTACAAAAAGTACAGTAGATACAGTAGGACTACAATAATAGGTTTAACACATGGGGTAAATATTGCCAGGACACGGAGCGCTGTCACTGATTAGCAACAAATACAGTCTTAACTTTCTGATGTTACACTGTATGCTGCAAAACCTGGAGATCACAGTGTGATGGTCACTGAACTGAGCTTCAACTCTATTCCTGGACTGCTCTCCAAAACCAAAAGTACGGTAGGTTTTAACTAGGCTTTACCCACAAGTCATTGAGGGTTACTGAGGGCAATCTGTGTGTGTGTGTGTGTGTGTGTGTGTGTGTGTGTGTGTGTGTGTGGGGAGAGAGAGGGAGAGATGTTTGAGCAATAGGAGGAGGAGCGAGGGTGTACACTAAGAAGAAACAGAACATGCCCTGACTCAGGTTTCAGAGTAAAAAAAAGGGAGAAAAGAAACGAGACTGAACGAGGCGCCTTTCTGTGGCAACACTGAACATTTTTATGGAGCCAGTCAGACTGGAGAATGAAGATCTGTGCAGGGTTAACAGTTTTCCTGACTAGCGTTTTCTTCAGAGGTAAGTAAATTCTGATTTAAAAAGAAAGATATATATTTATAAAAAATATGCACTTGTGCTAGAGTTTGTAATGACTTTAATGTTTTACTGGGATTAATTGGGCCACTAAATGTTAAATGGGCCCCTAATGACTGAATAGTCTGTTTTCGTTTTGTCGTCTAGATCTGTCTCAAGCTTTTCAATTTAAACCTCACTGAAACTCATGAGACTTAAAATATTAACATTCTTCAAGAGAGGTCTAAGTTGACGCTGCAAAACGTATTTATATAAACTTTGCAAAGACATGAACAGCTCGGCAGAAAGACTTTCCTGAAGCAGAAAGTGACTCTCTTGCTGTTGACTTTGTTGTGGCTTGTGACTCCTCCCTAACCAGAATACTGTATTTACCCCACTGTACTGTAACTCACACACGCCAGCCAAATTCATACTGGTGTAGGTGTATGTAACCATAATACCTGTTACTATTAATGGAATCAGAGCATTAGGGCACTTTCAGGATCCTGTGTTTACTTCTTTGAATTAAAAAAAGAAAGTGCCTACCGTCTGCAGAAAAAAAGTCAGTTTTTAAATAGAAAAGCCAGATGTCTGAGCACAAAACAGTAGACAGCCATGACACTGTGAATGAAACTATCACTTATTCATAATGTTCATGTATGTCTGAAGTCCAAGACAAAAAAAAAACAGCCTTTATGATCCACCAGTTTGTTCATATTCTAGATTTTAGAGCATTAAATAAACAAATGATGATGAATTCTGGAGTAAAAAAAAAAAAAAAAAAAAAAAACAGAACTGATCACGGTTGTTTTTTTTTGTTGTTGTTTGTTGTTGTTGTTTTGCATTATTCAGTTAATATGGTTATATATTATAGTATATTCCCTTTAAAAGGTTGTTGAAGTAAATGAGAATCATGATGTTGATTGGCATATGGTCTGAAAAGTATATGAAAAGTATATATGTTTTTTAATTGTCAAAAATAAATGTATTATATTCTCATGAACAATGACCATTTAGCTCACCCGGGACTAAAATATTTTCTGACATTCAATGACCCCCCCCCTCCTTCACCCTCCCACCCTCACCTCAATTTTCAGGCATTTTTATTTTTTCTACTTGTCTCCTCCACTTTAATTTATCTATCATCTAACCTTAGCTAAATTTTTCCATATCTCCAGATGTTTGCACAGCCATTAATGCCACGGTTACTCCATCTCCGTTCCTGGTGGCAGTTGAGGGTGAGAACGTCACGCTTTCATGTCAGGTGAACCAGCAGCACAAATCAGACACGGCTCTTGCGCTACGCTGGATTTTCCATCCCGCGTCTGGAGGAGACGAGCAGCTCCTTGCCAAAGTCAACACGAGGAGAGCCAAATTCTATGGAAACTACAGTAAGAGTTTCCCCACTCCCAAGATTAAGTTAATAGTAGTGAAGCAGGGCAAGATCTACAACCTCTTGATCATCAACATTACTAGATATGACAGAGGCTTGTACAGCTGCAAAGTGCAGGAGTTTAAGAAGCAACAGGAAAGATGGAAATCGTCTGCCAACTTCACAACAGCTACGGAACTTAAAGGTAAGAGTCTGGAGTACGATTTGATCATTTTGAGTACACTTTTTGGCCAAACTGACGTACAAGTGAGAATGTGTTGATCCTGGAGGTGACCCAGGCCCTGCTCAAGAACCTGGCAAGTGCTTGAAATTTTAAGGTTCCATATACTGTGTTCAGTCCATTTGAAATGAACCTTAGTGTGTTTTAAACAATGGTTTAGATTTTTTTAAGAAAACACAACAATCACAGTCAGGTATGTTGTTCATGCTGGGACAAGATGATCTCCAAAGGTGAGATGAGGATCTACCCAGCAGACAGTGTATAAACAGTGGCAATAGCAGTGGTGGTTCAGAGGGGCACGATGGTGGCTTAGGGAGGTGGAAATGGCTCAGAGGGTTACGGCACTGAGTTACTGATCAGAAGATCAAAGGTTTGAGCCCCAGGTTGCCATTTTTGGGCCCTTGACCAAGGTCCTAAACCCTATCTGCTCCTGGGGAGCTGTGACATGGCTGACTCTCTGATCTTACCCCAGTTACACCGGGATATGTGAAGAAAGAATTTCAATGTGCAGTAATGTTTCAAGATTCAAGATTCAAAGAACTTTATTAATCCCAAAGGGAAATTGCTTATGCTCGGTTACAGGTGCTCACAGTTGTTAACTAAGGAAGGTAAAAAACATGTACAGTATATTTCACAAATAAAGCCTTAACTTAACAAGATTGTCTCTATTGTGGATATGAGACACTAAATTCCCTGGGTTCTTAATAATTTCGTGATTTTTGTGATTGCTGTACCCTATACACTTTAGACACACTTTCTAATTCCATGGTCTTTCCTGATTTTTACTTCTTTCTACATTGGTCTTGGTGTTGATTTCCTGGGATGGTCTTTATGAGAGCCAGTATCAAATGAAGGAATGTTTCTAATATATACAGTATAAACAAAATATATAGTTTAGACTGTCTGAGAGAGACACGTCTAAAGTTTCCCTTTATTTAATTACAAAACTTGGAAGCCACAAAAACAGAGAAATGTGTATAAAAGGCACAGCAAGAAAAGGTGCTGTGAATGTTATAGACTAGATATGAGCCAACTAGCATCTAACGTAAGGTAAAGCTTTCTAAAATCTGCCATGTTCAAGAGTTTAATGTCAACGTACAAACATTTCAAAATTTCAAGTCAATCTTCATGAGGCATAGCAACCATTTAAACCAGAATTTATGCCATTATGGAAGTTATTAAATCATAAACTACACTAGAAGTGAAAATCAGAATGCATCACATTATTTATTTTACCTTAGGATCGTTCTGCAGCCATGAAAAACTACAGTACTTGTTTCACTCTAGTTAACAATGTTTAAGCAGACTGATCGAACAGCACTGGTGTACCATACAGTACATGACCTTACATACACAACTGCGTTGGATGTTTGTAATTAAAGAGTCAAATAAAAAAGTGATCTGATCCTGAGAGATCGGAAGTAGCGTCAAGAAATTTTGTGAGGTTTTTTTTTTTGCATGTGTGTGTAGGAGTTTGCTGTGGTATAGAGGATGTGGTTGGGATTTAAGTACATACTGTAGTAGCAGAGAGGGTGGAGGAAAGCCCAATAATGTTAGTGGGCAGGGTAACAACACAAGGGGCCATTTTGTGGAAGAAACCCAGGAAGCAAAGTTAGACCCATCCAAAGCTGAATGATCTACACAATATCTATTTTTGAGGTCCACATTTTTGGTTGCACAAGCAATAAAACACCAAGAGCATTTGTGGGCTAGATAAGGTTTTAGTGGAAGAATGAACCTAACTTTGAGATTTTCGGTGAAGTCTTAAGCAGCCGTAGTGTGATAGAAAACAATAGTGCAACAGAATTCTCACGCATCACCTGTAGTGATTTATCCTGTATACAGGGTCATCAGGGGCCTGGAGCCTATCCCTGGACGGGGTGCCAATCCATCACACGTAGACATGCTCACACACACACACACACACTACTGGAAATTTGGGAATGCCAGTGAGCCTAATCACCATGTCTTTGTACTGTTGGAGGAAACCAGTGTTGCAATGTGGGAATCGAACCTGGACCCTGGCGGTGCAAGGCGACAGTGCTACCCACAAAGCCACCGTGCCGCGCCACAGTCAGAATTCTGCCGGCTGAAATGCAGAATCAGTGGACGGACTGATAGGTCCATCAGCAGCCCACACCACAGAACACTGCTGAATACATCATACATACAGTACAGTACCAAACGACTACAGAAATCTCCTGAGTGTACTACTGTTGCCTGTTGTTGACGCAAGATATTAAAGCTTCCTTCTTACGGGTAGAAAAGAACACCTGAACAGTACTAATAATGATGGAGGTGGTTGTGTTGACATGTTTTTGGACAATCCCAGGAGTATTTTGAAGAAGTGCACAATGTGTGCACAATAAATTGGCAGTCATCTTTGGCTGTTTTTTATGCTCTTTTCGATCAACCCTAAGCTATGAATGTGACTAGGGTTGCTACTGTATCTGTCTCGGTTATCCTGAGTCTGTCCCTTTTTCATCTGTCCTAGAAAATATCAGTCATTTCACAGAATTCATACTGTCCTGTTTTTTATAAGTGCTTTTATACACATTTTTTAAAAAATCACATATTTGCAGGTGAAATATATTGAATATATGCTAATTTAATTCTTAACATTTGATTATAATGGAACTAATACTGCATAAGATTAAGTACACTACTGTATTTGTACAAATTGTACTCCTTTTTAAAGCATAAATTTATTGTTCTCTTGAAATATCAATTTATTAGAGGAAGCTAAATTATCTGCCAAACTAGTAAGTGTTAAACGGTTAAAGCTAACAATATACAGTGGTGTGAAAAACTATTTGCCCCCTTCCTGATTTCTTATTCTTTTGCATGTTTGTCACACTTAAATGTTTCTGTTCATCAAAAACCGTTAACTATTAGTCAAAGATAACATAATTGAACACAAAATGCAGTTTTTAAATGAAGGTTTACGTTATTAAGGGAGAAAAAAAACTCCAAATCTACATGGCCCTGTGTGAAAAAGTGATTGCCCCCCTTGTTAAAAAATAACTTAACTGTGGTTTATCACACCTGAGTTCAATTTCTGTAGTCACCCCCAGGCCTGATTACTGCCACACCTGTTTCAATCAAGAAATCTAATTACCCCAAGAGCGCAGAGACGACTCATCCGAGAGGCCACAAAAGACCCCAGGACAACATCTAAAGAACTGCAGGCCTCACTTGCCTCAATTAAGGTCAGTGTTCACGACTCCACCATAAGAAAGAGACTGGGCAAAAACGGCCTGCATGGCAGATTTCCAAGGCGCAAACCACTTTTAAGCAAAAAGAACCTTAAGTCTCGTCTCAATTTTGCTAAAAAACATCTCAATGATTGCCAAGACTTTTGGGAAAATACCTTGTGGACCAACGAGACAAAAGTTAAACTTTTTGGAAGGTGCGTGTCCCGTTACATCTGGCGTAAAAGTAACACAGCATTTCAGAAAAAGAACATCATACCAACAGTAAAATATGGTGGTGGTAGTGTGATGGTCTGGGGTTGTTTTGCTGCTTCAGGACCTGGAAGGCTTGCTGTGATAGATGGAACCATGAATTCTACTGTCTACCAAAAAATCCTGAAGGAGAATGTCCGGCCATCTGTTCGTCAACTCAAGCTGAAGCGATCTTGGGTGCTGCAGCAGGACAATGACCCAAAACACACCAGCAAATCAACATCTGAATGGCTGAAGAAAAACAAAATGAAGACTTTGGAGTGGCCTAGTCAAAGTCCTGACCTGATTCCTATTGAGATGTTGTGGCATGACCTGAAAAAGGCGGTTCATGCTAGAAAACCCTCAAATAAAGCTGAATTACAACAATTCTGCAAAGATGAGTGGGCCAAAATTCCTCCAGAGCGCTGTAAAAGACTCGTTGCAAGTTATCGCAAACGCTTGATTGCAGTTATTGCTGCTAAGGGCGGCCCAACCAGTTATTAGGTTCAGGGGGCAATTACTTTTTCACACAGGGCCATGTAGGTTTGGATTTTTTTTCTCCCTAAATAATAAAACCCCTCATGTAAAAACTGCATTTTGTGATTACTAGTGTTATCTTTGACTAATAGTTAAATGTGTTTGATGATCAGAAACATTTTGTGTGACAAACATGCAAAAGAATAAGAAATCAGGAGGGGGGCAAATAGTTTTTCACACCACTGTATATGATAATCAGCTTTTAATGTAATCAGTGATATTATTATTTCAGGTTGAAGCCCACAAACATGTCCGCCTTAATACTTCTTAATGCAAAGAGATGTAGGTGTAGCTCAGTGGTTAAGGCATTGGACTACGGTTCAGAAGATCCCAGGTTCAAACCCCACAACCACCAAGTTGCCACTGTTGGGCCCTTGAGCAAGGCCCTTAACCCTCAATTGCTCAGATGTGTAATGAGATAAAAAATGTAAGTCGCTCTGGATAAGAGCATCTGCCAAATGTAAAAGAAATAACATTTTGTAAGGTTGAGTATCTTTTTTTGTTGTCGTCAGCCAAATATTGTACACTACCTGTTTTGTAATCGGAGAGTGAATCACAGATGAGAAATCGCAAAAGTAAAGATGAAGTTTTGTCTTAAAATGATTCCAGTAGGTTCAAATTTACTTCAGTGCTGTTATTTCAGTGGTAATTTCATTAATCATATTCAACTTTTCTAATTAATATCTATTGGTGCAAGTGTTTGTTTATATTGAGACAGTAGCTTATTAATAGCTGATTTCCCTTATGGTGCAGGTTATACTTCAGACAAAATTCTAAGTACTGCAAAAGTTTATTAAATTCTGTCCAGCAGGCAATTTAAGTCTGATGCGTCCACAGTACGCTGTCAAAACTTTAGTTTTTTAATCTGGCGATAACTGCTCATAACTTCACTTCTACTCAACATTTTGATTTAGTTCATGGCATATAGTTGATTAAACTTCAGTTAAAAACCTAAGTACTGCCAAAGTTTCATTAAAATCTGTCCAGCGTGTTTTGTGTGATTTGGCTGGAGACAAACAGACATACAGTATAGTACAGTACATACAGAAAGACTGAATATTTTTTTTAGACTGACTCGTTTCAGGTCGTCCATTGTACGGTATGAAAAGTAAGAGTGTGTACAGACAAAACCTTTCTTTTATTTATATACAGTAGAAGATGAACATGAAGTATATGCTTTAAAATAAAATACTCTGATGTACACACACACACACACACACACACACACACACACACACACACACACACACACACACACACACACAGAGTGCCGCTGACACTGACCTGTGGGGTGATTGTAGGGACTTTCCCTGATACTGCATTGATCTCAGGGATTAATAGACACAAATGCAGTGTAGAAAATAAAACTTCCTCTATTCACCAAGATCAATTGATGAAAGACAGAATTGAGTTTGAAAAATAACAGAAACACATCAAACACAATTAAATAGCTGCTATCTGGCTATGACTAGCAAACCAAATCTGGCTTTTGTGCAAAACAAATTGTGGTACTAATTTCATAGTAAGTATACATTTAATGATTATTTAATATATTAACTTATTTATTGAAATTATAATGCATTACTGAATAATATTTTACATCTAAATGTACGTCTAAAAAATTCTAAGCCTACCTCACACATTACTCTTTTGACCTTTTATTGATTATATTAGGCTTTCTCTTTATTCATTGGCCAGACTGTCAGTATTACTGTGTACTGTTACAACGCTGTCAGTGCAGCCTTGATTTTACAGAAACTCAGGAATATCATACAGTATGTAACCCATTACATCAAATCACATATTAAGTCACATTTTTGTTGATTTGACTGTTTGCATATTTTCAGATTCCTGGGTCGATAAGTAGATTTAAATGCCAGGATTATAACTATATCATGTTTGCTGCTGAGATATGGCCAGTGTGAGTTTGTATACAAGAGGGGATCTGATTTTAAATAAGGATATAGAAAAGACAAAGGCAAGCCTCAGCCTCAGGAGTTTATGAAGAAAAAATGAAAAAATGAAGAGTTTATCACAGTCTACACAGCTTTAAAAGTGTTCATTGAAGAGTTTTAATCCTTACAGTAGATACCTCAGATATCTACCAACAATACAGCATAGAGCTACAGTATAATGATAATTTAAAAAGAAATAAAAGTGCTTCTATGGGAGCCTTTCCAGCGTGTGTTAATGGCAAGGCTTCAGATTTCAAACTGTATATTTGGGTTTTTGGATATGCTTGTTAGAACAAAAGTTATCATTACCTTCATAACCTGTAAGTTTTATCAATACCAGAAGATGGGGTGGCCAATAACAAATAATGGCTAAAATGCTTTGAGCTTTAAGAGCTACATTAATGTTTGGATTAAAACTTTCTTAAATCTGTTGAAGGACGAGGAAGATAAGGTATTTTGGATTTTTGACACAATGAAAAATTTGATAAATTTGACTTACTGCACTCTGTTGGCCATAGTATTGACGAACCTACTGTATGTGATTAAATAACCGACTTGATATGATGGATCACAAATTATAAAGATACTTAAGATATGATTTATTTAAATAAAAATTATTTTCTTCTTTTAAATCTATGAATGTCAATTTTAGTTTTGTTCTTTCTCGTGTAGTTTTGCATTGAATTATGCAGCAATTATCCATCAAAAGACCCTGAATTACATCGTTTTTTGTGCTCACAACTACAAAGTGGGCAGAACCTACAGTATGGATGTTTCCATGTTTATCAGTTGCTGTCAGTTAACAGTGATGAATGATGTACATACAGTATTTCCTCCTCAGTGACCGACTATGACAAGCAAATACTGTACATACATATTTTGAATCATCTTGAAGCAAATGCCAGCACAGCATGACTCATTTAAAGTGTTTATTAAAAACTGATACTTTTCCCAATGTTTCATGGACATTTTCTTTGACTTTTCTTTTCCTAGTCCGATGTCACAAATTACAATCTTCATTTGAATGCAGCATTATTATCCATAAAAAAAAAAAATAATTAAATGATGCAGCTGCATTTACTGATGCGCTTTGAGAGAGACTCTGTCTTACTGAGTGACTTTTGGCATCTCCTATTTGTTTCCAGACTGAATGAATGCTGTGGTAGACCATTTAGTATCTGGGTCTCATTTCATGCAAATACAGTATGTGCTGTGTGACTGAAGAGAAAGAGTCTCTATTCATTTTCCTATTCTGTCACGCATAAATTAAAACCCAAAATAAGTGTATTATTAAGCAGGCCATGAATAGTGACATACATAACAAAAAAATGTACCATGGCTTATGATCTCCGCTTTTAGAGAAAGTGCACTGTTCTTTTACATAGTCATTGCTGAATTCAATAATACATTCCTCATACATTATTTAAAAACAAATCACATAAAACACAATATTAGTTGCTGATTTGATACAGTGGGAATGGTGTCAATAGAGGTTATGGGAAGACTGGATGAATTTAATGTGTTTAAAAGAATTTTAAAGTGTATAATGTTGGATTTCATGCAAATGAGGTGCAGACAAAATGCTACAGTTGGACGTTTGCACACTAATTGACTTAGTTGAATATTGATTGTCAAAGTAAACATGAAATTACTAAAGATATATTAATGATAACATTAAAAGTAAAGTATTAATTAATTAATTAATAATAATAATAATAATAATAATAATAATAATAATAATTATTATTATTATTATTATTATTATTATTATTATTATTATTATTTAATACATTATTAAATTATGTATTATTAGTATTATTATAAATTAATTAATAAAATAAGAAATAATAATAATAATAATAATAGTATTAGTAGTACTGGTAGTAAATAATTAAGTTATTTCTGAAGTGTACTCTACTTTTTTTTGTAAACTGGTTAATCAGATTATTTTATTACTGTTTAGGTTTATTCTGTTATTAATTACGTAAGGAGTAAAACACTCAATAAATCATAATATTAGTGGAAAATAATTAGATGGATGATTTGGCCCAATGCATAGCAATGCTACTGTAGTGTTACCACCCAAAAGGGAAAACATATCCCAGTATATCCCAAATTGTTTTATTCCACTTATAATGGGCCAGGGGTAGCTCAGTGGTTAAGGCATTGGACTATGGTTCAGAAGATCCCAGGTTCAAACCCCACAACCACCACGTTGCCACTGTTGGGCCCTTGAGCAAGGCCCTTAACCCTCAACTGCTCAGATGTGTAATGAGATAAAAATGTAAGTCGCTCTGGATAAGGCTAAATGTAAATGACAGTAGTTTATGAAATATTTAGCAATAAAATGTAATACGATTTATTAATTTGTAATTCAGTTAAATTTATTGGTATAAACTGCCCGTTGTTGTTGTTGGTCCCGATAAGGGGTCACCACAGCGGAATATCCAGTCCGCACTACAACTTGGCACAGGTTTTACGCCGGATGCCCTTCCTGACGCAACCCTCCCATTTTATCCGGGCTTGGGACAGTATAAACTGCCCGTGGTTTATATAATCACTTTCTGCTATAAACACAAAAAAATCTGATTTGATCTCATAAAATAGTATGTGAATCTTGTACAGCATAGCATTCACTATGCCAATTTCTGTATACATCAATCCGTTATAATATTAAAACACAAAAGCCCAATATTGTAAATGTCACTCTTGCGCCCTCAGGGCAGCTCTGGTTCCTCAGAGCAGGGACTCAACAAGACCTCTGTTGGTGACCTGTTGTGTTTGGCGCATTCTATCAGTGCTTGATCAGATTTTGAGGCCAGATCAACAACTTTGGACTCTTTGCTGGGAAGCACCATCTGCAGCAGGCTGTGATGCAGAGTGCTCTGGTATCAATTCAGTGCTGTCAGGCTAACCTTGTTATCTGCTGCTGACAGGGCTTAGGAGTATTTCGGGGTCTTCCAGTGGGTGTCTACCATGACAAGCTGCTCGGCCATGAACGAATGCATCTATAGGAAGGGATTCGTACTGTTATCTTAGGCACAGGAGCCTGTAATTAACTTAACCACGAGTGCCATGCAATTACCAGGCCTATGGAGCCGCAGTGATGAGTGTACATTTCTCCCTGTTCTTTCTGCAGTGCACTTCCTTCCACCAACCAATGCCAAGGATGGGCTATGGAGCCTGTTTGAAGGTAAGCCACAGGATTTATTCTTACCCATCCTGTCCTGGACAAAAATAGTGCAGAGCACCAAATAATATAACAACCATGGAAGTGGACTGAGTTTCTCTTTTGAAACCTGAGAATGTAAATTTAACTTTTTCTCCCCACAGTACTCTAGTTTCAACGTTATGAGAAACTCTTGTGGTCATTGAAAATTCTCAAGCTACGGTTCATGGTCAAGTTCACTTCATGTTTTGTGTGTGTGTTTCAGATGTCTATCTATGTGCGGTGCTGATTTGCAGTGTGGGGCTTCTGTGCATGTGTATGTTTTCCGTGGCTGTAGGCTGCCAGTATGTGAGAAAGAAGAGGCATTTAAAAGGTAAAAGCTATTTTTTATTGACAATGTTTATAAATTGCAGAATGGGACAACATGGAGAGACAAGAAAAGTCTGAAGTTTGAAAAGTTTTTAGCTTTTTTGTTTTTTTTGCTGTACAATCATGGGATTTCAAAACTCCACCTGTGCTTTGTGTTAATATGGTACAGTACTAATGTTTTAGTGCCTGATGAAAAATGAAAATTCCTTAGAAACTGTGAAACTAGGATCAATGCAGGTGGAAATGGGCAGCATTAATAAAAGCAGATATTTTCATATTTTACTTTTCCTGGACAGGTTAGCCATGAATACATTAGTGCTCTAGTTAATTGGGATGGAATGGTAATAAAAAAATAATAATAATTTTGACACTCCATGAGAGTCCTACCATAACTACTCTTACTACTATAACTCCTACTGATACTAGTGGAATAATGACGATAACGACTAGTACCATCGCCCCCATCACCAAAACTTCTACTACTACACACTAGCAATTTTGGTTTAAATAAACCTATACAGTACATAAGAAGCCTTTGACTGAGTAATTATGGCACTGATTAATATATTTCAGCTGGCAACAAATCTAGTAAGAAGTTTCTCTTTTCTTAAGTAACCATGTCAGAAGATGTATCTAATGACTGCATAAAAGACGACACTGGTGAATTATTGGCCTGCAACAAGCAAACAAACAACTAAGGAGATGGCTGAAATTACTGGAATTGGCTTAAGCACTTTCCAACACATGATTAAAACCTGGAAGAATAGTGCAGAAACATCATCACTGTGTAGGAAATGTGGACCGGAGAGCATTTAAGAGCTTGCTGAAATTATATCATAAAAACTGACTTTATAAATCACATTTGTTTTTGGGTTGGGGATAAATAGGAAACACCTTGTTGGTGGGACCAATTAAAAAAAGAAAACACTTCAATTTGGTAGAAGATTGGACTTTGGAGCAATGTGGTCTGATACGTTCTGCTTGAGCCTACTCCAGAGCTATAGGCACATCAGGCACACAGAAGGAAACAACATGAAACAATGCATCCAACCTAGAAAGTACACAGTGTACAAGACTGTGGATGTTGTTTCAGTTGGTCAGCAAAGTAATAAAATAAAGTCAGATAGCCTGAATGTACTGAATGACCAGGTCATCACATCTATGGAGTTTTTCTTCCCTGATGACACAGGCATATTACAGGATTACAATGTCAAGGATGATTGAGCTCGACTAGTGTAAGAGAGGTTCTGGGAGCATAAGAAATCATTTTCGCACATGACTAGACAAATACACAGGCCCACACTGAAAGGTTCTGGAAGGTGCTGAAGAAGACTTTATGGAGTGGTTTATGGAGTGACTGTCATCAATCAAAAGCAGCATTCATCTTTCAGCTAGTGCTCATATCTTAGAACCCCACTCCACACTGAGAAATGAATTGATTATAAATATCCTGAAAATATGACCTTCTTAAAAATGTAGGCCTACTGCGTTATTGCCTGAATATAAATGAAGAACAATCTGACCATGAAAAGTACACGTGAGAGAATACTCAGGTTTACTTTGACTTATCAAACCCAGGACTAGTAGATTGTCAATCTTGTCAATAATTTTGATATTTATTTATTTATTTATTTTTGCTGCTCACTTGATGGGAAGCATGATGGGTGCTTTGTGACTATAGATGCTTTGTGATTTGATGTAATAAGAATGTAGATGCCAGAGAAACAGATTTTTAAACTATTTTATATTCATACCGTTTCCATACTGTTATTCTGTGAGCTTCTGGTTGTATTATTATTATTATTAACTTTATCTGGGTTCTATTTGTTCAGAAAATTATCATTTGGTGAAGAGTCCACAAAACAGGTGAGTTTGTTCAACAGAAGACATTGATGTGTTAGTGGAAGATGATGAAGCATAATCATCCATGTGATTCTTGTCTCTGCTCAGTTCTGGAGAAACAGTCACTAGTGTAGTTAGCCTATCTCCAGCTCTTCCCAAGAAGCAAAAGAATTACAAGACAAAGAAAAAAGTCGTACAGGTGGAAACACCTCCAGAGATCCCAGCTAAAGGTAAACATAGCACTTTCATTACGTAAATGCTTTCATTTTTGACAGCCTTTTAACTTACTCATTAACAATATTTTATTTCCCAGCACCCATTGCTGATCGACTAAGAAAGCCAAAACTTTTAAAACCTCAACCAAGAAAGATTTTTTTGGTAAGTTGATTGAAAATGGCTAACCCTCATCCACGTTTGACTCGCAATGGAAGGCAAGTTTCTTTAAAAAACAACCCAATTAACCTTAATTATTAGTATATAAATAATTATTAGTGTATATCACAACACTACTAACTTACTGAAATCATAAAACAACAGGTTTCGATAAAATGTCCATAACAATGGAAATCAAAAGATGAAACTAATTTGCTCATTTTAATGCATTATTATTTCTACCAGCTCCATCAGTGAAATTGTACAAAGTTATGGCTAAGTACCATGTTATCTAAGCCTAACAACTAATAGATTAAAGCATGTTAACATCTAACAATAAACATCATGTAACTATTTACATAGTCAAGCTTTCTGTATGTAGACTTTTACAAAAGTATCTCCAGTATCCGGTCTTTGTAACAGGCAAAAGGTTTTCCATCACGGCGAAGTCTTCAGAAAAGAGGATGCTGTAGCTCTAAATGTGTACTCTCGAGGCGTGGGCTAGCAAAGCATTCAGCTGGTTCAGCCATGCTTTCCAAGTTGCCATGGCAACTAGCGACTGCCTATGGTTAGGACAAAAGCTGCATTTGCCGTATTAATTAATCTACAAGGCTGGAGAGGAAAATATTGATTAATCGATTGTATCTTGTTCTTGTTGCAAGCAATAACAAGAGTTATCAGCATCAGAAATCACCAATTAACAAACAGCACCTCAGATACGAGCCATTATGAAGGATTTACAGAGGAGCAGAAGTAACACACTCAATATCGACTGTTCAAAGAAGATTATTGCAGATTTTGGGCACCTTCAGCATTGCTTTAAAGTGTACAAAGAAAACAACAACATATAACAATACATATACATATATATATATATGTATGAAATATTTGTATGAACACTAAAAGAGTCGACACCATAAGACATAAAGTAAAAATGTTTCCCAATGTGTCCCTGAATGAAGGGAGGCTCAAAATCAGTCAGTACCAGTCAGTATCTGATGGCCACCAGCTGCTTGAAGTACTGCAGTGCATCTCCTCCTCATGGACTGGACCAGATTTGTCAGTTCTTGCTGTGAGATGGAGGGATTGTGTGTTCCTGGTGTGACTCGGGCAGTTGTTGTGGCCATCCTGTACCTGTCACGCAGGTGTGATATTCGGATGTACCCATCCTGTGCAGGTGTTGTTACATGTGGTCTTCCACTGCGAGGATGATCAGCTGTCCTTCCTGTCTCCCTGTAGCGCCGTCTTAGGCGTCTCACGGTGCGGACATGGCGATTTATTGCCCTATAGCCACATCAGCAGTCCTCATGCCCCCCTGCAGCATGCCTAATGCACGTTCACGCAGATGAGCAGGGACCCTGGGCGTCTTTCTTTGGGTGTTTTTCACAGTCGGTAGACGAGTCTCTTTAGTGTCCTGCGTTTTTACAACTGTGACCTTAAATGCCGACTTTCTGTAAGCTGTTAAGGTCTTAACGACCATTCCACAGGTGCATGTTAATTAATTGATTATGGTTAATTGAACATGCATGGAAAACATTGTTTAAACCCTTTACAATGAAGATCTGTAAAGTTATTTGGATTTTTACAACATTATTGTTGAAATACACAGTCCTGAAAAAGGGGCGTTTCTGTTTTTGCTGTGTGTGTGTGTGTGTGTGTGTGTGTGTGTGTGTGTGTGTGTGTGTGTGTGTGTGTGTGTGTGTGGACAGACAGACAGACCGATCTCCCTGTAGTGTTTAATCCCCTATGACCAATATATTGTACATGGATTATAGTTATTGGTTTGTTGATGACATCAGGATTTTTCTGATCTTACAGCCGAAGATTGCAGAGGAGAGCCTAACTTACGCAGAACTTGAACTGGTTAAACCTCTTCCAGATGGCCAAACTTCAAAGACAGGAACTGTGTATGCCCAAATCCTTTTCGAGGACAAAATGGTGTAGGATGAAATCGTTTTGCACTATTATTGATTATTTATAATACTTGTAAAAAAAATTGTTACTAGATTTGTTTCATACAGTGTTGAATTATATTTCTTTTTTTTTTCACATTTTTTAAATTATTTCTATTATTTCTTGAAATACTCAAGCAGTCTGCATTTAGACTGCTACTGAAAACATCCAGCAGACTGATGACAGATAGAGCTAAAGAACATTCCACTGTGTTTTGTCTGACACATCTCATAGCTGTATAAACAACCATTTTTAGCCATTGACTGCCCTGTAACTACTCTTGTTATCAGACGTTCCCTTTCATCTGTGTGCCAAGATCAAATCCCTGCTCTGGCTATGCACAAATTAGTAAGACAAGGTAGACCTTGATTGCTAGTTGGAGCTGAAGAAGCAGACGTGAGCAAAATACAAAAAAAAAAAATCAGGTTTGCTTTAATCACTGTTTGCTAGTGTATGTTTAGACCATGCTAAGCTAATGTATGAGCAAAATACTGACTGAAATCAAAATGATGATGACTTTCATATCTGTATCCAGTGTTTAGGGACCATTCATGCCATTCAACATGCATTTACATTACGTAATTACTGCATGTATAAAGTGTGTGTATAACATATATATATATATGGCGGCGCGGTGGTGTAGTGGTTAGCACTGTCGCCTTGCACCTCCAGGGTCTGGGTTCGATTCCCCGGCCAGGCTCGATTCCCGTCTCTGTGTGCATGGAGTTTGCATGTTCTCCCCGTGCTTGGTGGGTTTCCTCCGGGTACTCCGGTTTCCTCCCACAGTCCAAAGATATGCAGGTTAGGCTAATTGGCGTTCCTAAATTGCCCGTAGTGTGTGAGTGTGTGTATGTGTGTGTGCCCTGCGATGGATTGGCACCCTGTCCAGGGTGTACCCCGCCTAGTGCCCGAAGTCTCCTGGGATAGGCTCCAGGTCCCCCGCGACCCTGAACACAGGATTAAGCGGTATAGAAAATGAATGAATGAATGATATATATATATATAGAGAGAGAGAGAGAGAGAGAAGACATTTTCTTTCATGCTAAATTGGAGGAAAAAGACAAGGACACTCTTGTCACTCAAAACAGGACACTTGAATAAAAAAGGATATTTTTCATGGCACTTTGGGGAGACCTTTATAATTTTTACTTGAAGTGTGCAAATAGAATACCTTCAACTGGAATGTAATGGCCTTTTAAAGTAATGTATTAAAGGTTCCATATTTTACTGTTATGTCTCACAGGTCTCTCCAACAGAGCTGAGCAAAAAGCCATAGAGCCGTAGCTTCTTATATGAGGTCACATTAGGGGCAACAGCCTTTTTTTCATACTCCTGTCAAAACAAAGGTCTACATTTGAGAATCACCACAACAAAAAGGAAAAGTACTATTTAGTAACCATGTTTTCTGCGAGTGTATGGTACTGTAACATAGTGCTATAATACACAATTGCTTTGCACAAATATGTACAGTATAACTGCACATTAAATGTGTCAGTAAATGACATGTCAAACGTTTGGGACTGACAGATGGGAAGCACTGTTCCTGCGTACTTTAACTAGAACTCATCTGCATATTTTGTTTTTTCCATGATTTATTACTGAATATGTTTTATTAGTCTATTGGCCTCAACTCTGGAACAACTTCATGTTCCAAACAAACAGAACCCAACATGGAAACTCTCATGAGATGCCGTTAACCCTTTCCATTTAGAAACGAGTACTGACATACAGTACAGTAGCAAATCTTTTGTCTGGGAAACTTATTTAACTGTGAAAATGAAAAAACTCCTTCAAACCACACCGAGCGTAATGGAAGACCACTACAGTATGTGCACCACTAATACGTACCAGCTGTGAATTCAGCACAACAAGGCCATCCTCAGCTCACACTAACAGAATGCGTCGTGTCAATTTCTCTCTCACCAGCCTTACACTTACATGAGAATTTCACAACATTTTCAAAGAATATGAGATTGTAAATAATGCAAATTGTATAAACTTGTTAACACGGTACCCAGATTAACCTGATAAATGTATATTTTATATGTGTTTGGTATGTATTGTTTCTTATTTGTATTTTTTTAAGTGAGAAATGTAAGATGACTGTGGTTGATTTATTGCCAAATGACAACAAATACAGAAAATTGTATCATTATATTGAATGCAGTTGTATTTATTTAGCATCTCACATTATAAGATCATCCATCCATTGTACTCCTTGTCATGTGGGTCACGGGGACATGGAGCTTATCCTAGAGAATTCAAGGCAGGGGACACGAAATGGAGTGCCAACCCCCTGCCAGCACACATGCAGACTACACTACAAGAAACACAGTGCATGTCTTTGGACTGTGGGAGGAAACCAAAGTACCCTGAGAAAACCCACCCATCACTGGGGGAGGGGCTGCAAACGTCACACAAACAGATCAGCAGTAAAATCCTAAACCCCAACCTTGGAGGTGCCAGATGACAGGATTAGCCACTGGGATACTCATTATAAATTCAAGATAAAGAAATATAACACTTCCCGACATTTTGTAAACACACTATTCCTCATTGAATAGTCAGATCTTAATACTTACATTAACACAAGTTGACTCTGTTTATACTAATGCAGCTGTACAGCCACAAAAAGTTCATGGAGATAAAAAATGAAGGTAAAGTCCATCCTGTATTTCAACATAGTCAGTTATTGTTTGTTTGTTTGTTTGTTTGCGTTTAGAAATACAGTGGTATCTCGGCATACTCATGAATTTTCAAGGACTGAAATGATGCAAGAAATTTGCCAAATTGCCCATTCGAGACAAACAGAGTGCTGGATGTCCACATGTCCAGGAGCCGTTCATTACTTGTTTTGTCAGTGGGAAGTGAGTTTACACATTTTTTGTGAGTTTGATTTGCATTTTGTGCAAGATTTAGTGAAGATCCATAGCACCATGGCTCTCACGAGTGTTAGAAAGGATGGTAGCAAGAAGAAAAGGGAGTCGCTTTCAGTTTGGTTTTTAAAGCAGCCGGTGCCGAGAGGAATCATAAATTAATGTTAAGTGAGGTTTAATATCAATTTATTTAATATTTTACTTCATTTACATGTCTTGATGTTTAGATTGTTTTTCATTCATTCATCTTCTATACCGCTTAATCCTGTGTTCAGGGTCGCGGGGGACCTGGAGCCTATCCCAGGAGACTTCGGGCACTAGGCGGGGTACACCCTGGACAGGGTGCCAATGCATCGCAGGGCACACACACATACACACACTCACACACCCAATGGGCAATTTAGGAACGCCAATTAGCCTAACCTGCATATCTTTGGACTGTGGGAGGAAACCAGAGTACCCGGAGGAAACCCACCAAGCACGGGGAGAACATGCAAACTCCATGCACACAGAGACGGGAATCGAACCCGGACCCTGGAGGTGCAAGGCGACAGTGCTAACCACTACACCACCGCGCCGCCCTTGATTGTTTTTATATGCAAAAATAGGATTGTAGTGTTGGCAATAGGTAATATTGGTAATATTTTTGGGTGGCTGGTACAGATTATCTGCATTATCTTATTATTACTGTACTTATGAGAAAGAAGTGCAGGATGGACATGACTCCACCTCATCTAGATGACTGAAAATCTTCACAGATATTATTTCCTATAGGAAAATGTTGAACGGCTTAAATTCGTAATTCCACTGTGCAAGTCCCAAAATGAGTTCCTAAGATGTTATGTGTGTTTCAAATGTGGTTGTCATCCTTAAAAGCTATTTCCATTGGATTTTGTTCAACCATGAAAGTACAGTACAGCTGAAATCTGATTGTAGATCCCTGTGCCATTTTAATAACAACATTAAATGAAACTAGAAAAAGTTATTTAAAAACCAATTTTACGTTTGTGATATTCATTAATAAATTAATAACATATAAGCATTGGTAAACCATTGTGGTATGAGAGGAATCAAAAAAATCTATATACTGTATGCTGTTTTAGAGAAATGAATCCTCTTCAGGTTGGTAATGGCCTCGGGACCACCCTGATGTGGATTATGTTTCTTTACCAGCAAATGCTGTTGTGTTTTATTCCTTAAAATATGAATCATACATTCTGTAATAGTATCTTCCAAGATGGTGACATCAGTGTATGAAAGACAGCATGGCACCGTGGTGCATGGTGGTGGTAAATCAGTCTACAGAAAGTAAAAAAAAACACACACACACTCACACCCAAAGATGAATTTTTAGAGTAGACACCAAAAGTAGACAAATGTGTGACAATTGAGTTATTTAAAAATCCCCAAAATAAAACCTTTCAATTTTGACACCAGTAACAGTAATAAAGTAAACAAAGCAGGTGGAGGATGGTTCTGTCTTGTGCACTGCATAATTAGAGGGTGTTACAGAGACAAAGCATAAAAAAAATCCACATCCTTTTGCTGTATAAATAAACTCACCCTAACCTCTAAAGCTGCCAGTTTTTCACCAAAATGTCTCAGAGAAAAATTTAGTTTTCCACAAACCTCTTATTTTTTAAGTTTGAAAAAATATGCATATATAAGAAAGATTAAGCATAATGTAGTACAGCAATGGCAGTATAAGACAGGCCAATGCATGTACTGTAAATTATGGAAGTCATAATAAGCAGCTCAGGGATCAAGGAAGACATGCATCGAGACACTTACAGTAGGTGGTGGGACGAACGTCCTCTAGATGTCTGTACAGCCGAGTCACTCGCAATCTTCAAGTGACTTACTGTATGGGCCTGCTTTTTAGATATTTGGAATACCCCCCTCGCACCCTCCTTAAAACAAAACAAACAAACAAAAAACTTCTCAACAATGATTAACTGATGGTTCTTAGTTAGTAATCTAGTAACCCAGTGTAAGGATCTCTCCAATGATGGAAACTTTAAAGCACTTTGCATAAGACCGTCTGTCAAATATCTTAATGTTAATCTAAAGTAAGTGAAAACGTTATTTGGCGTGACCTCCCTTCGTCTGTAAAACCAGAACTGTTGTCAAGTCTTCTAGGTACATTTACATTTATAGTTTTTGATGGAAAATCGTCAGTTACTGTAGGTTGCTCTAAACATCTTGGATTACCAGAGGTGGAAAGTAACGAATTACATTTACTCGCGTTACTGTAATTGAGTAGCTTTTTTGTGTATTTTTACTTTTTAAAGTAGTTTTAAAAATCTGTAATTTTACTTTTACTTAAGTACGTTTTGTTTGAAGTATTGTAATTCGCTACATTTTAAATCATATTCGCTACTGAGTAAAAAATAAATGAATGAAAATGATAAAATAATAAAAATATTATGCTTTGTATAAATGCTCCGTTGCGCCGCGTGTGTGTATCATGTCCCGGTCGCGCGCCGCTCCAGACTCCACTCCAGGTTTTCTGACATCGGCAGCTACCTGACCTTCCACACGGTCGCTTCCGCCCTGAGTGACGTCATCGACTAGCGCGACCATGTACAGTAGAACCCGGAGAGAGGCGCGGGAAAGATGAAAGAGGTTGTGATTTTGGTGTTTTGATATTTGGTTGTGTATTCCGGTTTGACTTTTTGCCTCCAATTGACTTTGATTATTGCTTTGTCCCTTTGGTTTGGTTGGTCTTTGTATATATTTGTAGATAATTTCATTGTTTTTGGTTTAGGGAGTCCGGGAAGGTACCTGTATTTTTGTTTCTGGGGTTTTTTTGTTGTTGTTTCTTTTTGCAGGGAATCTAGCTACTAAATATAAATACCATTTTGTTTATTATTTTGGCCTGGGTCCATCCTGAATCTGATCCTCCTCCTGGTGTGTGTGTGTGTGTGTGTGTGTGTATATACAAACCTCATTATTTCATCAGTTAATGATTGGATCTAGTTCTTTCTGCCATATGCCACCATTTCCATACAGTTTAAAATAGAACCCTGAACCATTCTTTTGCTGTCTGGCCCTAGACTGGGACGTAACACCATATTTAAGTGACCACTTTATTATGCAAAGGTGTTCCTTCAGTTAAAAACAACTAGTTTGAGATTTATATCTGCTCATCTTTTTTGAACTATGCTAGAATGCCTCATCCCACCCCCGCTGTGTGTTTTTTTTATTTTTAATTTTTTTATATTTAACAAAAAAAAAAAAAAAAGCAGAGCCAGATCAATATACAATCGACACCCACAGCAAACATTTAAAAACAAACAATAATCTGTTAATATAAGAATGAACATGGAAACACCCAAGGGCAAAACAATTCAGCAAAAGAATCACCTCCACTGTTAAAAAAATTTAAATAAAGTAACTCGGTAACTTTTACTCTGAGTAAATTTTTTACTTTTATTTGAGTAGATTTTTATAAGAGTAACTTTACTTGTACTTAAGTAAAATTTCACTGAAGTAACAGTACTTGTACTTGAGTACAAAATTTTATTACTCTTTCCACCTCTGTGGATTACTAACCACAGACTCGATGATGTAGAGATCAGGGCTCTGTGATTGGCAAACCACCACTTACAGTACAGGACTCCTTGTTCTTTTTTACACTGAAGAAGGTTCTTAATGACTATGGCTGTATGTTTGGGGTCGTAGTCCTGCTGCAGAATACATTTAGGGCAGCCACAAACTTGCAAGGAACCTCCACCATGCTGACACTTATTATTCTACCGCTCTCCAGCCTTTGGAAACAACCTGCCTCCTGCTACAGCCAAATATAAAAAATTTTACCTCATCAATCCAAAGCACCTGCTGCCATTTTTTCCTGGACCACAATTTTTGGACCACAATTCTTCCATGAAGACCGTTTCTGTCCAGACTTCTCCAGGCAGAAGATGGATGTACCTGGGTTCCAATGGTTTCCACCAGTTCTTTGTTAATGGCACTTATGGACATCTTCCGATGTCAAAGGGAAGTAAGCGTGATGTGTCTTTCATCTGCTGCATTACATTTCCTTGGCCGACCACATCGTCTACGGTCCACAACATTGCCTGTTTATTTGTTCTTCTTCAAAATAACTAGAACTGCACATCTTGAAGTCTCAGAAGTCTGCTTTGAAACCATTGCCTGAGAGAGACCTTGATGATGTAACTTGCTCGTATCTTGTTATTTGTTTCAGTCTTAACATGTCGTATGATGTGTGACATGAACCTGTCTTCTACAACCTCACCTTTGGCTGTTTGGAGGCAGAGTTTGGCTGTTCCTTACCAAGTTTTAAGCCGACTACACATGTTTCTGTTTCTGTTTTCTGAATTTAATAATCATTAGAACCTGCTTGGTATAAAGCCTTTGTTTCTTGCATAAGATAAGTCATGTATTTTACCTATTTGTCTTGCTATGGTAAATATTTATTAGGATAAGCAAACTGACAGATGTACTTCAGTTCCACAGGCCCAAAGCGCATCCCATTTACCCCTTTGTCTATGTTTTCCATATGAGTTGATCTGATTGAAGGAGATGAGAGATGGAACATGAAAAACGAGACAATGTAACTGATTCCTCAGTGGCAGAAAGAAGAAACCAGATTGTACAAATCCACTGAGAGCGAGACTGAGGGAGAAATGCACTGCCAAGAGATTCAGGTCAGCTTTCACAGACTAGCAACTACACTGAACAATGTACACAGAGTTGTCATGCTCACTGAAGATTTCAATTGACCTTACATTTAAAAACATGATCCAATTTTTACTTCCTTTATAATTTTACATCTTGATGTGTTTTATTCCACTTATGTCCGCTTAATTTATGAATTAAAGACTCTTGCTGTAACAGTTATACACAATTGTTCCTTCATTTATTATTTTTCTTTCTTGAATATGATTTAAAAAAAACTGCAGCGTATGATGAGAAAAAGGAACGCTAACTCAAAGTCTTCGCTCATGAGGACTCTGCTGTGTCTGAAAACCTTTTACATAGTGCTAACACTGGAGACTCCTTCCAAAAAATAAATATCAAAAAGGAAATTAATAACCTATATTATTAATAAATTTATATTTATATAAGTGAATACCAAGAATATGTTTTCAAACATGTTCATAAAGTTTACCAGGGCACTCTACAGTATGTGGACTAAACAGTGGATACTTCTTAATACAGTAATTTAAACGCATTTAATTAAATACAGTAAATTAAATACAGTAAATTAAATGTATTTAATCTTCAAAATTATTTCTCTTCCTTTCAATTGTTTTCTATTACCAATAAGATTACATTGTGTATTTTCACAAATTTGTAAATGTATATATACTGTGCCTCAAAATCGATGGAAATTGCATTGACCTGACATCTGAGCATGAACTGATACCCGATACCAGCAGTGGAGCCAAAAGATATACCCTTAGATACTTCTAATATGATGTACATGCTGTATAATAATAATAATAATAATAATAATAATAATAATAATAATAATAATAATAATGTATACATTATTGCTGTATGTATACATGTTCTGTACAAGCCAATGTATTTATTTCATTGTGCTTTATCATCCCAGCCAAGGACAAAAACCTTTGGCATTTGTTTTCTTTTTCCACTGAAATATATATATATATATATATATATATATATATATATATATATATATATATATATATATATATATATTTTTTTTTTTTTTTTTTTTTTTTTCAGAATAAAAATTTTAAATGACATTAAATTAGTAATGAGTTAATAATTATAAAGTATTAAAGTATGAAAAACTCTCTGATGTTCCTATATGTCATTATTCCTAAAGCAATATTACTATCTTACAATCCTGCAAAGTTTCTGGCCCTAAAAGCTCCAACAAGAACAATAAGAACAATAAAACAAGCTTCTTTCTGGTTGCCTGGTTACTAAAGAAAACACAGCCAGCTTAAATTCTGCCACAGCACTGATCTGGATGTCTTGGAAAAAGAGAAGCAGCTAATAGTTTTTATTTTCAGGGTAGTTTGACTAAAACGTGAATAATTTATATGAAGCAACGCTCAAGATTAGAGGAAGAGCTTTACAGAGGACACGGCAACTCCTCTGAGCTAGAGACGTGAAGCTACCTATCTCAAATAAAGTGTAGAAGAGCAGGTAAGAATGCAAAATTTGACTTGATTAAGAATTTTTTTTTTTTAATAAAGAAGGGTAAGGACTAAAAATGTGACCCCTTTTTCAATCTGTCTCAGTTATTAGTGCCTGTGTGCTCATGACTCACAATAAACAACATTTCTTTCTCGAAAGCTGTTAAATTCTCAAACAAAATGTCTCAGATTAATTAGAATGTGTTTATTAATCATCAGCTGCTCTGACAGTAGACTGGCTGCAAGGCTTGCTCTAATACTGTTTCTATAGTAACAGCTCATTCTCAGGGACACTCCACATAAACTTATTTTGGATAAAAAAAAATGGAAACCAATATTAAACATTAACTGTAACAGTTTAGTGATTAAAACGTATCTTTTTTTAATTATAAATGTACATGCCAAAATGCTTAATGTCTTTTTTTATTATTATTATTAGTAGTAGTAGTAGTAGTACCTGTAGTAAAAAATTCATTCAATTTTACATTTATGCAAATAGGACACTTCAGGAAATGCTGTTATATATAGACAATGTATTACAATTTGTTCCAATTATCTATTTCTATGTTACAAAAATCTCTGACTAGTACAATTAGCACTAGTACCATTAACTGCATATAGACAGGTGACGAATGGAAGTATAAAACGATGCCTCTCTGCTCTCTGTGTTTGTAGTATTTATTTTTGTCAGCACGATCCACATCCACTTGTCCCATTAAAGTGAAGCATCAAATGCAAATCAATACAAAGTTAATCTGACCTTTAGCCTTTGATGAAACATCTCAATATAATTTAATTATATGTATATAGTGCTTTTAAAAATACATTATCACGGAGCAGCTTCACAGAAATCGAAACACAGACGTACATTTGAATGATCCAGGTATATAATGACCAAGCCGAGGTTAACAGGAAAACCTCCCTGAGACTTGCTGCAGTCTGGTCCAGATGATTCGATCTCTAAACTCCTAACGTGATTACTCATGAGGATGAGGACCAGATCGAGAAACAAAAATGGCAACACCAAAAAACTAATAGAAATGGTCAAATATTTAAAAATAGATGCTTAGATGCTTTCCACCATCATTATCAGAGAACTATAAAGTGTGTGAACATGTTTTGCAAGTGTAAGGTTTTGATTGTGGCAGATCAACACTGAGCATTATGTGGAAGACTATTCCATAATTTTGGGGCTTTGTAAGACAAAGCTCTGCCCCAAGCTGTAGTTTTAATAATACGCGGTACAGACAAGCAGCCTGCATCCTTTGATCGAAGTAGGCGTGGCGGATCGTAAGACACTAGCAGTTCGCTCAGATACTGCGGCGCGAGACCATTTAATGCTTTATATGTCAAGAGTAGTATTTTAAAATCAATGCGAAATTTCACGGGGAGCCAATGAAGTGAAGATAAGATAGGGGTGATGTGCTCATATCTTCTGGTTCTAGTGAGGACTCTCGCTGCTGCATTCTGGACTAGCTGAAGCTTGTTTATGCACCTAACTGAACAACCAGACAGTAAGGCATTACAATAGTCCAACCTAGAGGTGATAAAAGTATGAACTAGTTTTTCTGCATCGTATTTTTTATCTTGGCAATACTTCTGAGGTGAAAGAATGCTATCTCATCTGGTTTTGCTGAGACATATGTCTGTGTCAACTGTGTGTCGTCAGCATAACAATGAAAACTAATACCATGTTTACCTTATTTTGCCTAGGGGAAGCATGTATAGGGAAAAAAGCAGTGGGCCTAAAACTGAACCTTGTAGAACACCAAACTCCACTAGAGAACATGCAGAATAATCACCATTTAAGTCTACATACTGATAACGATCAGTCAAATAGGATCTGAGCCAGGAGAGGGCTGTACCCTTAATTCCTACTACATTTTCTAATCTGTGAAGAAGAATACTATGATCAATGGTGTCAAAAGCTGCACTGAGATTGAGTAATACAAGCATAGTTACACAACCCTGATCAGAGGCCAATAGGAGGTCATTTATTACTTTAACAAGTGCTGTTTCTGTGCTGTGATGAGGCCTAAATCCTGACTGATACAGTTCATGTATGCTATTTCGATATGAGCATAACTGCTCCCCTACTATCTTTTCGAGAATCTTAGAGATGAAGGGGAGGTTTAATATTGGCCTGTAATTGGACAGCTGAGAGGGGTCTTTATTATTGGTTTAATAACTGCTAATTTAAAAGATTTTGGAACATAACCAATGCTGAGTGAGGAATTAATTATTCTCAACAGCGATTCTGTTATTGCTGGTACTACAGTATCTGTTTAAGAAAATGTGTCGGTATAGGATCTAATATACAGGTTGATGAATTTGCAGAAGAGATGAGTGAAATTAGTTCATTCTCTTCAAGGGGAGTAAAGTATTCTAGGTTCCGATCTGACATAGTTAGTTTAACATCTGTATCAATTACATTGTTCGGTTTCAAAGCCTCAATTTTATGCCTGATATTTACAATTTTATTATTAAAGAAGTTCATGAAGTCCTCACTATTGCATGATGTTGTTGTGGAGATTTCTGTAGTGGTCTTATTTCTGGTTAATTTGGCTACGGTATTAAATAAAAATCTAGGATTATTTTTATTTTCTATAAGAGTGGAGAGATACGTTGATCTAGCTACACTAAGAGCTTTCCTATAGTTCAGGATGCTCTCTTTCCATGCTATTTGAAATACTAACATTTACACATAAGGGCCATGCTCAAGGGCCCAACAGTGGCAACTTGGTGGTTGTGGGGTTTGAACCTGGGATTTCCCGAACCGCAGTCCAATGCCTTAACCACTGAGCTACACCTGGCCCCTACCCTTGATGCCATTTACATTCTAATTTCCGAGTTTTAAAGTGTTAAAGTGCGCGTGTGATCGTTATACCAGGGAGCGAGTTTTCTTATCTCTGATAATTTTTCTTTTAGCTGGAGCTACATTATCTAAGGTATAACAGAATGTCGACTCTAAATATTCAGTCGCCTGATCGAGTTCTGTGGGGTCAGATGGTGATCTAATCGAAGTTGGTAACTCTGGGAGATTACTGATAAAACTCTGTGTGGTAGTTGATGTGAATGTACGTTTAATACGGTAACGCGGTGCTGTGCGTACATTATCACTGTGACACTTTAATTGAGACAAGATAGTGATCTGAGATAATTTCAGACAGTGGATTTGTGAATAAATTTCTTATGCCTAATCTGAAAGATATTATTAGATCTAAAGTGTGACCTGCTTTATGAGTGGGTCCTACTACACACTGATTTACTCCTACTGAGTCCAGTATGGACATACAGTAAATGCTCAGAGGGTCTTCTGGATTCTCAAAATGAATATTAAAATCTCCAGCAATTAACACTTTGTCTACAGAAACGACTAGGTTTGAGAGGAAATCTGCAAATTCACTAAGAAATTCAGAATACGGCCCTGGAGGTCTGTAAATGATGATTATCGGAATCGACTGAGCTGACTTATGTTGCTATAGAGAACTTCAAATGAATTTAACTTGTGTCCGTGTTTTTGTACGATAGACAGATTATCATTGTAAATAACTGCGACGCCTCCTCCTCTACCAGTTAGCCAAGGCTGGTGTATGTAGCTGTATCCAGAGCTACATACTCATCCTGTTTAACCCATGTTTCAGTTAAACAGAGAATATCACATTCCTGATCCGTGATAATTTCATTAACTGTAACTGTTTAAGATGCGAGAGATCTAATATTTAACAGTCCTAGCTTCAGATCAGAGGTGCCGGCTGCGCATTCAGTGTGATCCGAGTTTGTTGTATCTATGTTAATTAAATTACTAAAACAGACTTTCTGTGTCTTTCTACGTTTTTGCTTAGCTCGGGGAACAGACTCGGGGAACAAATCATGGAAGTATATACATGTGTGTCAGGCATATCTAGACCAGCAGCAGCCATATTTTAAAGCAGCAGCTCCTTTAAGTCCTCTAATTTGAAATGTATTGCCCCATGGAAAAGAATTGTTTATTTAGCACATCCCACAGATGATTGACACAGATCCGGGGAATTTGGAGGCCAAGTCAACACCTTCACTGCTTTGTCATGGTTTACAAACCATTCCTGAACAGTGTTTGCAGTGTGTCAAGGTCCATTGTCTTGCTGAAACATGCCTGTGCCATTAGGGAACAGCGTTGCCATGAAGAGGGGTATACTTGCTCGGCAACAATGTTTAGGTATACGGTCAAAAGAATATACATGTATACATGTCAAAATACATGTATACAGGTATACATGTCAAAGAATTATGGCTGCCACAGCTCGGTCAACTTACCAACAAAGTGAGAGATACCACAAACAGCACGCATGATGTCTGATGATCTCTGTTCAGCAAAAAGAACATATTTAATTAGCTTTAGTAGCGATTAGCATGTTCCTGGGGAGAACAAGGAGAGGGAGTCATATGGAGACCTGGAGAGTGACAGATGATAGGAAGCAAAGTAACATGTTCAGGGTAGAACAAAAGTGTTCTGCAACAAGGAGGTTAATTTATACATACTGTATATGCTAGAGGATGAAAAGAGATGCAACGTTTACACAAGATCAGAGAACCCTAACGCAATGTAACTCAAGGTTTCTTAGCAGAATATTTCCCAAAGCAACACACTGACTCCACCAGTCCAATGGAAAGATGCCTTCTTTCCATTGTGCATCCTGTCACAGGTCAAAAGTAGTGCTTCCATGGCCCACTTTTGGAAGGTTCTTGCATATCAGGAACACATTACGAGACTCACTGTTTTGGAGATAACATCATCAATGTCAAGAACTGAATGTTTACTTGCTGCCTAATATTTCCGCCACTAAACAGCTGCAACTGTAACAAGATAATCATATTCACTTTACTTGTCAGTGGATTTAATGACATGCCTGATTTGATGTATATACTATGTAAATAAACACCTGTAAATTTTCCATTTAGAATTACAAGATGAGAACAACGAAAGCATAAGTTTTGGATATTAGTACCACATCACCACTCACCTGCTTCTTTGTTTCTGTTTCCTAAGAAAGATGGCGAAGGGTAAAAAGAAGTCCCATGAACCCAATGGCCGAAAAATCACGCTTAAGATGGCCAAGAATGCTGTGAAGCTGACAGTTGATGGAAAGCGGCGTTTAGACCTCAGCAACATGGGGATCACCACTTTCCCCAAGTGCATCCTTAAACTATGTGATGTTGATGAACTGGACTTGAGTCGCAACATGCTAAAGAAAATTCCGGACACGATCAACAAGTTCATCAACCTGCGTCTGTTGGACCTGCACAGCAACCATCTGGAGCAGCTCCCAGAGAGCATTGGTCACCTGCAGAAGCTCCAGGACCTTAATGTGTGCAACAACATGCTAACCACCTACGGGATCCCACATACACTCGGCATCCTTAGGAACCTGAAAAAACTCAACCTGGGCATGAACCACATGGAGACGGTTCCACCTTGCATTACAGGACTGAAAGAACTTTGTGAGCTTGGGCTCTTTAACAATCTTCTGACTCAGATACCCGTTTGGCTTCAAAATTTACCCAACCTTAACAAGCTCAATGTTAAGTGCAACCCACTACCTTTAGAAAATCCACCAAAACTGGACCCTATTAAAAGGGTAGAATGTCTCTACTTGGTCAGGAAGAACTGCCTCTGCAATGAATGCCTCAAGAACTGTACAGAAGAGAGAAACAGGCTAGACAAAAGACTTAGTGGATGCTCAGTACAGAGAAAAACCATCATCGCTGGGTTAATTATGACTAACGCCACAGGTCAGGCTGATGAAGCAGTGCACAGATAAAGGCAAGGCATAAAAAGTATACTAAATATATTAATGAACATAATTAAATAATTATTATGCAAAACATTTATTGGTCAGAATGTGATGATAAAACGTATAGCATAGCCGCAATATATGTAAAGTGGGTTCTTGGTAGAAGGATTAAAAAAACTGCTGTGATTTAATAAATAATTTCAGTATATATTGTATATAAGTTTAACAATGCTATAAATAAAATGTTCATTTTATATTTGGAATGGTTTGCCCAGTGGTAACACTTGGAAAAGCCCAAGAGAAAGTATTTTCCATTTTGTGGCTTTCTGAAATATTGTATATTATTGTTTTCATCCTACCTTCAAAAGAATGTAATGGAATAGTGTGTTTGTATTTACGGTTTATCTGTTATAAGCTGTGAATCTTTTTTCATGGATGTTCCAAACATGAAATGCACAAAACTAATAAAAAAAACTTTTTTTTTAAACAAATGAATGCATTTGTTGTTTCATCTAATTATATTGCATATGCAAAGCTCAGGAAACCATGGAAAAACCAAGGTTAAGATCACTTGTGAGATTTGAAAAACCTTTCAACCCAAAATTCCACCTTGGCAGGTTTCTAGTTTACACATCATGTTTGTTTCTATTCCTCAGAGCCACCATCCATCCATCTATCTAGGAACCTCAGTAGTCCAACTAGGCACCATGGATCCCAATGGTGACTCTTGGATTTATGCCCAGTTTTAACCCCAGTCAATATCCACATGCTCATTCACACACTACAGGTAATTTGGGAACAGTAATTAGCTTAATTACATGTCTTTGGACTGTGTGAGGAAACTGGAGTACCCAGAGGAAACCCATTAAACATGATGAGAAGATGCAAACTTCACAAGCACAAACCATGAGGTGGAATCGAACTCAGATCCTGGAGATGCAAGACGACGGGGCTAACCACTAAGCCACATGCCACTACATGGTCACTAGGTATCAAATTAATATAGGGGGATCAGGTGTGCCACACTAAACATACCAAACTGCAACTTGTCCCAAACACCACAAACACCACTCTCCCACTGGAAATCTCCCGATAAACCCTCAATACACTGTGACATACAAAGAAAATAGGAAAAGAATCAACCTGAGTGTGGAATATTGGACCCATTGTTATTGTGTTATACTAGCATGCTTAATGAGTAAGAGAGAGAGAGAGAGAGAGAGAATGAAGAGTAAATTGGGGCTTTCACTTTTTCACACACAGCAGGTAGAAAGGCTGCGACAGTTAGGCTGGCATGGTGTGAATGCCAGACAGTAATTATGCATTTACTCCCCTGAGCTGATCGGCATTATAACTAAAGCACCATTTATCTGCACTATGATCATGTTTCTCTTTTCTGTCACTGAACTTACTGTGCAAATCAACATGATTATAATTATTTATACTTAAATGTACGTACTTACTCCAATCCCATATGTAATTTGTAGGCTTCTGAAAAGCATGGAGATTTAGGAAGATAATGTTTTAAACTATATATTATTTAATGATGAACAATGGTATAAAAATGGTAATTTAAAAAAACTACTTATTCATCTGAAATATAATTTTATCTTGATTACTTTCAAAATACAGAGTTTATTGCAGAAGGGTTTGTTTAATTCCAGCTGTTTTAATTCTGAAACGTAATTTGTCCATAGTTTTTTCTTTTTTTTTTCAAAATCCAATTTATTTCATCATGCCACTTTTCATCAATATGACTTCATTTGTCAATCAAGACAGACTGGGCGGAGACAATTATATCACAGTGTTTGATTTCACTTAAAGTAATAAGGATGGCATTATTGATGCTTACAGGTTGGAAAAACCACTGAAATGATTGACTGATGGGCGGGGGGAACAAACCCGCTAAATTCACAAGAACGACAGAGTCGGACAAAACAGATGCCAGTGATGCAGACCCAGCTGAAAGCGAAATGCTGTCAAATTCTCATGACGCAAACCCCTGGCCATTGTAACAGCGACTACTATGTTGTATACCACATTATTTATGTATGTTGCCCTTTTAAGAGTCGCCGCCCCTCCCCCTGTGTGTACGCTGTGGAGGTGTGTGTGTGTGTGAGAAGAACGGAGTTAAAGTTCAGGTGTGCTGCTCACCCCCGAAACGCTCTATTCTTTTAATTCTTTTCTGAATTAAATGATGCTGAAAGAGGCCGATAAAGGCCGATAAAGGCTTTGTGCTGATCGTTATTCTTGGCTCTGAGCTCTTTTTTTACCCTCGGCTATCCGGCGCAAAGCATCACAACATATTTACACAAATACTTTGATCTCAAGCACAAGAAAGGCAACAGCTTTATTCCCACCCCCACTGTTAACTCAGTAACTTTTATTCTGAGTAAATTTTTTATGAGCTACATGTACTTTTTACTTTTACTTGAGTAGATTTTATAAGGGTAACTTTACTTGTACTTCAGTAAAATTTTACTGAAGTAACAGTACTTGTACAAAAGTTTATTACTCTTTCCACCTCTGCTTATTATGTGCTGGAAAAACACTGGTTAACAGTGCATTAATTACACAAGAGTACTGTAAAAAATGACAGCAGCAATTACAGTAAATTACTGTCGTTATTATTATTATTATTATTATTATTATTATTATTAGGCTTTTGTAAATTGACATATTGTCGTAAATTGACAAATTTCTAGCAATGGAGCAACTCTTAAATGTCTACACTGTAAAATATATATATATAATTGTGCAAACTTTGGATAAATGACCTTTAAAATAAAACTGATATCAATAACTCAAACAAAACCTCACTCATGAACACATAAGGAACTAATCATTGGGTTTCTGCTCCTCACTGGATGTTTCTTTGTTTTGCTCATCATGCTGTTTATACTCCAGTATTAAACTGTTGTGTGTCAGCAGTTTTAGAAATACTTAAGCTATCCCATCTGGCAATAATGCCACAGTCACTAAGATCACTTTATCCCCATTTCGAAATTCTGATGTGAACGGTAACTGAAGCTCTTGACCTGCATCTAATTTAGTTCTTGCACTAAACAAAAGTATAGTCTAATGGACTACTGTAATTTAGCAACTTTAATTGGTTAATTAGATAACTGAATAAAATAACAAATCCATGAAGTTGTTTGTGAAGAACAGATTAGTGAATTTGTTAGTTGTACAGTGGCTTGCAAAAGTATTCGGCCCCCTTGAACTTTTCCCGATTTTGTCACATTACAGCCTCAAACATGAATCAATTTTATTGGAATTCCACGTGAAAGACCAATACAAAGTGGTGTACACGTGAGAAGTGGAACGAAAATCATACATGATTCCAAACATTTTTTACAAATAAATAACTGCAAAGTGGGGTGTGCGTAATTATTCAGCCCCCTTTGGTCTGAGTGCAGTCAGTTGGCCATAGACATTGCCTGATGAGTGCTAATGACTAAATAGAGTGCACCTGTGTGTAATCTAATGTCAGTATAAATACAGCTGCTCTGTGACGGCCTCAGAGGTTGTCTAAGAGAATATTGGGAGCAACAACACCATGAAGTCCAAAGAACACACCAGGCAGGTCAGGGATAAAGTTATTGAGAAATTTAAAGCAGGCTTAGGCTACAAAAAGATTTCCAAAGCCTTGAACATCCCATGGAGCCACTGTTCAAGCCATCATTCAGAAATGGAAGGAGTATGGCACAACTGTAAACCTACCGAGACAAGGCCGTCCACCTAAACTCACAGGCCAAACAAGGAGAGCGCTGATCAGAAATGCAGCCAAGAGGCCCATGGTGAATCTGGACGAGCTGCAGAGATCTACAGCTCAGGTGGGGAATCTGTCCATAGGACAACTATTAGTCGTGCACTGCACAAAGTTGGCCTTTATGGAAGAGTGGCAAGAAGAAAGCCATTGTTAACAGAAAACCATAAGAAGTCCCGTTTGCAGTTTGCCACAAGCCACGTGGGGGACACAGCAAACATGTGGAAGAAGGTGCTCTGGTCAGATGAGACCAAAATGCAAAACGCTATGTGTGGTGGAAAACTAACACTGCACATCACTCTGAACACACCATCCCCACTGTCAAATATGGTGGTGGCAGCATCATGATCTGGGGGTGCTTCTCTTCAGCAGGGACAGGGAAGCTTGTCTGAGTTGATGGGAAGATGGATGGAGCCAAATACAGGCCAATCTTGGAAGAAAACCTCTGCAAAAGACTTGAGACTGGGGTGGAGGTTCACCTTCCAGCAGGACAACGACCCTAAACATAAAGCCAGGGCAACAATGGAATGGTTTAAAACAAAACATATCCATGTGTTAGAATGGCCCAGTCAAAGTCCAGATCTAAATCCAATCGAGAATCTGTGGCAAGATCTGAAAACTGCTGTTCACAAACGCTGTCCATCTAATCTGACTGAGCTGAAGCTGTTTTGCAAAGAAGAATGGGCGAGGATTTCAGTCTCTAGATGTGCAAAGCTGGTAGAGACATACCCTAAAAGACTGGCAGCTGGAATTGCAGCAAAAGGTGGTTCTACAAAGTATTGACTCAGGGGGCTGAATAATTACGCACACCCCACTTTGCAGTTATTTATTTGTAAAAAATGTTTGCAGTCATGTATGATTTTCGTTCCACTTCTCACGTGTACACCACTTTGTATTGGTCTTTCACGTGGAATTCCAATAAAATTGATTCATGTTTGTGGCTGTAATGTGACAAAATGTGGAAAAGTTCAAGGGGCCGAATACTTTTGCAAGCCACTGTATATCTGTATGTTTAAAATAGTTTTATTAATAAAAAACACAAACACAATTACATAAAACAGTTTTTCTTAGTTTCTTGCTCGGACTATTTAAAGGCAGCTGATACAGTTAAAATCGATATCACAGAACATTTTGGGAAAAATACAATAAAAAAAAATGTAAAAATAAATAAATATTATAATGTAAATTATGGCTCTGTGGCTTCCTCCAAAACCACAAATAAAAACAAACTAAGACTAGTAAAAAAAAAAAAAAAAACGAGAGAGAGAGAGAGAGAGAGAGAGAGACAATTAGGGACAATAAGGGTTGACATTTTTCTTAATGATACTCTTTAGATTCGCTGTCATGACCCATGACCCCTGCATAATGTAAAGACCTGGAACCCTTTTTCGCCCCTTATAAGGGCCCAGACAAGTCATGACACCGTAATGGTCTTACATAATTTTATTCTTTCGAAGGTAAATCCAAATTGTTGACTGAATGCCAATGTGTTTTGAGTGGGCTAGTTCACAGTACCAGCATGATGGGTAGCCCGGACTGCTGAACCCAGAAATACTTTGGCAAAAACACAAGGTGATGACAAGGTTGCTGCAGCACAAATCTCCATTAAGACTACAGTACTCGTATAATTTAGCAACCTTCTCTAACTTGGGAGAATTCCCCCTAGCGTTGTTGAGGTCTATGTATGCATCCTCCACATAGTCAATATTCAGCCTTACTCCTAAAAACCATCCCCGAGAGCATACATAATCCACAGAATGGAACAAAGCTCAAGATATACCTACACATGCAACACAACGGCCAACTACTCCCATAAAACTAACTCCAATGGCTTCTCTACAGAGTTGGTGATCTGACCTCCAAATTTCCCAGATTTTGGACCAACCAAGCATCCATGGAATGCCATTTCACACACACACACACACACACACACACACACACACACAATGTGATGACAACATGGGACTAAACAGCTGTGTGGTCATGAGAACAGCACTTGTTAGTAAGATTAATGAGTAAAAATGCTTTTATTTGGTATGAACCATAAAGATTAGACTTTTTAGCAAAGGAAAAAGGTCATGTGGCCTGAGAGACTGACCCTATTGCAGCAGAATGATGGACACGTCAGGGTAAGAAGGTAATCGCATGCAGTGATGCACACATCATGCATAGTGCCCACTGTAGCCACAAGCCTCTGGATGCAGTGTTATGAGTTATGTGGTAATAAAATTAAGTCAGCTGACGACCTGAACGTACTGAATGACAGATTACCCCTGAAAGCATGGCCCTATTTTACATTACATTACATTACGGTATTTGGCAGATGCTCTTATCCAGAACGACTTACATTTTTATCTCATTACACATCTGAGCAGTTGAGGGTTAAGGGCCTTGCTCAAGGGTCCAACAGTGGCAACTTGGTGGTTGTGATCTTCCGAACCGTAGTCCAATGCCTTAACCACTGAGCATTTGAGGATGACAATGCCAAGGTTCTGGAAGAATGCATTTCCAATTTTTCACACATGAGTTGGTGTACAGACTGGTTTCAATACAATATCTCAGCCAGTAATTAATGCAGAGTTTGTAAAAACAATGCCATCACAAATGCGGTCCAATGAAATATATGAGAATACACTTGTAATTTTATACTAATTTTAACATTTTCAATGTAGTTATTTTAATTTCCTTGTTTTCTTAGTTTGTGTGTAGTAATATAATACGTATTATATAATGTTTGGTTCAAGAGAAACCAAGTCATGACCAAGACCATAGCCAGTAGTGTCCAAGTCAGGACTGAATGGAAAAGGCAGGCAAGATCAAGATAAGACCAACAGCAAACATGACCGAGAACATTTCAAGATGGTGAGCCTGAGTTTACTTTTATATGCAACAAGAAGCAGTACACTCACTCATCGTCATCTATAACACTTTATCCTGCATACAGGGTGGTGGGAGGCCAGGAAACTTGGGGCACAAGGCGGGATAGAACCTGGACGGGGAGCCAATCCATTGCAGGGCATACACATATATGCACTCACATACTCATTCACACACTACAAGCAATTTGGAAATTTTTGGACTGTGAGAAGAAAAGAGAGTACCCGGAGGAAACCCCCCACCAAGCACAGGAAGAATATGAAAACTCCATGTATACAGGCCCTGAGATGTAGAAGATCTGAAAATCTTGAGAATCACAACAATATGAAACAATTCTTGTAGAAAAGAAAAGTTTTTTTGAAACTGATTAATCAGAAGGTATAAGCAGCTGTGATAGCGGCTCAAGCTGGAAGGCAAATCCATGTCAATATAAATAATGTTGTCTGTATAATATATATTCCATCCATTTTTCTAGGAAACTCTGTAGTCCGACTCGGGACCTTGGAGGCTAACCCTAACCCTAACCCGAGGTCTTTATTCCCATTTTTACGTCTGTGGTAGGACCTGCGGTGAACATTTACATTACATTTACATTTAGGCATTTGGCAGATGCTCTTATCCAGAGCGACTTACAAAAGTGCTTTAAAGTTTACATCACTGGATACATATGTACACTGGGTTAACTAGGTTAATAATTAAGTGCAATTAGTCCAACACCATTGGGAAGAGGGATTTTTTTATTTTTTTTTGATGATGTCTTTAGACTGTGGGAGGAAACTGGATTACCTGGAGGAAGCCCACCAAACTGCATGCACACAGACCCCGAGGTGGGACTTGAAAGTGGACCCTGGAGGTGCAAACGTGCCACCCACCTAATGGAACAATTCTGGAATTCTGTTTGGAGATGATGAACAGTTAGGAGGGTTTGGTTTCCTGTCAATGTTTCCATGACAGAGGATGTTGCACTTTACAATTCCTTAGTAACATGTCACGCTTTGTTTTGGTTTTTCTTTTCCAATAGAGAGAATGAATGGGGTTGGTGTGAAAATGACTGTATGTGTGTCACGAACTAACCGGGATGACTAGAATGATGATCGTGCTATCTGTCACGAACAAACCGGGATGAGCAGATAGCTTTAGCAGTTAGCCCTGTAGCGTGAATGGTAAACCCAAACGCGGATAAACACGAGCGGGCAGGATAATCACGCGCTTTGTTATAAGGACTCTCACACTCAATGAGCAAAGGAAAGACACAATCTAACCCTAGTCCTATAAACACACACTCAGTCTGAAAAGATAGCCAAGAAAGTGAGTACTCACAGATACGGGAACGATTCCGAAAGGATCTGGGCATAACTCAATGACAGAGCGATGTGCGGCGCCATCTTGTTTACCTTTATGCTTTCAGGTTCGCGACCGTCTTACTTCCGGGTCCTAGTGCCGGTCGCGGCTGAGTGTGCATGACAGTACCCCCCCGTCCAGGACCGACTCCGGACGGTCCAGGGGTGGAGGATACCCGGTGACGGTAGTCCCTAATGAGCCCGGAGTCGAGGATGAAGCGAGCCGGAACCCAGGACCGCTCCTCGGGGCCGTAGCCCTCCCAGTCGACCAGATACTGGGTGCCCCTGCCCCGAGGGCGCGAGTCGAGGATCCGTCGCACGGTGTAGGCGGGACCGCCGTCAATGATTCGGGGGGGAGGAGCAGGGGGGGTGGGTGGAACCATGGGTGAGGTGGTGAATGGTTTCAGCTGTGAGGTATGGAAGACAGGATGGATCCGGAGCGCCGCAGGCAGCTGGAGCCGGTAGGTGACAGGGTTGATCCTGAGAGTTATGCGGTATGGCCCGATGAACCTTGGTGATAACTTTTTTGACTCTGTGTGCAGGTGGAGGTTTTTGGATGATAGCCACACTTTGTCACCTACGTGGTACAATCGTCCCGGAGGGTGCCGACGGCGGTGTTGGGCCACATAGTTGGCGTTGGTGCGTCGGATGGCGAGATTGGCTTGGTGCCATAGCCGCCGGCACCGGCGAACCAACTGTTGGGCCGATGGTACATCAACCTCCGGTTCTTGGTGAGTGAACATCGGAGGCTGGAAACCATAGCACACCTCAAATGGACTCAGGTTGGTGGCTGAGGAGACGTGAAGGTTGTGTGATAATTCGGCCCACTTGAGGTAGCGGGCCCAGGAGCGCTGGCGATCCGACACGAAACATCTTAGGTAGCGCTCCAGCTGTTGGTTGGTTCGCTCCGTCTGACCGTTCGTCTGGGGGTGGTAGCCAGAGGACAAACTGCAGGACGAATCGATCAGACGGCAGAAGGCCTTCCAGAACCGGGCGGTGAACTGGGGACCTCTGTCCGAGACGATGTCCTTAGGGAACCCATGCAATCGGACTACGTGTTCCAATATCAGCTCTGCTGTGGTTTTGGCTGACGGGAGTCCGGTGAGGGCCACCAGGTGCACTGCCTTGGAGAAGCGGTCCACGATGGTAAGGATGACGTCTTTTTCCTCGGAGATCGGCAGGCCCGTGATGAAGTCGACGGCAATGTGCGACCAGGGCCGACGAGGGACTGGAAGTGGTTGAAGCTCCCCCGGAGTTGGTTGGTTAGAGTCTTTGGCCCTGGCGCACACTGGGCACGCCCGGATGAACTCAGTAGCCTCCCTCCTCATCGAAGGCCACCAAAAGGCCCGTCCCACGAAGGTGAGGGTTCTCCGGGTTCCCTGGTGTCCCGCGACGGGTGAAGAATGGCCCCACTGGAGGACTTCGGGCCGGAGTTGAGTGGGGACGTAGAGCCGCCCGGGCGGCACACCTGCCGGTGCGGGTTCGGTGGCCAGTGCCTGGCGGACCCTCGTTTCCATATCCCAGTGCAGGGGTGCGATGATCCGGGTGGGTGGAAGGACAGGCACGGGCTCCGCCCGGGGCGCCTCTCGCTCGTATTGACGGGAGAGGGCGTCAGCCTTGGTGTTCTTTGACCCCGGGCGGTACGAAAGATGGAAATCGTACTGTTCGAAGAATAAGGCCCACCGTGCCTGTCGTGGGTTTAGCTGTTTGAGATTGCGGATGGTGATGAGGTTCTGATGATCCGTCCAGACAATGAATGGCTCACTGGCACCCTGGAGCCAGTGACGCCACTCCTCCAAGGCCCACTTTATGCCCAACAGTTCACGGTCCCCTACTCCGTATCGCTGCTGAGTGGGGTTAAATTTTTTGGAGTAAAAGCCACAGGGGTGTAGCTTTTGGTCTGGACCTCGTTGTGAGAGAACTGCTCCGGCGCCCACTTCCGACGCGTCCACCTCCACAACAAACGGTTGGCTGGCATCCGGGTGGAGGAGAATCGGGGCGGTGGTGAACAGGTGACAGAGTCGGTGGAAAGCTGAGATGGCGTTAGGGTTGAGTTGGAAGGAATGGTTGGAGAGCCTGGTAAGTGCAGTGAGTGGTGCTGCAACTGTACTGTAGCCCCGGATAAAGCGACGATAAAAGTTCGCAAACCCGAGAAAGCGTTGGAGCTGTTTGAGTGTCCTGGGTAGGGGCCAGTGACGTACAACCTCCAGCTTCTGCGGGTCCATGGCCACACCCTGGGGCGAGATAACAAAACCCAGGAACGTGGTGGAATGCTCGTGAAAAGCACACTTCTCCAACTTACAGTACAGCTGGTGGGCGAGCAATCTCTTTAGGACAGCCCGAACATGTTTTGTGTGTTCCTCGGGGGTGCGTGAGTATATTAAAATGTCATCTAGGTAGACGAACACCCATCGGCCTAGCATGTCCCGGAGAACATCGTTGATGAAACACTGGAAGGCCGAGGGTGCGTTGCAGAGACCAAATGGAATGACCAGGCTCTCATAGTGTCCGGTGGGGGTGATGAAGGCCGTCTTCCACTCATCACCCTCTCTGATGCGCACCAAGTTGTAGGCGCTCCGGAGGTCCAACTTAGTGAACATGGTGGCACCAGAGAGGGCGTCCAGGGCTGAGTTGGTAAGAGGCAAAGGATGACGATTTCTGATGGTAATCTTGTTAAGCCCCCGATAGTCGACACACGGACGAAGTTCGCCCCCTTTTTTCTTTACAAAGAAGAACCCCGCGGCAGCCGGCGAGGAAGAGGGTCTGATGGTGCCATTTCGCAGGGCGCTGGCGACGTACTCCTCCATAGCCTGGGTCTCGCTGGTAGAAAGGGAGTAGAGGTGGCCGCGGGGGGGGCTGGAGCCTGGCTGGAGTTCGATGGCTAGGTCGTAAGGTCGGTGAGGTGGTAGATGGCTGGCCCGGCGTTTGCAAAACACCTCAGCCAGGTCTCGATATGGTGGTGGGAGGGCGTGGATGTCGACGTCGGGGGCCTCGGACTCCCTGGAACACGTCCCAGCCTGGGCCTGTAGGCATAAGTCGGTGCAGGTCGGCCCCCATTGAAGGATTCGGTTCTGAGACCAGGATATGAGTGGGTCGTGCTGTAAGAGCCAGGGGTAGCCGAGGATGATGGGTGGAGAGGAGATGGGTGTAAGGTGAAATTGGATAGACTCCTGATGTTGGCCGAGGATGAGAGTGATGGGTGAGGTCTGCTGGGTGATGGGGCTGGATGAGAGGGGCCGCCCGTCGACTGAGGTGATTTTCACTGGCTGGGATAACGCCTCTATCTTTACCCCCAATCCTCTGGCATACGTTGAGTCAATGAAGTTACCCGCGGCACCAGAATCGATGAACGCGGCACTTCTGACCCGTTTGTGGCCAAGCTGGAGGGTTACCTGGACCGTGAGTCGAGTCTCGGCGTTGTCGGTGGTCGCGGAGAGATGGATGATACCCGGGGAGTCTCTCCTCTCTCTCACCGGGTTTGGGCGTTTCCCGGACGGGACGGGCAGGTCGCTCGATGGTGCGCGGCTGATCCGCAGTAAGCGCACAGTCCCTCGCGGTAACGTCTCTCGCGTTCCGCCACGGTCAGGGAGGCGCGCCCTAGCTGCATGGGTTCCCCGGCTCCGGTGTCAACCACGGCAGGGGGTGGAGATCCGACACGTCCAGGGAGAGCGGTGGTGACGGTGGTTGGTGGTCTTGGTGCAATGTAGGCGTACGTGGGTGGTGGCGGCAGGGTTCGAGGTGCTGGCCTCGGACGGGATAGGAGGCGCTGGTCGATCCGGAGGGCTAGCTGGATTAGCCCCTCCAGTGTGGCTGGGAGCTCTCGTCCGGCTAGCTCGTCTTTGATTCGATTAGCCAGCCCCTCGAAGTAGGACGTCCGGAGGGCTGCGTCTCCCCAGGAGGTTTGGATGGCGAGTGTCCGGAACTCGGCGGTGTATTTACTCACGGACAGTCCTCCCTGCCGCAGGTGGTAGAGCTTTGTGTCGGTCTCCACCTCGCCCGCAGGATGTTCAAAGGTTAACTTGAGCTGGTGGGTGAATTCATTGTAGGAGTGCGCGGTGTCTGTGTCTGCGCGCAGGACTGCCGTGGCCCACTCTGCTGCCTGCCCTGATAGCAACGAGACGAGGAGTGCAATGCGCAGCCGGTCGGTGGAGTACTTGGTGGGATTGAACTCAAACACCAGTTCCAGCGATGTTAAAAACACACTGCATTTCCCATCCGTGCCATCCCATTTATCTGGAAGAGCTAAAAAAACGTCAGAAGGGGGGGGGGGTGCGGCGCCGCAACCGCCGCGGCGGGCGGGCAGCTAGCCAGCCCACCAACCGCCTCCCGGAGGCTCGCGTTCTCCTGCCTAAGCTCTGCGACCTCGCGGCGCAAGGCCGCGATGTCTTGGACACTGCGTCGCAGAGAACCGAGCTCCGCGGTTAGCGTATTGATGAGCAAAGCATGCTGGTCAACCACATCGCGGAGGCGGGCGTAATCCGCTGGGTTTACTGCTCGTGGCTCTGTCATTCTGTCACGAACTAACCGGGATGACTAGAATGATGATCGTGCTATCTGTCACGAACAAACCGGGATGAGCAGATAGCTTTAGCAGTTAGCCCTGTAGCGAATGGTAAACCCAAACGCGGATAAACACGAGCGGGCAGGATAATCACGCGCTTTGTTATAAGGACTCTCACACTCAATGAGCAAAGGAAAGACACAATCTAACCCTAGTCCTATAAACACACACTCAGTCTGAAAAGATAGCCAAGAAAGTGAGTACTCACAGATACGGGAACGATTCCGAAAGGATCTGGGCATAACTCAATGACAGAGCGATGTGCGGCGCCATCTTGTTTACCTTTATGCTTTCAGGTTCGCGACCGTCTTACTTCCGGGTCCTAGTGCCGGTCGCGGCTGAGTGTGCATGACAATGTGGCAGCTTTATTTTCCTATAACAGCAGACCTCCTAGTCTTATGCAGTCTTTACATAATGACTGGCTGGGTGTACACCTGTGCTACACAGGCTTAATCATGTGACGCTGGCTAACTTAGCATGCAACATCCATATCGAATCTTTCCGGGGTACCATGGCAACTAGCCACTACCTGTGTCAAGGTCCAAAACTGAAGTGTAGCATAATAACTCATATGGCAGTGTAGTATGACGGTAAGGAATAATTTGGCAATTGTCACATATTATTTGGGAAATATTCAAGATATGGAATACATGCTTGGTTATTAATTTGATTCCTCTAATTTTCTGCTCCAAAATTCTGGATGGTTTTGGGGGGAAACATGCCAGCTGCCATGGGTTTAAGTGCTGAAGGAGCCATTATTGCTCTCTCATTTCAGTTGCCTCCTCCCCCACACGGACTATAAGAGGAGCAGCTGTTTTCCATACGGTTGATTCAATTGCACCAGGGCTATTATTCTAACATCCTGGAGTTGGTCTTCTGATATTCCAAAAAAAAAAAAATTTCTTTCGAAAAGACAAAAAAAAAATGTTCTAAAGGTTGTGGGGACCATTTATCAGCCTCTTTGCTATGAGGAGAAAAAGATGAGAAACTGAAATGTGAGAGGATAAGTAGAGAAAGAGAACAAATGGAGAAAAAAAAAGAGAAGAACACGAGGAGATCCCTGGAGAGCAAACCAAGCTGAGCTCACATGCCTGTGGCCAATTAGACGTCAAGCTTATTCGTCGCAATAGTACACACACACACACACACACACATGAACACTGAGTGGTCAGTGAAGAGAGGCTGGATGAATAATGCACCAAAGGGTGGGTGTGGAGAGCTTATGAGGGTGTGTGTAAGCGTGCGTATAAGCGTGTATGAGGGATCCCTCCCCCGCTTCACTATGAGGTCAGCGGTAGAACATCAGTGCTGGGAGAGAAGACAGAAAACCGGGTGAACCAGAAAAGGAAGCTGCGGCATAGAAGGGACAGGAGGATAGAGAGAGAGAGAGAGAGAGAGCGAGAGAGGAAGAGCTGGAGGAATACTATGCTGAGCAGGGAGTGACGGCTGCAGTGATGACGGCTATGCTGAGTCCTAAGATCAAGCAGACCAGGAGAGGTACAGTATGCTTGCGTTTCTCATCACATCACATATCACACGCCATTCACTCTGGTCGCTCTGCATCTCCGGTTCTCCAGCTCTGTCTTCTCTCTCGCATCATTTAATCACACTGCGCTGCACTGCTGATGATAAAATCCTGTGCTGTGAGACTCGGCTCATGTTGCTTTGATGAATCCGTGCTCGTGTCATGATGCTATTTGACACCGCATCGATGTGATAACGACATTATTCCTGACCTAAGCATGTAGTGAATACAACCTTCTTTCTTTCTTTTTATTATCTTATCCTATTTAAAGATGAATAATACCGGCTCTGAGATGATGATGATGATGATGATGATGATGATAGGATGTGCAGAGATGGAGCTGAAGTTAAGGCTGATATGATGTGTTATCCTATCATCTATAATGCCAAAGGGGAATTAAATATAGATGTCTTGGGCTTTACGGCTCATTATATTATGCTACAAATGATCATGTTTCTTTTTTATTATTATTATTTGATTTTTTTTTTTTAGCCAAATAGCTTGTCGTGATATACGAACGAGCAGGATTGAATAAGAAACAAGCCTTAATTTAGAATCTGCTTGAATCGTTTTCATTGTGTGGTGGCTGACCACGAATACACAGCTGGGCACATCCCTCCTTTACACACACACACACACACATTCCTAGCAAGGACCTTGTACAGACATTAATATCTATGTTTTTATTTCCACTCATGTAAATCTACCTTAATCTTAACATCAGTTGTGCAAAATAATCATTCAGGTTTTATCAACATTTGTATTATAGTAAAATGTATTTGTTTATTTCTTTCTTTCTTTTGGTTTAAAAACCTCCCCACACCCACACTCCCTCTCACCCACACACCCACCCACACACACACACAACAGGTCTGTCTTCATTAACCATCAGCTGCACAGTTTCTGGCAAATGTACCGGAAAACGTAACGCCTGCCATGGAAGCGATCGGCGTGAGGAATATTGATGACACTGGATTTTAAAAACCAAGGCTAAAAAAATGCATACACAAAATGCAATATATATACTGTATATATAAAGCTGGTTTGGTTCATTACATAATCACTCACTCATTATTTATATCGCTTCATCCTGTATATAGGGTCACGGGGGCCTGGAGTCTATCCCAGGAGACATTGGTCACGAGGCGGGCTACACCCTGGACAGGGTGCCAATACATCACCACACACACACACACACACACACACACACACACACACACACTCATTCTGCAGGTAATTTGGGAACGTCAATGAACCTGATCTGCATGAAACTCCATGCACACAGATCCCATGATGGGAATCGAACCCAGAACCTGGAGCTGCTAGGCGACAGTGCCAACTACTAAGCCACCATTACGTAACAAATTATTATGAATACAACACTTTCTGGTGGAAGAGGCAGAGTGTTAAATCAAACAGCGTCTAATTCTAGTTGTTTAGATGAAGGAATAGCAGGAAAAAGCTTTCCAGAAGAAAGAACCAACCTCAGTCACACACAAAAGTAATTCCATAGCAACGCTATTATAATGTTATTGCTACAGACAGATAAATAAAATGTCCCTGATCATATGGTTAAAGTTTTAAAAAAGGGGAAAAATGAATTGTAATCCTGATTGTGTTGCCTTGTTTTATGAAAGTGATTTTTTTTACGGCCCATATCCTAAAAACACCCATGACAGATGGGGAAGGTATGAATCATCACACCGAAAGTCTCCAAAAATGAAATAGTGTGCTGTTGTTCTGTGTTTCACACCGACTTCCAAACTGGCACAAGTCTAAAAAAAAAAAGGGCCGCGGTGCAAACACCCCTGCTACAAATTTATAGGCCAGAAAGAACAGTGAGGGACATATTGCGTAATATATATATATATATATAAATCTGTCAATCTGTAAATCAGTATTGCGCAACAGTTGTAAATAAGCTCTGTTTTTACAACTGCTTCAGATGTCGGAAAATATGCACATCAGCAAAACCGGACACGAACTAATGCACCTCATTGTGATTATGTTCCAAGTTTTTTTTTATCCAGGAAATGAATAAAACACTCTGGATGCACAGCACTGCCACAAGATGACTAGCATTAGAACATTTCAACATGTGGGTATAAATAACAAATACTCAACAGCACAACGGTGGCATGGTGGCTTAGTGGTTAGCAGCATTGCCTCGCGCCTCCAGGGTCCGGGTTCGATTCAGGCCTTGCATGTTCTCCCTGTGCTTGGTGGGTTTCCTGCAGGTACTCCGGTTTCCTCTCACAAATCAAAGATGTTGTGTGTGTGTGTGTGTACTGCATTGGATTGGCACCTGTCCAGAGTGTACCCCATCTCGTGCCATAAAACTCCTTGGATAGGCTCCAAGCCCCCACGATCGACACATGGTTAAAGTGGTATAGTCTATGAGTGAGTGAGTGATGTCACAAATTATAAACAGGGGCATTTTTTTTACTCAAAAAAATAGAGGGTTGGATAATAACAATATTTGCCACAACAACAAATCATTAAGCTACTGTATAATGTGGTTTTGGGTGCTGAGGGTTGTGTCCTGTGGGTTGTTTCTCCAGCTCATCCCATGAACTCTTTGCCTGATAAGCTCCATACGCACCAGGCTGTGGTGCACTTGGGTGTATTGTGGAATATACAGTAGATCATAAATAAACTATGGTAATTAATTCACTACATAATTCAAACAACTGATACTCAGTGTTATGTTCTGTTTTAAATTTATGGAGCTCAGCAGATGCCATGTTATCCAGAGCAACTCATTATACTGTACATGTGAGCAGTTGAGGGATAAGGGCCTTGCTCAAGGGCCAAACAGTGGTACCTTGGTGATGGTGGAGTTTGAATGAGGGACCAACGGCTTACCCACCGAGCACCCCTTATCATGCTAAATCCTGTACCTGAACTGCCTAAAGGATACTCAGCACACGCACTTCCGCAAGTGAAATGCAGGATACACTACATTACACTCACTTACACACTCTCTCTCACACACACAATGAAATTACGATCAGCACTGCATCCGATTTATTGATTTTCTTTTTTCCAAGGCTGTTTGATTTCCTCGAACTCATTCTGTGCACACGACACGACATGTAGAAATATTGACACGTAATATTTTTCCCCCTCCTTTTCAGCCAATTCCTTTTTTGAATGCGTTCTGCAAACGCTTAAGTGATAGCTGCTCAATTCTGGAGCAAAACCCAGGCTCCAATCAACGAGAATGCTTCCTGAGGCACATGAGTTGAAAGTGTCAAATAAAAGGAAAGGAGAGAGAGACAGAAGAAAACATTTCTTTTAGAAAGCCACACGATGCATTGATCGAGAGTCTGAAGCCCAGAGGCGAAAGGCAGACTCCGTGCTGGATTGATTTCCATAAATTATACATGATGAGTGTGTCCTCAGAGCCCCGGTGGGTCAGGCGAGTGCAGCCTTTCACTGTTCATAACTGTAACAATTTGCTTCTCATCTTCTCCATTAACTATCACATCTGGACATGAGATCTTCTAAAAGTTCATGGCTTGTTCTATGGTGATTTCTTAAAACACCGTCTAAATGACCGCTATGTCATCATGAAAAATAGAGCGGTAATGAAATACCAGTATGACGGTATCCCAGAGGTTTCTGATAGGTGAAAATATTCTACGGTCACCACTGGCCTCCACGGTCCCTTGTTGGACTACAGAGATTCCTAGCTGGATGGATGCCAGAGATTCGTGTGGGAACTAAAATGAAGTAAGCAAGTATACTGTATAGCTACAGGGCACAAAAATCTAAGCTTTGTTCAACATAAAAGGACAATAAACATCATCATTAGGCCAGCACTACAACCTCAACAATACCCATGAGGCATTGTTAGGGTTGAAAACAGCATCGATGAAAGAAAATACACCAATATTTGGACAGAAGCTACTGTATAAAAGACAATTCTTATTCTAAACACAATTTTCTCATATGTATGCGTACTCAACCGCGCTTCACAGAGATCAGAAAAAACATATTGGTTAAGATCAGGTTAAGTGATGATGTTATTCATTCTACTGTAGTTTTGCTTATGATTTAATTTTTAAATCATTTACCAAGTCAATCTCTTTTTTATTATAATTTCTATGAACTGTGAAGTGTGAGTTAACGTTGCTTTGCGGTAGCCAAAGGAATAATTTACCAATACGTGGAGCGTACAAGTCAAACTGGGACTTGTGATGCAATTTCTCGTTAACGAACTCATAAAACCAATTCACATTTACAGAAGCCGTCTAACACAATACACTGATGAGACACGTAAAGAAAAAAAAAGATTTTTACGGCTCGTCGGCTCACTGCAGTCGTTCACATGAATATACACAGAGTGGAACACCTGATTCTTGTAACTTGTAGCCAAGTTGTGCAAGAGACACATCTGTGTGTGGGGGATCTGTACATACAATCATTCACCAACATCCCCCATGTAGTCCTGACCTCGCCTCGAGCTATTTTCACATGATTGAGACTTTAAAGGAGTTCCTGGGAGGCCAGCGTTTCAGACCTGAAGCAGGCAGCCATGGCCATGGCTCCAGAATACTGAGGAATCTTTCTACTTTGATGGTATCTAAGCACTAGTGAAACACTGGGATGAGTGCATTAGTGTAGCAGGGGTTTATATGGAGAAGTAAAGAGAGTTTATACTCTCAGAACTGTGTTCTGTTATTCTGCACAATCAAAAGTCCAGAGTTGACTTTGAACACCTCCTGATCTAAACTCCTGTGCCAGGGTGTCTACATTTAGGAAATTGTTCAAATACTTATTAAACAAATAAACATTTACATTTATTGCAGCAGTAGTTTTTATTAATGTTAACATAGCATAATTTAAGTAGAAGTTGTCACAAGGTCATGTTTAATTAAGTATTCTTTCAGTAGACCGTCTGTGAATGTAATCTTCATATGCAGTAAACAGTTTAGTAATCGCCTCCTGTGTTTACTTACAGCCAGGTCAAAGAGCATGGTGATGGGTGAGGTGAGCCATGGCTCGGGTGGCTCTACATCTCCAGGACTCCATGAGGGAGTGCTCAAGGCCGGCTGGCTCAAGAAGCAGAGGAGCATCATGAAGAACTGGCAGCTGCGTTGGTTCGTGCTGCGCTCTGATTACCTCTATTTCTACAAGGACGAGGAGGAAACAAAGCCTCAGGTACATGACTAATAAAAATGCTTATAAAGCAGTAATGTAGTGGGTTAAAGATTGCTGAATTTCTACAGTGCTTTAGGCCAGACAGTTTATTGCATAATTATGACTCAATAGCATCCCTGGGTTCAAACTCAGGTCTGGGAAATCTTCCAAAAGCAGCAGCAACGTGAGTGGCATTGTTTTGTCTCTGCGTATAATATGGCAGGACGGTGCCAAAATATCTGCTTTCATCAGATTGTGACACGAAACAGTAATATGTTTTGCAATCTTTTGTCCTTTTGTCTCTCTCAAATTGTCATGGGCTGTGTCTCAAATAAAAAAATAATAATAATAATAATTTGATCACACATTCCGAGTTAATACTCAACAGTTTAGAGTCATACACAAGAATGTGATCGGAATGTGATAAGATTTTTGTGATAAGACTAAAATACTGCAGCGACATGTACCCTATTAATTTATATGTGGCTGGTCTGCATGTGACTCCAAGAAACATTTCACAATATCAGCACACAGTATCTGAATGAATGCAACAAAAGATGAGTTTGTTGGTCTTTCTCATGGTTCCATTGATAAATCAAGCCACCCCATGTACAGTACGTTCATGGTCCCTGGTCTATGCTGCCTGTTCTGTGGTCTATGGGTGTGTGAAGGACGGGTTAAATCTAATTAAATGTCTATTATTTACATTCATACAGTAGCACTGTGCAGATGCCCTTATGTGCAGCAACTCGACGATGTGGTTAAGTAGAGAACGATAGCTATAACAAAGAAAACAGACTTATTGGACATTATTGGAGACAAAGTTCTCCACGTTATTGGAAAGAAAACAGGAGAAAAATATATATCTTCATACAAAAACATACAGTACAGTGTATACAACCAAATCAAGTCAGCAACATAAGGAAAGAAAAACAAGTTTAACATGTGTGTAGAGGTTCGAACAGGGGTAGATGCTTGGTCAGATATGCTGGTATGAGGTCTGTTAAAAAAATGTCTCAAATATGAAAGAAGAAAATGTAAAGTGGTGGTTCCTGTGTGCCATTTAAGGTATAATAGATAGATAGATAGATAGATAGATAGATAGATAGATAGATAGATAGATAGATAGAGAGATAGAGAGATAGATAGAGATAGAGAGAGAGAGAGTACATTATTAAACCCCAAAGAAAATTGTACTAATAATGGGACATGCCCTCCAAAATCAGCACACAGATCAGTTAAATACTTATGATGAGGTTCCAGTAAGGTATAGTACGATGTGCTGGTAGACCGTAGACAGCTGTGATGTTGGTGGAACAGTGTTGAGCATAGCGGCCTTCAAAGCAGTTGACCTACAGTAGGTTCAATTGCTGCCCAATCCGTGACTTTGACGGTAGTGTGACCAAGGGGTCTAAGGTGCTGCCTTAAGCTCCAGTCTCCCCAGGTACGGGTTCGAATCTCACTGCTGCCAGTAGGGAATTTATTCAGTTTTCCTTAGGGATTAATAAAATACTCTATCTAAGATCCCCTCTAGACAAAGTCAGTATTGTAATGAGCAAGTGGATGAGATCATGACATGGAAAATACTGTAGGTAATAATTTATGGTGGTAAAATGACTGCGTAGAACATTGACTCATCTAGTGCTAGACTTTCAAAACCCAACAATCCATGCCAATTAGTTTACTGGATCTTACATACACTCATACACAGTAGTAAGCTTCTTCATGTCTGTGCTGGAAAATCCAACGGAAGCCGATACAATGTTCAGCTGAAGAGCTCTGTCATGTCATAGGGTGGCTCCAGGTAGACGTCCTTTGGAGAATGTCTTTCTGTACTGTTATCTATTTAACTCAACAAAAGCTCTTAGTGTTTTGTTTCTTTATAAATCCTTCTAGCATTAATACTTCCACTGCAGCCAGAATAAGACTAAGATTAAATTCGTCTCCAACACATTGTTTAATTTGCAATATTTATTTATCTTTTTTAATCTCTTAGTTACTGTACTATCAGCTTGGTTTTGGTATGAAATGCCTAGCTATTGTGTTTACAGTGTGAAGTAGGAGCGCCCATGCATGCATGCCGGCAGTTATAATTCTCAAAAACTATTGCCAAAAATTGCAAATGTAGCCAAGGTCTAATCTCTGTAATGCACAACCACAGCAATGGCTTCTGGTCTAATCCATTCCTCGGCTGCACGTCTATTTGGGTGTGTCTGGCACAGTAATAAGGGAGATCATATTTCTGGTTTACTTTATGGGTTCTTGACTTGGTCTGGTAATTTGCAGGGTTTCTTCAACCTAGTAATCTGATCAATGGGGTCTGGACAATGGCAGCATTGCACAGCCAAGATTAAAACCTTGAGCTGATTTTTGGAGAATTCACTGAACTGAACACCATTTCAAAAGGTTTATTGTGCTTTAGCTTCATATTTTCCAAATATTCTTTTTAGATAACAGGGTGATTTGGCAAAATTACAGTACCCAGCCACCATGTGCCCAACATTCATTCATCTTCAATAGGTGCTTTTGACCAGAGCCTATTCCCATAACACTGCACATGAATACACCCTGACCTGTTTGAACTTGATTTCTCCATTAAGTCAGTAACAATAGGCCTTTGGATTGCTGCACTATTCCCACCCGGGTTTCAACACACTCATTATCGTTTCCAACATGAGTTACCAAATCTTTCAGTGTAAGGATGATATGTTTGGCATCAGCTTGGTCTCCATGTACAAACTACACATTTTCTTCCATCTAAATAAATTTCTTTAAAGAAGCTGTTAAAATTAAATACATTATCAATGATATTAATAATATTAGATGTCCTTTGTTATAATAATAATAATATTAGGGTCCCTTTTTCCCACCAGGACAGCTCAGACCACTCTAGGTGGTTGGCAGTGGGTGCTGTGGTTCGAGGACCGGGATCTCTGTGGTTTGGACTGTTTGATGGGTTCTTGATCGCTTTGCCTGCTGTGCGCAGTGGGCCTTTCTATCATGACTATCACTGATGCTACACTGGCTTTTCTGTGGGTTCAGACAAGATTGGTTTGTCTTTGGTCTCTTGGGCTTGGGTGAGCCATGGGTGGCCATGATACGCAGCCAGTTTGCTGGTGTATAGTTGATTCAATTCAATTCAGTTTTATTTGTATAGCGCTTTTAACAATTGACATTGTCTCAAAACAGCTTTACACAATCAAAAGAATTATTTAAGTTTGTATGGAATGTGAATGTGTATGAATCAAAATGGTCAGATAGTCCCTGGTGAGCAAGCCCGAGGGCGACAGTGGCAAGGAAAAACTCCCTGAGATGGTAATAGGAAGAAACCTTGAGAGGAACCAGACTCAACAGGGAACCCATCCTCATCTGGGTGAAACAGATTCATTCTGCAGGCATTCATTCATTCATTCATTTTCTATACCGCTTAATCCTGTGTTCAGGGTCGCGGGGGACCTTGAGCCTATCCCAGGAGACTTCGGCACTAGGAGGGGTACACCCTGGACAGGGTGCCAATCCATCACAGGGCACACACACATACACACACTCACACACCCAATTAGGTGGCAGGCAGTTCAGCTATAATAGTTGATGTTAATTGATGTTGAAATGGAGTCCAGGAAGTTATTGGAGACTCAGATAGACTTGTAGAAAGTTCCAGTCCTGAACTATCGAATTTGAGTTGAGTTGATGATCAGTGTTGTTCACCTGGCGGTGGTTTAGTCTGTGTGCAAACCGGAAACTAATAAGGAACACTAAAAAAGGACTACATTAAAACGGTTGTTCATGTACATGGACACCATTTATATTTTTGTGTTTTATACAAAAAAAGTTTGCAGTACTTTTTTAGGCATATGTTCAGCTTAACTGTTGTGAATATGAAAATTATGAAGTCCGTCATATGATAAATATCTAAGGTCTATGCAATGTGTTTCTTCTTTTTGTCTTTTAAGAAGTTATAATGTGGCATGGCCACATTATATTTACATTGTGTAATGCATGATGGAATACATCAACCACACATTTAAACGGTCTGTTTCGGCTCCAGACAGAGGGTTGAACACGCCCAGTGCCATTCCCAGATGATTGACATTTTCATCAGAATACAAATACAGACATTACCAACTGTCAGTGTTCTGCAGCCCAATCAATAACATTCGGGTTTTTGTTAGCAACTCATTCTGCTTGCCTGAAGTGTGTGATAGACAGTCCTTCTCATCAGAGCCTGTCGATAATCTACCAGTAACAAATGCTTCACTCACCAGGATGTGTGTGCAAATGTCAAACCAGGCTGCCTTCCTGCCTTTAATCAATAAAATTCCAATCGGTGAGCCATGCAGGCAAATTACATGCTGTGATGAAAGGATGCACCATCTTCATCCCGCACCTACTGTAGACTATCTACTCTGCAAGGCCAGTGAATTGTTCATCAATGTACATTGGATTCTAAACCAAACGACTGTTAAGAGCGCAGCTCTGCTATTGATTAGAAGGCTGTACATTTAAAAAGGATTCTTACTGTAAGCATGGCCTGTTTCCACTGAAGTTCTGTTGTGTTATGTATTATCTCTTACATAAAATATTATGTAACTCTGACAGAAGGAAATGGAAAATGATCACAGAAAATAAAACAAATAGTTTATTTTAAGCTTAGAGGCTGTTTGGTGATCAGCTCACAGCTCCAGGGTCACCAGACTGAGTCTGTCTCCAGTGTACTGTCCATGTGGAGGTTCTCATGTTGCCCCATCATTAGCCCCCAGGGCCATATGTCTTTTTAATGCCTCTCACGGGGGCAAGGAGAATTCAGATTGGTAGTTTTGGTTTTGTCAGTCTTTCTCATTGCAATCCGCATTGGCCTTTTCCTGAACTCCATTTTGCAAATCACATCCTCATATCTACACTTTTCTTTATTGCTTTATATGTCTTAGTTTTATCTTTAACACTGTGCAAAAGTCTTACGCCACCCACCATTAATTTATACTGTATTCTGCTTCCAAAGAGCCAGATCTTCATGTATTTTTAATGTAGTATTGAGAAAAAGTTGTTGAGGATGGACTTTTTTGCCTCTCGTTTTCAGTCCAGTCCCTGTGCCTGTTTTTTTGTTTGTTTGTTTGTTTGTTTGTTTGTTAAGCCACACAGTGATCTATGAATCATTCAAAATCATACAAAAACCTATTTAAATCTAACTTAAGGCATAAACCAGAGAGAAACAGATGATGACAGATGATCAGGCCGGTGGTTATCGTACTAGTGATGAATGCTGAGTGGTTGGAACAAACGAGAGGGGAAATGAGGCTGCTGCTGATATTGTTACATAAACAACCAATTTTTACATTGTATCATTAGGCACTTTGCAGCCTGTCACAGTAAAACATTTGTCCCTAATCCTCTGTTATTCCTGTCTATCAGCATTGTTAACATTAGATGCAAATGTCATTTTCCATAAGTTTAAGCGTCTTTTTGTCTGGATGCAGCCATAACCAAACTTACTGTGTTTCTGTACTTTCACCAATAGATTTAAAATGTCCTTTATGATCAGTAACATCTATCCATCTATCAATTTAGCTATTGTATTCCTGCCTCAAGCCTAGTGTTCCTGTGTTTAAGATAGATAGATAGATAGATAGATAGATCTTTGTCTGGTTAAATCATGGAACATCAATGACAACCAGCAATGAACTAATGTGATATACAGTACAGTATGTGTAAGCACAGCATTTTCTGCCAGTCTGATGTTTAAAAGAATGGATTTACCACTTTCTTTGCTACAATAGCGAATAGGTTTGATAAGGTGCCAGTGCAAATTCTTCAGTAAATCACAGTGAATTGATTAGACACTTCTTTAACGATGATCATTAAAGGAGTCAAATTAAACCAGACTGACAGTTTAGCAAGGTTCATTAACATTGCTTATTTCGCTTTAAAGTAATAGAATTAAGTAAATAAAAAATGTAATTACATTTTAAACATCTGTGTTTAAAAAAATATATATTATTATTATTATTATTATTATTATTATTATTATTATTATTATTATTATTGCAGGGTTGTATCTCACTCAAGGGAAGCCAAGTGAATGAGCTTACAGCTAATCCTGAGGAACCGGGCCGTTATCTGTTTGAGATTGTACCAGGTAAGAAAAATAAATGTTATTTATTTTAAAAAAAATAATAAAACCTGTTTTTGTTTTTTTATTTATTTAAAAAATAATCAGATTTATGTTGCTTGGTCTATTTTATATTCCAGTCAGTTTCCCCTGAGAGTAAATATGAAAAATGAAACGCAAAGGTGATCTTAGTCGCTGTCACAGTCCCTCCCACCTGCACACACACACACACACACACACACACACACACAGCCGTCTTCACGACATCCCCAAGCATAGGAATATTGATCATATGTGAGCTGAAGATAAACAACACACTTATATTTCTCCTGTCTAATAAATTTTAATGTGGGTCTGTTTCAAAGCGATAAACAACACACCGGCATTAAACCAGTTCACCATTATTGCAGCAGAGTAGTGGTGGATGTATTATGTTTTTGGAATAACCAGGTACATTTACAGCTGTACCTCGGCATGCGAACGTAATATGTTCCAGAGGCAACATAGAGACGCTTTTGTCTTGTGAAACGCATTTTCCCAGAGGAAATAATGTAAATGCAGATAATCTGTTCCAGCCACCCAAAAATATTACCGATATTACCAATTTCCAACGCAATAATCATATTTTTTCATATAGATGAAAAATTAAACATTTAGAAAAGACATGTAAATTAAGTAATTATTAAAATTTTTAAATATATAGACATTAAACCTACCTTAATTCATGATTCCTGCTGTAAAAACAAAAATGAAAGCGGCTCCCTTTTCTTTTTGCTACCATCCTTGCTAACATTCTTGGGACACATGGTGCTACATTATGTCTTCACTAAATTTTACACAGAAAGCAACAATAAATAAGTAAAGTTGATCTGTTTGGATTGGTTTTGAACGGCTCCTGAGCGTACACGCAACTTATCCAGCATTTGGTTCGGCTCGGTTCGGGCACTCTTATTCCTTATTTCTCATTCTTATTCTTATATATTTACTTTTAAAAAATTATATATATTTTTTTTTTTACTGTTTCTAAATCAAATTTCAAGTAGTTTTAAAAGTGTCATTAGCTGTTTTTATTTTTATTTTAAATCAAATTTAAATAATTTTTTAAGTTTTAGTGCTATTATTTTGTATTTCTTTTTATAACTCTCTTCTTCTCTTTTATGTAAAGCACTTTGAATTACCATTGTGTATGAAATGTGCTATGCAGATAAATTTGCCTTGGCTTGCCTTATTCCGAAAATGCTTCGCATGCTGAATTAAATCTCTTGCAAAATTTCAGTTCTTAAGACAAAAATTTGTCATTTGTATGCCGAGGTACTACCGTCCTGTACATTTGACTGACTGCCTTATCCAGAGTGACTTACAGAACAGTCTCTATCAAAAACACATCCTCATGCTAGTTCACCAGGTCATGGACTAAAAGTACCATCGAACATCAAAAACCTGTAAACACAGTATGAACAAATGTGAAAAATTACTCTGTCTTTATGTTTGTCCCGCCGTAAAAGTAATAATAACTTTTGTCCTACCTGAAATATCCATCTAACTAGGTGCAAGGACAGAGAAGAGCTTGGCCACATTGCTGTGCGTATAAGTAATTATACCTATAAAACTGTACCTGATGTACCTTATACCACGGCAGTGTTAGACACTCCAGGCTGTTCATGTAAAGAATGTTGAATAATTGTCTGACAGAACATCCAGCTGTGGGCAAGTAACAGGTTTATGTTAATAGACTGATTATCATATTTCCATTACACTACAGAACAGGACTTTTAGGACAGATGTGCCATGCTTATGTAGACATGCTTTAGTATCTGCATACTTATTAATATGGTAAAGTTTTCTGTAAGGAGATGATTATTTATTTTGAATTTTTGGAAGGAGTCTCCAGTGTCAGTGCCTTGTAACAGTCAGCTGTGACTTGAATTTTGTCCATCTACCTGCCAGGTCAGAGAATAGCTTTGCCACATGGCTTCCTTGTGTCCTAAGAAATGGTGGGTCCATTCGAGCGGCTCTAGAGAATTAGAGTATGAAACTGCCTGGAGCAATGTGCAACTAAGTCCTGAATTGCCAAAAGAGTGACCAACTGCCTTAGTGACCTCTGGGGTTAAAAAACTGTCCTGGTCCTGCTCATGTTGTAGAGGAGGAACTGACCTGAGAGAATCAGTTTCATGGAATCAGAATCCAAAGGAAAGTTGTTTTTCCATGGCTGTTTAATAGGGTTTAATGTAATATCATGACGTCCATCCATTATGAGACTCTGACCAATATTCCAAGGCAAGTCCATTGCCTGGGTTTTACCATGACTGAAGGGGTTTATACACAGAGCATTACATTATGATCATATTTCACCTGTATGCTGACAATAACCACTCATAATCAGCTTACACACGTCTGTGTCTATGTACAACCCCTCACAGTGTTTGTAGGATATTAAATTTGCTCTTAGCCCTTGAGAAAACACCTTACTTATTCTCTTTCTTTCCCCTCTAGTAATTCAATGAAACACTGAAATATTCTGTTTCACAGTCCTGAAAAGAGCAGCGTGTACTGCTAAGAGGCAGCAGCCAATGGCGAACCCAGGGCATCCATTCAAGTGGAAACAAACTAGAGTTATATTTTTGTAATACAAACCTGTAGACAGCTGTAATATTGGCAAATTAGGTCAAATTAATATTAGATTTAAGATTTAAACAAATGATAAAATACAGTAATTATACCTATAAACTGATGTACCTTATACCACAGCACTGTTAGATTCCCCAGGCTGTTCATGTAAAGAATGTTGAATAATTGTCGATATCAGCAGCTCTGCCAGAACATCCAGCTGCAGGGGAAGTAACAGGTTTAGGTTAATGCACTCGTTATCATACTGTAGTTTAGCATTTCCACAGTTACAATACAGAAAATAACTTATGACAGATGTGCCATGCTGAAACATGCTTACAGTCAGTATGTGTATATTTGTTGACATAATAAGATTTTCTGTAAGATGATGATTATTTATATAGATTTATTGGAAAGAGTCTCCAGTGCCAATGACAGTCAGAATTCAAGCAGAATCTTGAAGTTTTCATGTATTCTGCTGACATAATGACTATTTATACCTCTTACAATGTAGGTAATAAACAGGTACTAATTTGTTTCAGAGAAGCTCATTCATTTATCCTCTCCTCCACTTCCAAAGTGTCAACACCAATTAGCCTATTCTCCATTTCTTTGGACTGTGGGAGTTAACCAGAGTACCTGAATGAAAGCCACCAAGCACGGTTCGAACATGCAAACTCCACACACACAGACTCAAAGTGGGAATCGAACCCAGACCCTGGAGATGTAAGGTCACTGTTAACCACTAAGCTACCGTACCACCGTTTCAGAGACATTGCAGACAGTTCATTTTAACTGAAACAATGATTTATGTATCAACATATTTAAACTAGGTTAGCACTGTCGCCTTGCACCTCCAGGGTCTGAGTTCGATTCCCCGGCCAGGCTCGATTCCCGTCTCTGTGTGCATGGAGTTTGCATGTTCTCCCTGTGCTTGGTGGGTTTCCTCCGGGTACTCCGGTTTCCTCCCACAGTCCAAAGATATGCAGGTTAGGCTAAATGGCGTTCCTAAATTGCCCGTAGTGTGTGATTGGGTGTGTGAGTGTGTGTATGTGTGTGTGCCCTGCGATGGGTTGGCACCCTGTCCAGGGTGTACCCCGCCTAGTGCCTGAAGTCTCCTGGGATAGGCTCCAGGTCCCCCGCGACCCTGAACACAGGATTAAGCGGTATAGAAGATGAATGAATGAATGAGTATTTAAATTAAGAACAGAATCTCCACTCCAATGCCAGGGGTGTTCAAGTCAAACAGGGACTTGGGATAAAAAATTTCTTGTGAATGAAAGATGCAAAAACTGATTAGCATTTACAGAAGATTCTAGCAGAGAAACAGTGATAAGACTATTAGTCGCAGTAAAACATTTTAATGGTGCCAACATTTTAAAGATGGCCATAACTACACGAATGTTGATCCCGGTTGAGGTGGCTCGGAACCCACTGCAGGCATTCCAGTGAGTATTCAACGAGCAAAACGCCTGACCTTGTGTGATCAAAATATACAGAATACTTCTTTAAAATTTAATTAAAAACCACAAACTAATGTGATAAAGCTGAACTGAAAAACTTCAAGGCGTGCTGTTATTGGAAAATAATCAACTTGGGAGTGTGAGTGAGAAAAAGACAGGTGGCACAGATGAAGATGCTGTGATTTGCTTTGGGAGTGACAAGAATGGACAGGATTAGGAATTAGAGATCAGACTAAGATGCTTTGGACATGTATAGAAGGAGGAGAATGTTAGATATTCAGGCAGGAGGAGGAGAGGAAGGCCCAAGAGGAGGTTTATAGATGAGGGATAAGATAGAGGAGAGGGAGGATGTACAGCAGGTTGGAAATTACGAAGGAAGACGTGGTGGACAGATTTAGATGGAGACAAATGGTCTGCCGTGGCAAGCCCTAATGGGAGCAGCTGCAGACGGTATAATTTATTTATCATGTACCATCAGTTCCCATTGTGTTTATTTTTACTCTATAACAGACACAGATATATAACTTTTATGATGGGACCAGATGTGTTCAGAAGATTACACTGAGTATGCTGGTCTGATGAAGACATTGTAGAGAACCACACTGAGACAAAAAGGTATAGATAAGAGTCAAACAGTGGATAACATGCACTCTGTATAACGTTAAGCATTATAACACAAAGGTTATACTGTACTGTATTACATAATGTTAGAGTTGTACAGTATTAGAAGTTTAAAGGTGTTACTTGCCGATTGGTTTGTGTTTTTGTAGAGTCTGAAATGATAAGATATTCAATTTGACTTGACAATGTAGTGCTAATGGAATAGACAGAGAAAGCCTTGAGGAATGATTAAATGAGCAGTGATATCTGAAAGGGAATATGTTTAGTTGTCCCACTGCTACAGCGATTGAATCTCATTTTCACACTCTACGGAACAAAGTCAATTTAAACTAAAGCACAGATGTTCCTAACATGATGTCCTGCAGTTACTGGCTCTGGATCATTTTCTTTCTCTCTCATTACAACACACACACAGTCTTACATTTTTAGGTTTTTAACAATTAATGTTACTTTGCTTTTTATATTATCATCTTCTACTTGTTATTGTCTCTGCCAGTGTGGCTCCATACTCTCACAGAGCACATTCGACCCCAGGGTCACTATATTACCCTGTTTGTTAACCAGTGTTCCTGTGTGCGGTCATAAGCGAAGCCTACCAGCATGCATATACTGTATACTGAATGTTGATGAATTACAAACTGCACGTTCTTTTATCCAAACATCCAAAGGGGTCAGACTTATCAGTCAAATTGTATAGTTCATGCAGCGATTTTAATTAGCATATTAATGAATTCACCTGCAAGGCTCATGCATTTCAAATGGATGTCATGCAGCAGGTGATTAATTATTAAAATCTGAATCTGCCATAAACAAAATAAATGCCTTCATGACAGCCCCACTGAAAATGATTAATATGCAACGTGGGGGGGGGGGGGATTCAAGTCAAACCAGCCATTTAATTGTGCAGAATAACAGAACGTTCTTTATTTCTCTATACTGTATAGTCCTCTGTTACACTAATGCATTTATCCCAGAGTTTCACTAGTGCTTGGATACCATCAAGGTAGAACGTTTTCTCAGTGCACCAGAGCAATTATCAGACCTCTCGCCTCCCAGGAACTCTAGTACTATGACTTAAAGGCTATTGTGAGCTAATACAATTTCAGAACGTTTGAACAATTCTTTTTGGACTTTTACTCAAATATAAATATATATGCATTTACTTGAGTAATATTTTTATTAGGGTATCTCTACTTTTACTCAAGTACAGGATTTGTGTACTTTGTCCATCCATCTATCCATCTAGGAACCTCTTTTGTCCAACTAGGGACGATGGAGTCCAGTGGTGACCATTGCGTTTATTCCCTTTTTACAACCATGGTAGGACCTCTGGTCAACATTCACACTCACATTTTGGACAATTTGGGAGCATCAATTGGCCTAATCTGCATATCTTTGGACTGCGGGAGGAAACCAGAGTAAGCCAGGGAAGATGCAAGGTGCAAGGCGACAGTGCTGACCACTAAGCTACTTACTTTGCCCAGCACTGGTTATATTAACCCACTACAGATAAGTGATTGGAAGTAAAAACATCAAATATTTCAAGGGAGTTAGAACCCAATGAACCCTTTACTGCCTGGGAATTATGAAATGTTTTAATTATATGCATAACGTATAAGAAACAATGGCACTGCTCTGTGACGAGGGGCGGCGAAACCAGTGGAAAAGCCTGCAGGCTGATAGGAATTCCCCTTAAAATGCAGGCTTTAAACTTACTGTGACATCGATGCATATGCATAAAGCGAGTAAGAAGAGGACAGCAGGAAATAAAGGACAGTAGCACCAGAACAGGCTTGGGGAAAAGGAGTCCGGTCCAGGGAAGTGCATTGAAATGAATTGGTCTGCGCTTTTTATTTAAATAAAGCTTGTTAAAGCTCAGGTATAGTTTAAGGGATTGACAGAGCAGATTGTATAAATGTAGACAAAGAAGAATAGCGTATATGAAGACAAGAAGTGTTTGAAATGACATTTAATTTAAAGGGTCGTCTGAACAGCTAGCAAGTCCACTGAAGTAAGCAATAGCTTGTGAACAAAGACTTGTTCTTTGACTTTTGGATAAAACTTATTTGGCACAAACAGCTTCAAATGTTTTCCACTGAGCCAGCTTGATTCATATCATTTGGGGTTGGGGTACGAGACACACAAGTTCAAAGTGATCGGCTCGGTCCTGATATAGCGCTGTGCCAGACTTCACTCAGCACAGAATGGGGCATAACTGCTGCAAAAGAGGAAGGAACAAACAACTACAAGGTACAGTTAATATATATTAATAAAAGCAATAATATTTATAGAGGTGATTACTGTGTAGCAACGGATGACCCGTGAAGCGTAGTTAACTCTTTAGATCTTACAGCTATAACACTGTAGTGCTTATTTTAAAGTCTTACTCCAGTATGTCTGATATATTACATCTGATTAATAAAACAATACAGTATGTAAATACACACAGAAAGCTCGTGAACTGTGCTCAATACATTTCATTGATTCATCATCTGCTAACAATTCTGCACTGGACTGTAAATAAGAGATTGAAGTTATTTATTTTAGTTTTACAAATATTAAACATTCTTTATATGACAAGAGGGAGTGTGTTTTATATATACATTTAGGCATTTGGCAGACGCTCTTATCCAGAGCGACTTACATTTTTATCTCATTACACATCTGAGCAGTTGAGGGTTAAGGGTCTTGCTCAAGGGCCCAACAGTGGCAACTTGGTGGTTGTGGGGTTTGAACCTGGGATCTTCCGAACCGTAGTCCAATGCCTTAACCACTGAGCTACCCCTGGCGTTAAAACTACTCTAACCTTTTGTTTTTAACTTGCATGTTTTGAGCAAAGAATGTAAGGTGAAGATACTTACTGTGCAACACACTGGCTGCTTGAGTGGGTTAAATGGGATTAAACAGTGTTTGGAGAATGTTTAAGCCAAGACAATGACATTTACACTCTGTTACTGCCATTGTAGTCACTCCAGCAGCAATAAATGACCGCTATGCATCACATAATCAACTTTCTGTGAAATAGGACATTGTGTGATATGGATGTTGTTTAAATACCACGTTATATACGTTAATACTTACAGTATATATCTCAAATTAAAACATTTTTGTAAAAGAGACACAAGATGCACATGCTGTGTGTGGGGTAAACTGATGCATTTGTGTTAATTGAAGGTTGAAGGACATGTGGTTGGTTAATGCACAAACAAATGTTAAACCGTGTACAGTATACCTATATTATGATATACAGTATGTATAAATCTGAAATATACAGTGGTGTGAAAAACTATTTGCCCCCCTCCTGATTTCTTATTCTTTTGCATGTTTGTCACAAAAAAAATGTTTCTGATCATCAAACACATTTAACTATTAGTCAACGATAACACAAGTAAACACAAAATGCAGTTTTTAAATGAGGGGTTTTATTATTTAGGGAGAAAAAAAATCCAAACCTACATGGCCCTGTGTGAAAAAGTAATTGCCCCCTGAACCTAATAACTGGTTGGGCCACCCTTAGCAGCAATAACTGCAATCAAGCGTTTGCGATAACTTGCAACGAGTCTTTTACAGCGCTCTGGAGGAATTTTGGCCCACTCATCTTTGCAGAATTGTTGTAATTCAGCTTTATTTGAGGGTTTTCTAGCATGAACCACCTTTTTAAGGTCATGCCACAACATCTCAATAGGATTCAGGTCAGGACTTTGACTAGGCCACTCCAAAGTCTTCATTTTGTTTTTCTTCAGCCATTCAGAGGTGGATTTGCTGGTGTGTTTTGGGTCATTGTCCTGCTGCAGCACCCAAGATCGCTTCAGCTTGAGTTGACGAACAGATGGCCGGACATTCTCCTTCAGGATTTTTTGGTAGACAGTAGAATTCATGGTTCCATCCATCACAGCAAGCCTTCCAGGTCCTGAAGCAGCAAAACAACCCCAGACCATCACACTACCACCACCATATTTTACTGTTGGTATGATGTTCTTTTTCTGAAATGCTGTGTTACTTTTACGCCAGATGTAACGGGACACGCACCTTCCAAAAAGTTCAACTTTTGTCTCGTCGGTCCACAAGGTATTTTCCCAAAAGTCTTGGCAATCATTGAGATGTTTTTTAGCAAAATTGAGACGAGCCTTAATGTTCTTTTTGCTTAAAAGTGGTTTGTGCCTTGGAAATCTGCCATGCAGGCCGTTTTTGCCCAGTCTCTTTCTTATGGTGGAGTCGTGAACACTGACCTTAATTGAGGCAAGTGAGGCCTGCAGTTCTTTAGATGTTGTCCTGGGGTCTTTTGTGGCCTCTCGGATGAGTTGTCTCCGTGCTGTTGGGGTAATTTTGGTCGGCCGGCCACTCCTGGGAAGGTTCACCACTGTTCTTGTTTTTGCCATTTGTGGATAATGGCTCTCACTGTGGTTCGCTGGAGTCCCAAAGCTTTAGAAATGGCTTTATAACCTTTACCAGACTGATAGATCTCAATTACTTTTGTTCTCATTTGTTCCTGAATTTCTTTGGATCTTGGCATGATGTCTAGCTTTTGAGGTGCTTTTGGTCTACTTCTCTGTGTCAGGTAGCTCCTATTTAAGTGATTTCTTGATTGAAACAGGTGTGGCAGTAATCAGGCCTGGGGGTGACTACAGAAATTGAACTCAGGTGTGATAAACCACAGTTAAGTTATTTTTTAACAAGGGGGGCAATCACTTTTTCACACAGGGCCATGTAGATTTGGAGTTTTTTTTCTCCCTTAATAACGTAAACCTTTATTTAAAAACTGCATTTTGTGTTCAATTATGTTATCTTTGACTAATAGTTAACGGTTTTTGATGAGCAGAAACATTTAAGTGTGACAAACATGCAAAAGAATAAGAAATCAGGAAGGGGGCAAATAGTTTTTCACACCACTGTATTTGTATTGGTTCGAATGAGCTTCAACATTCTTTGCACTCACCAGTTTCTGTTGATTTATCCACTGCACCAAATTCACACTTACATAAGCCAAACAGTTTGGACAAAATATTTTCCCACAACATGTCTGTGACTCAAAGAAAGCATACAGAAAATATTCTCTATCAGTTTGTAATACTTCTCGTTTGATTTGAAAAATGAATCTGTCAAAATGTTCATCTATTCTAAATCACACAGGCTGTAATTGTGTGCACGGCATACAGTAACACTCACAGAGGACAGATGGCATGCAAAAAGGCCGCACCAGAGTGAGAAATGGACAGTTCTGTGTCTGTGATATGGGCGTGCATTACATTCACATTTTCATTTCAGTTCATAATATTAAATGATCTTGATAATCTATTTGATTTATTTGCATGTTAGATCATTTTGTTTGAAACTGGCTGAATTATTCAGTTAGAAACCTCAGTGATACACGGTAATGTCACAGTTTACAGTAATATTCTGTCAGTATGGTGTTGCAACCTTTTACATGGAGAGCAGCGCCATCTCCTGGTGAAACATCAACCTATGTTGGCAGGACCCTGAGTTGTACCGGAAGTCCGACGTGTACAGGGTGAACAGGACTGGAGAAAGCACAGCCCCTTGCGGCGCTCCTGTACTGCTGATCACTGTCTCAGACCTGCAGCCCCTCAGCCGCACATACTGAGGCCTGTCTGTCAAGTAGTCTGTGATCCAGGCCACCAGCTGTGGGTTCATTCCCATCTCTGTCAGTTTGTCTTTGAGGAGCAGCGGCTGGATGGTGTTAAAGGCACTGGAGAAGTCCAGGAATGTAATCCTCACAGCACCACTGCCTCAATCCAGGCGAGACAGAGATCTGTGGATCATGTAGGTGATGGCATCCTCCAAGCCCACCTTCTCCTGGTATGCAAACTGTACAGTAGGGGGACAAAAGCATGACTAACCTGTAGCAACAGGTGATGCACTAGTGTCCGCTCCATTGTCTTCATAATGTGTGATGTCAGAGCGACTGGTCTGTGATCGCTCACCTGCACAGGTCGTAGTTTCTTTGGTACTGGGATGATGCAGGATGTTTTCCACAGCTGAGGGCAGAGTCTATTTAGCTCTCTACACACCTGGGCTGTTGTGATTTCAGGTGGAGGGACAGTTTCCTCTTTTCTATATTATATAGAAGATGGAGTCAGAAGGAGGGACAGTGAAGGGTGCAGCGTTCTGCGGTGTGAATGAGTTGGTATTGGGAGCGGGGGGGGGGGGGGGGTGCACGCAGGAGGGGTGGAGGTACAGGTGCTCTGAGGTGTGAATGAAACCTACTGTATTAAAACAGTTGTTAAACTGGTTTGCTCTCACCACATCTCCCTCAATGTTTTCACACTGTTTTGAACTGCACCCAGTGATCGTCTTCATTTCATCCCACACCACCTTCATACTGTTGTTCTGCAGTTTCTGCTCCAGCTCCGTCTTGTACTGCTCTTTCGCCCAACTGAGCTGAACCTCGAGCTACTTCTGCACGCGCTTGATCTCCTGCTGATCAAAGCTCTATTTTTTTCTTCAGGAGAGCTTTGATGTCACTCGTGATCCAGGGCTAATCTGACAGTTTATTAGACAATATGAATTTTTCCTTGATATATTGAGGTGTTCTTTGAATATTTGATTAGTGGTTGAGTAATAAAGTTGATACCATGTCGAGTAAAATTTAGCAAATAGAAAATAAATATAATGTGTGTGTGCGTGTGGCTAACTGTTTCCCTGTGCTTGACGGTTTCCTCCCACACCTTAGTGTGTGGCGGCACGGAGGCTTAGTGGTTAGCACTGTCACCGTGCACCTCCAGGGTCTGGGTTTGATTCCCATCTTGGGTCTATGTGCATGGAGTTTGTTCTCCTGTCTTTGGTGGGTTCCTCTGGGTACTCCGGTTTCCTCCCACAGTCCAAAGACATGTAGATTAGGCTGATCGACGTTTCCAAATTGCCTGTAGTGTGTGAATGGGAGTGTGTGTGTGTGTGTGTGTGTGCCGTGCGATGAATTGGCACCCTTTCCAGGGTGTACCCCACCTCATGTAATACAGGATAAGAGGTATAGACAATGAGTGAGAATAAGTGTGAGCGCGTGCATGCTTGTGCCCTGTAATGGATTTGCTTCAGCCCTCCTGTGACCCTGAGAATGAGAATGAGAGAAAGTGAGTGTAAATTAATCGCACATTTGTTAAAATCCTCAAAACTCATAAACTGTAAATTGAAAGTAAAATATATTTGGCGCATTCTATAAAATTTTTTTGTTTTCATCTGTTTCACAGGTGCAGCTGGTGAAAAAGACAAGACCGCGGTGAGCCATGAGACATTTTTGCTCATGGCCAACTCCCAGAACGACATGGACGATTGGGTGAAGGCGATCAGACGAGTCATATGGGCTCCTTTAGGAGGAGGTAATACATGGAGAAAGCAGTTCTGATGTAGCATCCAGTGTCGCCTGCTCACCTGACCGTAATAATCAGGCCTTTATAACTGCACCATCAGGTTTGGCTGTTCGGAACGATATGGATCCTAAATACACCATAGATTAAAACTAAAAGCTCCGCCCCATTAACAGAGGCATCATTGACATACATTTACACACACACTGAGATTTATAAAAAGAATATTATTAAAAACAAACAAACAAATAAATAAATAAATAAGGCTAAGGTTAAACAGAACAAGGTTGAAGAGACTAATATTTGTTTTTCTTCACTTACATTAAACTAATAATACAGCTCCTTCTCCAAAAATTAGCATATTGTGATAAAGTTCATTATTTTCTGTAATGTACTGATAAACATTAGACTTTCATATATTTTAGATTCATTACACACAAACTGAAGTAGTTCAAGCCTTTTATTGTTTTAATATTGATGATTGTGGCATACAGCTCATGAAAACCCAAAATCCCTAATTTTTGGAGAAGGACCTGTACCTGTTCATGTTGTGATTCAGAATAGAATGTGCAGGGGGTCCAATGCATTTATGTGACTTCAATTAAAAGTTATTATATGTATATGGAGTTTTACTCACTTTTTTCAACACACTGCTATTATTTTCAACACCACTGTACACAGTACACTGCTTGGACCCCCTGTTGTCGTGATATACTGTATATAGGCACTGCTACAGATACTGTACCTGCAAATAAAACAAATGAAAACCCTGACTGAGCTTTTGCTCCAGTTTTAACTCTATTTATAACTTCAGTGGCATTGGACTTGTACAGATACTAAAATAATAATACATTAAGTATAGAATTCGTGTGGACCAAATATAGCACACCTTCCATGAGAGGACTGGAGAGATATTCTCTTACCATCGAGTGTCAGGAATGTTTCTGACTTCCCCTCTTACAGAAATAGCACTGACGCCATGGGTTCATCAGCCAGCCGGTGATGTTCCTCAAAGGAATAACCTGGAGCATTACATAATAACAACTAAACCTCCAGTTAGTTTTTTTCTTTTCTGTTTTTTTTTTCTTTTTGAATATTATTTTTTCTTTTGAAACTTAACGTCTGCTTTTGAGCTTTGATCGAACTGTCTCCGTCAACGTGCCAGTGTGTGCTATTTCTATCTCACTCGTCGAGACAAGACGAGCACCATGCGACACACAGGAATGGGAAACCAACAACTAGATGTTCAAGAAAATCAAAAATATGCCATTTTTTGTGGCTGAAAAACAGGTGCTCTTTTGTAGTTCGTGTTCCTCTTTGAGCTACCATGATTTTTGCCCAGTCTATGGCAACTGTGTCTGTGCTTCACACCGGCTGTATCATCAGAACTGTGGTCGGGACGTCACATGGAGAAGAGCAGGTTTTTCACAGGCTTTTTCAAATGCTGTTAGATTGGGCATTCTGTCATATTCAAATTACTGAAACGTAGCCTAAAGACTTTCTACGCATGAATAAACCACGTGTATAAATATGTATACAAATCTAATAGCATAGGCTGCTTTCTGTTTTCGACAGGAATCTTTGGACAAGGCCTGGAGGACACAGTTCAGTACGAAAAGAAATTTGGTGTTCGACTCGCCCCACTGTTAGTCGAGCAGTGTGTGAATTTCATTAGGGAACGAGGACTCGATGAGGAGGGTCTCTTTAGGATGCCAGGCCAGGCCAACCTGGTCAAAGAGCTTCAGGATGCTTTTGACTGTGGAGAGAAACCTCAGTTTGACAGGTAAACAATTTTTTTTTAAAGATCTCATAAAGTGTTTATATCACGTGTAACATGCTGTTAAAATGCATTTTAAAATTAGAATGTACACAGATTGAACATCTTTGTATATATTGTAAAGAAGATGAGGATTGCCATTTTTATGTTATTTGTCACATTCACTAATCACCAAAATGATGGGGCAGTAGTTGGTTAGATCTTGATTATACTGTAGGTTATTGTCTCTCCAGAGTTTTGCATGTTCCTCCCCAAGTCTACATGATTTCCTCCAGACTGTTTCCCGCCACATCCCAAAACCATTTTAGCAGCTGGCTAAACTAAATTAATGATAGGTGTGTGAATGTACAGGATGTGTTCATAGTGTCTTAACCCAACCTGGTTATATGAGGGACGTTCAAAACAAACCCAGGATGAATGAAGGCATAAAACCAACTGACATACTGTATTCAAAAGACCTCAAAGCACAATATGGTCATGAGACTTTTAGCCGCAGTAAAACGGCAGAATGGTGAAAAAAGTGTAAAGAAGACCGCACGTCTGTGAATGAAGATCCCAGACGAGGTGGCTCAGACCCCAGTGCAGACGTTCCCTGTGATCGTTCAGCAAGTAGGTAACTCCCGATACTTGAGAATCGATGGATGACTTCTCACCAACTTGGGGAATCATTAACCAACACCAATTGTTCATTACAGGAACTCTGAGTTATCACATCCCTGCCCTGTACAGTCTTGAACTTGCTCCAAGCCATTTCCCCCTTTCTGCCAATTGAAGGAGTTTCTGGGAGGCCAGTAAGACTCGCTCAGACAGTCCAATCATGGCTCCGGTGTATTGAGAAATCGTACTACTGTGTTCTGTTATTCTGTACCATCAAAAGCCCTTGTTTGACTTGAACACCCCTCATATTTCCTCCTCACACCCAATGTGCTTGCGATCATGACCCAGATTTTGTTATAAGGGTTATTTAAGATGGATGAATGAATGAACCATGATGACTAATGTTCATAAACTATCATGACTAACACTTTAACCATTCGTAGTAACACTGACGTCCACACTGTGGCTTCCCTGCTGAAGCTCTACCTCAGAGAGCTGCCTGAGCCGGTCATCCCCTTCTGCAAGTATGAGGATTTTCTTACTTGTGCTCAGCTTTTGGCCAAAGATGAAGAGGAGGCAAGTTATGATCAGTAGTGGTTTGCTGGCACGATCACACATATCCACATTTGTACTATTATGTACAAACTGCTGTGGGTGATTGTCTTTGTTCTGCACATTTACCTTTTATGCCACCACCACTTACAGGGACTGCAAGAATTAGGACAGCAAGTGAAGACTCTTCCCTCGGCTAACTACAATCTCTTAAAATATATTTGCAAGTATGTCCACAGTACAGGTTTAAGAGTTACAAGACTGAACCAGTTTTGCTTCAGCCTAGTAAAACATTTATTGTGTCTGAACTTTAAGGTTCCTTGATGAAGTACAGTCACACTCTATTGAAAACAAAATGAGTGTACAGAACCTGGCCACCGTGTTTGGACCAAACATTTTACGTCCCAACATGGAAGACCCAGTAGTTATTATGGAAGGTATGTTTTGGTCATCGACCCTAATCGTGCATGTCAGAATTTCATTTGATCTGATGATAACCATCTTGTCAATTTATCAATCCAGACCACAGTTTGTGGTATTTTTTACTTTGTCGCCGTTCAAGTAAAGCTCCTTTTCTCATTTCATTTGGCAGGAACCTCTCTGGTCCAGCATCTCATGACTGTACTTATCAGCAAACACGATCAACTGTATCCTGATCAGGAGTTGGAAGCCCCTGAAGTCCCCATGGAGGTGAGATCTCAGCACCATCAGCAGTCCAACCTAATTGGCTGGATCTCTGAGGAAGATCTCCAAAGTCTGACACCTCCTGGGAAGAACCCCAACATTAGTGACAACCCCAGCAGCAGCAGTACGTCATCTTTGGATGGTATCCCAGCAGTCCCATCTCCTAAATCAGGCCCTCAAGGAAAAGCTGAGACAGCCATCAGTCCAAGCAAGCAAGCCAAAACTTTACCTTCCTGGAAATATACATTCAAAGGTTCCTCACCACGACCCCAACCAGCAAAAACTGCCGGTCCATCGGCAGATGTGACCAACGTCTCCAGTGGGAACTGGCTCATAAACGGACTCTCGTCACTAAGAGGGCATCGTCGTACTTCCACAGGGGAACGAGCAAAGGATTCTGGGTCATCCCAAAGACTGTCAACCTATGACAACGTCACTGTTCCCAATGTAGACAGCCATCAGTGGTCCAACTTATCTTGTGAGATCTCAGTGTCTGGGAGTGACAACATGGAGTCAGACCCAAGAACAGAGTCTGATGAAAATTCTTTAGATCCTGACCAGCCTGTGGATGAGGTCAGTTGCATAGAGCAAGAAGATGCCAGTGGGAATATGGTGTCAATCTGCAGCAGTGACACCAATATACACAATACAGTGCCAGTCATCACAGTCATGGGCGAGGACACTGATGAAAGCTCGTCATCACTGGTCAGTGTGGTTGCAGCACTAAAAGATGAACTGAAGAGTCAGAAACTGGTTTATGAAACTAGGATCAACAAGTAAGTATTACACATGATCAAGGAATTACTAATTATAATGTAAAAAAGAAAAAGAAATCCTGTTTCTAAAAAGTTTCCTTGATTCTTCTCTCCCCAACTCTGCAGGCTGGAAGAGTCAAGTGCACTGCTCCGTGCTCAGATGGAAAGATTAGAGCATGACATGGAACAGGAAAGAAAGAAACAAAGAATGCTGGAAATCAAACTGAGGAACTCTGAAAGGGCCCGGGAGGATGCCGAAAACCGTAACCGGCTCCTGGAAAAAGAAATGGAGGACTTCTTTTCTACACTCGGGGACCTGACTCTTGGAAGTAGAACAAGTGACATTTAGCGATATTTCAATGTGTTTAGGACATGACGGAAATCATCCACAAACCAGTCTGTGGGCAGTACAGTCTCTGCATTTCCTCAGGTCTCTCTAGAAAGGCATGGACTGAAATTCCATGTTTATTCCATGACTATTTCTCTAACCTCATATTACTTGATTGTCTTGACCAGGACCTACAGGATGACAGAAGATGTATCAATAAGATACAAGGCCTTACTCACCAAGGTCTACAACAATATCACTGTGGATGTTTGCGCAGCCGATTCCTGCCAGGAATGCCACGCTGTTTATCCAGTTGTTTACACTTACAGCTGTTTCGTCCAGGTATAGAGACCGTTTCCCAACTAATGCAACAAGACCATTCATAACCAAAGCCTATGTAAATTGCTGGCATTATTCAGTTTGGAAACATAAAAAGTCTCACTTCTGCCCTAAAAAAAAAAAAAAGAAAAAAAAAAAGAATTGTAATGACAGTGCCTTTGTGGAGGTTTTGTGTTGAAAACGTGTCACCTGGCTTGCTTGACTAGTATAGTTCCAAGTTTTGGAAGGTATATTGGAAACATTTCATGTCATGTATAATATTAAAGTCAGTGTTATGAAAAGACGCGTTACGAAATGCATCATTACATGGGAAAGAAATGGTAATGCTCAGATTTTATGAGATATTTAAGAAAGTGATTAGAGGTTAATATAATGTTATAATAATGTGCTCACTGTGTTGATTGTTTTACTGATTGATTGAAATTTATTTTATAGTGTGAAAATAAATTTTGAAGACAGGCTGTGTGTATTTCATGAGACCTCAAGTGATAAACAAGCAGTCAGTATTTCTAAATCTGCATTACAACCGGAAACAATGAATATACACAACACACAGTCATATTTGCTATATACGTTTTGTTGATTTGCACCCAGTGCTTCAGATACTGAAAAAACTCTTTCAGTAGCTCCTCCCACTAAAGTCTATTTCTGGACAGAATTTGAACACCTCTTTTCAAGGCTGTCGAGCATAAACAATCCATTTCAACGTGCTTAAGTGTTATTTATATTTTTGAAACCCTGACCAGTTAATGTGGTGCTATTGTTCTGTACACAAATATGTGCAATTAAATGGAAAATTTAATAATTTAGAGACATGGTGGTGTTTTTTTTTTCCTTTTCTTTTTACATGACACTTTTTTTTACAAATTAAGTTTACAGGCCAATAAACTGCGATTCCTATCAAGAGCTCGCAGGTGTAAAAGATGAAATGCTAAGCTAAGCCTAATGCAGAATACTAACAAACTACACAATGAAACAAAATCATATTTCCAACAGAAGTATTTATTTGCAGTACATGTTTTAACATTGGCTTGGTGAGATCCCAGTGCATTTATTCTAGTAGTGCAATTCTGATAGTCTGTATGCAGGAAAGAGCACACAGAGTAAGGGTTTTGCATTGCCAGTATTGCTAGCAAAGATTACAGACTAGCTTACACAAGGGTTTGTTTGTTTATTTATTTTCTTTCAGCCTTACTAAAATGATCCATTATAATTCATACACTTCTGTCTTGTTCCAGCTCATCAGTTTTTGTGACACAATTTAACCCGAGTCACAGAAAACGTATTTAAAAAAAAAAAAAAATTTAATTTATGAATTTAGCATTTTATTTAGGTTGAATTAAGCTGAACTGAATTGACGGTACCAAACATTTCTCTACCATTGGGAACATACAGCTAATATCCTGTATACACTTACAAGAAAGCACAGAGAGCAGAGGGTATTGCACATGAACTGTTAAAAAAAAAAAAAAAAAAAAAAAAAGGAACAAAAATTTACATTACAGTCCTTTTACTTCTACGTGAAATATACATACTGTACAAAACTAGACGTGTTTTTATTTTTAACTATTGACAAACTTTCAAATAAATAAATAATGGAATTTGTATTAACACATCCTGGACACCTTATGGGCAGCTAAATATCCAAGAAGTAGAAATTTGGAGTGAGGTAGTTGATCAATGTGTACTTTAATTAGAATTATAATATTGTTGTAATGTGATAGAATTGTAATTGCGCTATCACATTTCGAAGAAGTAAAAGAAAAGCAAATTCATCCAAAGATGAAATTTCATCAGGAAAAAAAAAAAATCATCAAATGCTGCCTCCAGAAAGAAGGCCAAAGACATAAGAGCACTTAGAAATAAAAATAAAAAGAATGAAAAGCTAACCACAAACCAGTAGAAACTGATGCTGTAACATGATTAAAGAGTTGGCTGGCCATTCAGCGTTCGGTCTTATTCAGCTTCCTGCCAGGCACCACATACATAAACCCCTCGCTAACGTGACGTTTTACATTCTATCACACCGCCCCCAAAAAACCATCTCCACCACAACCATCAACACTAGCTTTTCTTCGAACTTAGAACTCCAAAGGACATATTAACTATTATCCACAAACATCTAAACTTTAACTACCTTTATACGTCCTGTTTAAAACGATCCTATTAAAACCAAAAGGTTGTCACGTTAATTATGGTACACATGACACACCATCACTCCAACAGTTGCTGAATCAATCATACAAAGTTTAAAAGCAAAAATAAAATTTAAAATGTAAAAAAAAAAAAAAAAAGACACTCTTTACATAACGCGAACTGTGATCTGCTGTGGAATTTCAAAGACGTAATGTGTTTTGTTTGCAAATGAATGACACAGGCACTTTCATAAAGAACATGGAAATGAAAAAAAAAAAAAAAAAAAACGCTCTTGCATACAGGTTTAGGATTTAGCACTGACCGACTTTAAGCATTTAAGCTAATCTAGTCACTGGTCTGCCGAGTCCATTACTCTGGACGTAGTTAGTGAAAGGGCAATAAAAGCTGGTTACTCGAGTTTACTGTGATGAATTGAAAACTATTCATCTTTACGGAAATAATAATAACAATAATGTGACACTTTTCATTAAGGTTCCCTTTATTTAATATTAACAAGTTTAAAGCATAAACTTCAGCGCTATGTTCACGGTTACAGCATGTTATTAAATTATTAGAATTTACTGAATTCTGGTGTTCAGAATACAAATGATAAATTTCTTTTCTTTCCATGTTCATGCTGCTCACATCACTGTCGGCTCTATTTTACTCAGTGATGGTATAAACATCTGTTAATGCAGGTCTTATTTAAAAAAAAATTGGCTTGTTTTAAAAAAATAATAATAATAATAATAATGCAAGTGTCATTTTATGCTGGAGTTTATGCTTTGTTCATAGCAATGTGTATTATATAATGACTCTTATAATGAACGGACTCTTAATGTAAAGTGTGACTAACAAAACCACATCTGAGTGAGAGTTTTCATACAATCTTACAGAATATGTCACTAAATTATTTAAAATCATAGCTAACTTTATCTATACAGTTATTCATACATTTCACTGAATTCACATTGTATTACTTTTATTTTGAGTCTTAAACAAAAGCTGACAAACATTCCCTGGGCGCTGGAATAGACTGTATCCAAACAATGTATTCTAACAGGCCCAGAATACCCAGAATGCACTGAGCCAGAGATATGACCTATATTGTAAATAGAGTTTTACAAACGTTCTATGTCAAATATCCACAACAAACTGTTCACCTAACAAGAGCCTTTCAACATTCCAGATCCATGCTGTACAAATCACCGAAGACCAAAAAAAAAAAAAAATTAAAATAATAATAATATAATCTTTAATTTAATTTATAATATTTACTGTCGATTAAATTTTAACATTAAAACCTGTACAGTATGGATCACATACACAGCCATATGTGAAACAAAAAGGTGTCGAGTCTATAAAGTCCTGTAGCCAAAAAAAAAAAAAAAAAAAAACTAAGTACGTTAAAATGCCTATTATAAATAATTTTTAAAAATAGTGAAAGAACTGAGTAAATGGGTTATGACCTGATCGCAGCATTACGTCATGCGAGAAGGACTCAAAGGTAATATTTGTTTATTAAACAAATATTTTGGAAATTCATTCAAGATGCATTGTACTTAACTCTAAAACAGTAACAGAATGGAAGAGCGGAGTCTTTAACACGACGCACCATTCCGCTAAACTGCAATAAACTTGGCTCACAGCAATCTGGAAAATTAAAAGCATCTTCAGATATAAATTTAGCCTACAATTGGTACAAATGAACGACATGGCATTGAGGAGATGCAGCGGTAGTTTCAGTCGGACACTAAATCGAGTTCCCCCTCCCTCAAAAAAAAACAAACAACCAAAAAAAAGCAACCAAAGTAACGCTGGTTTGGTGTAAAAGCTTCTTAAGGTGCTTTTTAAAAACTCCCACCATACTCTGACTTTTTCCCCTGACCAAAACAAAACAAGTCAGTCTGAAAACAGATGGAGGAACGTCACGGAGGTGAGAAGAAAAACGGGGTGATGGTCAACTGCAGCAGCCGACTTTCCCGGTGGAGGAAGAGGAGAACAAAGTCTCCAAGCTGCTTTCTGTCTCTGAGGACAGCGCGGGGACGGTGGAGACGGAGGACGAAGAGGATGTGGAGCTCTGCTGGGAGACGCTAGTCACTACTGCACCTGTGCTATGAATAACAAAGGGGGAAAAAAGCAAACCATCAGATGGGAAGCTGCATCCAAGGCCAGTGGAGTGATACGGTATATATGGGGTGGACACACCACTAACCAGACTGCAACGTTCCATCACGTCATCAAATAATAGAGGTAGGGGGGAGGGAATATTTAAAATACAAATCGACTGAGTTAAATATTGTGATTCCTTTGTATGGCAATTAATGCATCACCACAATTATTTATTTATTTTTTTTATTAATTTATTTAGTTATTTTTAATTACGCATGATTGCATTTGTGGTGATAATGTGGTGACATTTCTAGGTAATCCTACAGGTGGTGCACTCTTAACTATTCACACACTGGCAGGCAAGACAACTTTGTGTGGTAGGACCAAAGTTTTTTCAGAATTGTAATTAAATCTGAAAAATAAATAAATAAATAATCTAGAATATTTAGAATCTGAATAATTAAAAGAAAAAAAAATCATGCTACTTAGAATCAAATTGCAATACAAAATATATTTGCAAGGAACAATGAGCGGGCCCAAGCATCATTCATTCATATGGTGCATTTTGCCACCAACCCAAAATAACTGACTTCCTGTTGAGTTGAGCCCATGACATGCAATGAGAAAGGTTTTCTGAGCAAAATCTCGTGTGAGGGCCCGCATGTCATGCCTGGGGCCCAGCAGCCGCTCAGGCATCCTAATGGCAGCAGATTCCAATCTGTCTACCGATTTTCATTTCACTTTTTAAGCATGTTAAGTCCCACAAAAAGCCCCTGATAAATAAAAATATAATTTTTAGAAAAACAAGAGAACCCTCACACACTATGATGACATGGGGCAGATGTCATAGTGCTTGGGCCCCCAATTAAAATAGGCACCATGATATTGTATCAGGTGGTCCCTGGTGAATAATAATAATAATAATAGGTGCCCTACCAAAAATCCACAAAAAGACTGAAATTAGCCACCAAAGCTTCTTTCTTTCAAAGCTTCTTTCTTTCTTGCTAAGAAACATAACAGGAATGATGTACCAGATCAATTTGCCACTTATGCCAGTGCAACAGTAACAGTAAGAGAATATTGAGGTAAATCTAAAAAAAAACATCACTGCTACTAGAGAAGGCAAGGCAACCCACCCCAGTATCCTTGTTAAAAAAAATTAAATTAAAAACCCCATGGACAGCATCTAGTAAGGCCTGGCGTGCTATGGTGCATGAGGTCACGAGTGAGACATGACTTAACGACTAAACAAACAAACAAAAAAACGAGCAGAAAGACGTGGATAAGGTCCAACAACATTTCAATGTACTTGTAATATGCAGCTAATATACACATTCAAAAACTATAAAAGGCATTAGTTAATTAAGTAACAACAGTAGTCAGTTATTTTAAAAGGTCAGCTGTTCTGGAACAGTTCTTGCAAGAACAGTATTGTCGAGTACATTTAAACCCATCAAGCACCATGATGAAACTGTCTCTCATGAAGACCTTCCCAGGAAAGCAAGACAAAAAAAACTTACCTTCTGCTGCAGAGGAGAAGTTCATTTAGTCACCAGTTACCTCAGAAATCACCAATTAACAACCAGCACTGCAGATTAGAGTCATTGCGATGGCTTTACAGACAATGAGTAGCAGACATTTCATTGTCAACTGCTCAAAGGAGATTATTTCATATTTAGGACGTCTTCAGTCTTGTGTTACAGTGTAGAAAGAAACACAAACCAGGAAAAGCCATGGAATTCGAAGAATTAGAACTTTTGACTGTTGAAGTCAAGGTGTACATAAAGGATGCGAATCACCCGGGATCTTTTAACAGGCTATTATCACGATACCTACATGTACGCGCCAATCCAATTTGTATTGTGATACTGTAGCAATATTTTAGAAATGTCCTGATGTGATATTACTTTTTTTTTTTTTTTTTCCACAGACTTTGTTACATTTCTAAACAAACTTAACACATAATTTGCTCCTACCATACAGGATGCTGTGCTGTGTGAAGTTTAGAGCACACCACCTGCAGGATTATAGAGGAACAGCAATACTTTAATTCTTCAAATAAGAAAATAATTTATATATAAGGGGAAAAAGACAGGTTCCTTTGTCTATTGTAAAAGTGTACAAAGCAAGGACTATAAGGACATGGTTCTGCGTAGAAGAACCCATGTGGCCCCAACACAGAGCCCTGACCACAACCCCATCGGACACCTTTGGGATGAACTGGAACAGAGATTGCGAGCCAGGTCTTCGTCCAACATCAGTGTCTGACTTCATAAATGCTCTACAGAATAAATGGACACGAATTCCCACAGAAACACTCCAAAATCTTGTCGACAGCCTTCAAAGAAGAGTGGAAACTGTTATAGCGGTAATAGGGAACTACTCCATATTGAAGTATATGTATTTGGATACAATGTCATTGCCGGTTTGGCCAAATACTTTTGTCCATATAGAGCAGAGCATCCTTTCTATTGCACAAATTGTCTGATGTGCTCAGTAAATTGTAGTCATGCTTGGTCCGTCCGTTCCTTCATGTAGGATTTACAGATGCCCTACTCAATTACTAACTATATTTTGAAATTTCCTAGTACGCATTCATCAAGACAATAAAATGTATGGACAGTGTAGATGACCTGAGGTTTGTACAACATTTTACGTGTCACCCTGAAAGATCTAAACCCACTGTACAAAACGAATGAAAGTTTTACTATCAACATGAATAATAACTAAAAAGTTATTAGACAAAGGCAGAACATAAGGTGTCAAACTAACCTACTGTAGCCGGTTGTCCATGGATTACGCCGTTTTTCGAGCGCTCCTCCCAGTCCAGCACCTCTTTATATATCAGCTCTGATGAAGAAGCAGAAGGTTTCAGTAGACAACAAATAATTCAAACAATCAAAAGAGGCATGATTCTGTAATGCTGCTTCACAACGACGACCATTGTTAAAAGCACTATATAAATAAACTGAATGAATTCTCTGGATGATAAAACTAATATTTAAAATATTTTCTAAAATTAAACGATGTGTACATTTTGTCAGTTCAATGTTGACGAAGTGAGAGATTCAGTATCTTTCCAGGCAGTGAATATACACACAGCATTTCTCCTCAATAACAAAGTTAGTAATAAAAGTTAACACCTTTCCACTCATCCACAGTGTGTTCCCTCTCGTCCAGCTGTTTGTCTGTGATCAGTGGAGGAGGCTGGAACAAAAAACAGCAACTTAATTATCTCAAAAACATCTTGTTTTCTATTTTAACTCTATGGTCAGTGGATCGATCCGGAGCTTAGGTTGTTGTCAGGGTGGAGTTCTGCATGTTCCCCAAAACAAGACTCATAAGATTCTAAGAAACTAATAATGAATATTACAATTTACTGTATACACATGATTACTAAATAACATATCCTATTATAATAAATTATAACTTCTATTAAATCCTTATTGATGGCAACAGGATGTTACAGGATGGCCAGTTGCTCCGTTAGACCCATTCAAAATTAAGCCGCATCCTTTTCACACTTTGCTTTTACTTTCATGTTAATTAAAAGCTGCTGTGGGTGTGTGTTTCTGCAAACCCCTACTTATCACAGAATGCTAAACATAATGAATAAATGAATAATCGATTCAATTAACACCAACAAAAAAATGCATTAAATTTAACATCACATTAGCTCTAATTTTCAAAACCACGTAAAATCACTCCGACAAGTGAAGGAACTCAGGCTGATGGGGTAAAGTTTACTACTAATACCAAGTCAACTGGTATCACTCACTCACTACTTTAAATTTAATTTAGCAGAACAACAATCTCTTGATAGAAAATTAAATATATTAATGTGTTCAAGTAAAACTAGGACTTTTTATTTTTACAGAATAACAGAACACAGTTATAAGAGTAAAAACTCTCTTTATTTCTCCATATAATCCCCTGATACACTAACGCACTTATCCCAGTGTTTCACTAGTGCTTGGACACCATCAAGACAGTAAGATTTCTCAGTACACAAGAGTCATGATCGGACTGTTTGATTCACGTCTGACCTCCCAGGAACTCCGTTAATGACCCAAACATGTGTAAATGGCCTGGAGTGAGTTTAGGACTGTTTTGGGGATGTGGCAATAACTCCCTACTTCCTGTAATGTGCAAGTGGTGTAGGTGAATGAATGTGTACAGTTCCTACACACAGATGTGTCTCTTCTGCAAATTGGTGACTAATTATCTATTGATTTATAAGGATCAGATGTTCCAATCGCTAAATGTACATATGCATTATTCAAATGTTTTAGTGCAATTAAGAGTCATATAACTGTAAGTTGCTTGAAGTCTTCTGTACGTGTCAATCTTGACATTAACATGCCTTCATTCAACAAAAATTCCATCACAAGTCCTGATTTGAACTCAATGACCTTCATATTTTTATGTAAACTATGTAACTGAACCACATATTCACATTTTGCATTGCAGCTAAAGTCCCCACACATCCATGTTTTTTAAAAACTGGTACTCAGTCAATGAGTATGTGAAAAGTCTTGTCTACTCCACCCCAAAAAGGCATTCTGGCAAAACCCAACCAATGCCAAAATAAAGAAATTCTATAAAAAAAAAATAAATAAAAAAACTTACCGCTTCAACCTCACTGGGATCATACCACACATTGATGTAGGGATGCTGCAGGGCCTCGTCCACAGAGATCCGCTTGGATGCATCTATAACCAGCATTTTGGACAGAAGGTCTCGAGCCTGGCTTGCTGCAGGTAGAGGGGAAAAAAAGGTTGGTCATAGAACACATCAGCACATGTGTGAATACTGCTATTAACCAAAGCAAAAAAGGGCATTAAGCAGTAAGACAAGACCATGTCACTGAGTTAGACCTGGAATAAAGTAGCTCTTAATCCAGAAGGTTTCAACAGATGCATGCTGAGAAGAGTTAAAAACGCTCACCTTTGAGCTTATTGTGGTCAGAGTCAGCAGGGAAGAGAACATCGGGGAAAAGCTTCTCGAAACTGTACCCTGCGTATCGGGGTCTGTTCTCCACATAGGTCCTAACAGACTGGTTTAGCTTCAGCATGAACTCCCGAGACGGCGTACCCAGCTGCTCGATCACCTTATTCCACTGATCAATATCTAGAGTTCACTTGATTAAAGAGCAATGTGGACAAAAGCACTGTTTGGCTGGCATTAGTCCTGGAGAATGGGTAACACTATGCTTTAAGACTCCTAATCCATCACTGAGAAGTTCTTAGACTAAACTATTAATGCTTTTACTATTACTGAGGGGGAAAGAGAGAGAGATGTATACATTTCAGGAAAAGAAGAAGAAAAAAAAAAAAATATATATATATATATATATATATATATATATCATAATATTATATACGCCGAGGTCAATAAATATTTGATCTCCCTGTGATTTTGCAAGTTCTCTTACTTACAAATCATGGAGGGGTCTACAATTTTCAGCACAGGTGCGAGACAGAATCTAAAAAAAAATAAAAAATCCGGGAAAATCACACTGTATGATTGTTTAACAATTTATTTGTGAATTACTCAAAGAAGTATTTGATCACTTGAGTCAAAGTTTTTTTTTTATATTTGGTACAGAAGCCAAATTACAGAGGTCAAACGGTTCCTGTAGTTCTTCATCAGGTTTGCACAAACAGGGATTTTGGCCGACTCCTCCATACAGATCTTCTCTAGATCCATCAGGTTTCGGAGCTGTCGCTGAGCAACACGGAGTTTCAGCTCGCTCCAAAGATTTACTATCGGATTTAGGTCTGGAGACTAGCTAGGCCACTCCAGAACCTTGATATGCTTCTTACGGAGCCACTCCTTGGTTTTCCTGGCTGTGTGCTTTGGGTCATTGTCTTGTTGGAAGACCCAGCCACAATACCTCAATACATGGCCCCGTTCATCCCCTGCTTAATACAGTGCAGTCGTCCTGTCCCCTGTGCAGAAAAACACCCCCAGAGCATGATGCTTCCAGCCCCATGCTTCACTGTAAGTATGGTATTATTGGGATGATACTCATCATTCTTCTTCCTCCAAACACGGCGAATGGAGTTAAAACCAAAAAGTTGTACTTCAGACGGGCCTGGACGTGGGCTGACTTAAGCAGGGGAACCTTCCGTGCGAGGCAAGATTTTAAACCATGATGTCTTAGTGTATGACTTGGAAACGATGGTCCCAGCTCTCTTCACGGCACTGACCAGCTCCTCTCGTGTAGTTCGGGGCTAATTCTTCACCATTCTTAGCATCGCTGATACCCCACGAGGAGAGATCTTCCGTGTGGCCCCAGTTCCAGGGACATTGACAGTCATCATTAGCCTCTTCCATTTTCTGACAATTGCTCCAACAGTTGTTCTTTTTTCACCAAGCTGCTTAGCAATTGCCCGTAGCCCTTTCCAGCTTTGTGAAGGTCTACAATTTTGTCTCTTGTGTCTTTTGACAGCTCCTTGGTTTTGCCCATGTTGCTACTTAGACTTTGGCCGATTGTGGGGTGCACAGGTGTCTTTATGACAGCTAACGACCTCAAACAGGTGCTACTAATTTAGAATCATGAGCAGAGTGTATCTGGACTATTTAAAAGTAAAATAACAGGTCTTTGAGGGTCAGAAATCTGGCTGATAAGCAAGTGTTCAAATACTTATTTGACACAGTAATTGACAAATAAATTGTTCAAAAATCATACAATGTGATTTCTGGATTTCACATTCACAATCTTTTTAGATTCTGTCTCTCACAGTGGATATGCACCTATGCTGAAAATTGTAAACCCTTCCATGAGTTCTAAGTAAGAGATGACAGGGTGATCAAATACTTATTGACCTCACTGTCAGTAAGTACACATGTACAGTGAGGTCAATAAGTGTTCTTTTATATATATATATACACATGTAAAATGTATTTCATATTTTATATATATAATTAGTTGTAATGGGCTAATACATTTTTTTTGTTTATAATTTTTGTAAGGTGATGTTCAATAGATTTTGCAAATCCTCGTCTTAAATAGACCATACAGTATGTGTCTTTTACAGATAAATATGTTTAAATACTAGTTTCAATTACATTCACAATTTCAATTTTTGTAGCAAAATAAATGGAATGTGATTTTTTTTTATCAAATCATAAAGACCTAATATAATTCACTAATACTGATTATTATCAAAATGTATGTGAATAAGTGGAAGTATTTTGGGAAACCATGCTTTTGAGGATTTGCTTAAAAATTTGCTGTTTTTCAGTTTTGTTTAGTTTGTTTTCATAAATTAAGTTGAATAATTAACTCACTCTGTGTGGGGAAAAAAGCAAGTTACCTGTAAATTTAATCACATCCTACTTACAGAGACACTGTGGACAAAAATAAATAAATAAATAATCAAACATTTACTGTACCTAGCAATGTTTTTTTGCACTTAGAAAGTTGAATTCTTAACTCTTGAGGTCTTAACTGATTGTAAATAGCATCATATGATTAAATATTCTCAGTCAAAAGAAGACGAGTTCCCTTTGAACTTCAGAGTCTGATTCCTCTGAAGTTTTCCTCATCTTGTCATCACATCAGGGATCCAGAGTCAATAGTTTTTTTAAAACTGCTCTGTGACCATTTTTATTGTCAAAATCTCTTAAAATTATTGTACAATCATTCTGCCTCAAGTCCAAAAAACTATTTGCAACTCCAATATTATAACGACATTCATGTTTATGATGGATGCGTGCAGTGGGTTTTATCTCATGGTGTTTTTTTATTTAGCTTGGATGTTTTTTATTTTGCCATTTTGATGCTTCATTTCAAAATATACTTGGAAGTTTAAAGTGACAGTGTTGTTCTGCAGATGATGAAGATCATCCAGGCCTGGGGCTTTACACTGGAATAAAGGACTTTCACTGCTCATTTCAAGCCGTAGTTCCCACTTACTGGTAAAAGAAAAAACATAGACTGGGATTAAACCAAAAAGACACACAAATACTGACACACAAATGGTACAACAATGACGACCAGGTAAGGATACGATCAGTGCCTGGAAACAGCACACTGCCTCTGACCATTTCGGCCATGATGCAGCCAACAGACCAGACATCAACTGAAAAAATGAAATGACAACCAAATTAAGAACGCACACAAAAAAGAAATAATAATTATGCATACCGCAACTGAAATCATACACTTGATGCAGACAAATAAACAGGATGCAGAAAAAGTGATGTGGACATGATGTAAGAAACAAAGGGGAAAAAAGGGACAAGACATCATGCAAATCTGTCAATCAAGGGGGGGGGGGGGGGGGACATCCAAGTGAGAGCTTAAAAAAAAAAAAAAAAAAAAACGCAGTGCTGAAACTGGAGTGCGATGGCAGATAAGGTGCTGCATTCAGTCTGGACACATGGGAACAGATGTACTGATGATCCATAAAAACACTCAATTTTGGGGGAATTTAAAAAACAAAATGTATTTTTATTATTTTTCACAATCCTGAATGTCTGTGTTATAATCTGAATAATGTTTAACATATACATTATAAAATGTTTGTTAGGTCAGTTATTTGGGTTAGTCTTTTTATCTAAACAATTTATAGTTTATTTAACGTTGTGGAATATCCATGAAATATTAGTTCCAAAGTTAGTAATCATTTTTTTAAACACTTTCTAGACTTTCTTCCAAATCCACTGATCGGAACCACTTGCCATGTAAGTCTCTGTATACATCGCTGCTCTTAACATGAAAATCTAGACTAATCAGAAACGAGAATTAAATATCTTTGTGGTCTGTAATTTATCCTCTTTTTCTGTTTAGCTGAATGATGATTATAAGCTCCTCGAAATCATCAAGTACAGCAGAACTGCAACCAAAAGACAAAACCGAGTGCTCGAGCCATCACAAGGATACAATCCCTTCCTGGGAAAAGGATTTTGTGGCGAACCATTTCTGCCATTATGCAGCCAACAGCCCATATATCCACTTAAACATATGTAGCATAGGAGGAAGAACAGAACAGTGTGTATGAGAAAAAGCATCCATGGTCCAGGACTGTTTATATTTCTTTGTAAATATCCCCATATAAGGCATTAAGTCATTATTTATGCAAATTTCCTAATTTTTTAAGTGGGTTGGACCAAGAGCGTTGGAATTACATCCCACTGCGTTAGTACGTCCCCAACTAAAAAGCTTTTTATAAATGAAAAATGTAACGTTCTTGAGGCAGGTGGATCTAATAAGCAGGAGCCATGCAAAGATGATTCGACTGACTCTGAAACACTGGAACGACACTTGCTTGCCTAAATCCATAGAAACTGTTGACAATCTACAATTTTGGTGATTATAATATTTTTGGTAAAGCTGTAGAGCCGATCCTTCAGCATTAGTGAAAGTTGTAAAAGGTTAAGTGTTAGAGACAGGCGAATCCAATCAGCAGAGGGCATGCAGAAATGATATGACTGTCTCTGCCACACACACCAACAAAAAGTGCCATGTTCCAATAACGCATTGGTCAACGCTTCCATAATGTTCAGTATTAGTGTTAAGTTAGTGCACAAGGTGCTTGTGGTGGTAGAGAGGAATTTACTGGGCATGCTGCAAGGCTGGACTGAACCGCTGGGCTCGGCACTCACCGTTAGCCTGGTAGCCCATGCCCAGGATGACCTCTGGCGCACGGTAATAGCGCGTCACCACGTAGGGGGTCATGAGGAGCCCAGTGGCAGCTGTGCGAGCCAAGCCAAAATCCAGGATCTTCAATGTGCAGTCTGACTTCACCACAATGTTGCTTGGCTTCAGGTCCTGCATCGAAAGATGAGAAAAGAATAGAGGCTGTAAGCGGTGTTAGACACTGTGAGCCGCCGCGAGTGACTGCCTGACGTTCGCGAAGTTCCGCAAGGTCCACGAGCTTCCCCGAGGATTGACTCATAGAAAGATGTAAACGTAATCACAGCGCCAAAACTCGCGGTGAATCATGATGAACCGTACTTACGGCCACCGTGCGAAACCATTTAGGTGAGATAGGGGTATTAGTAGTTAACAGATTATAGACCAAACTTTGCTGAGTGATGATGGTAGAATAATTACAAATGTCTTAACTAAAACAACATGCATGAGGAATCACAAAAGAACTGATTGCTTTTTAATGACAGTAATTTTGTAATGCAATTAGTTACTTTAAAAAGTAACCTCCCCCAACACTGTTCCATACACACACAATATGATGAGAACTTAAATAACTGGGACTAAACAGCTGTATGGCCTAGAAAACCCCTTGTTAGTGCCCATTTCCTGGGCAACATAAAGATTGGACTTTGGGGCAATTTAAAAAGGTTACATGGTCCAGACTGACCCTATTCCAGAGTGTTGCCCGTGTCAGGGTAAGAAGTGAAGTGCATGAAGCGATGCACCCATCCCGCATACTGTCCACTGTACAAGTCTCTGGGGGCGGGGTTATGATTTGGGGTCGGGTCAGTCGCTCAGGTCTAGACTTGGCAACATTATGAGACAATAAAAAGTCAGCTGATGACCTGAATGACCAGGTTTTCACATCTACGTCCTCCATGATGACACGGCCATATTCCAGAATTCAAATTGTGAAAGAGTGCTTCTGGGAGCATGAGGAATCATTTTCACACATGAGCTCGACACCAAACTGGGCACCGTGATCAAAGCTAAAAGTGGTCAATGACATCATGGCGGGTGCCACATTATTATCGGTCAGGCAGCGCATATGTAGTATATTCTATGAGAGGTGTTCAAGTCAAACTGGGACCTTTGGTTGTACAGAATAGAGGAAGACAGTTATGAGGGTTATAAAAACTCCCTTTTATTTCTCTATATAATCCTCTGCTACACTAATACACTTATACCAGGGTTTTACTAGAGCTTGGATAAAATCAAGGTAGAAAGTTTTCTCAGTACGCCTGAGCCGTGATCGGACTGCCTGCGTCTGATCATCATCACATCAGATCATGCCGGTTTGAACACCCTTCATATTTTTATATGACCGCCACATAGTGGGTAAAGCCACAAAAGTGAAATGATCAGTGTGTGTTAGAGGTGTGTGTGCTAGAAACCATACCAAGAAAAACGTGTGAATAAAAACTTTAAGAAAAAAAGTAGATCCTCAAATAGTAATAAACTAATAGCATTTTTCTATCAATCTATTTATATGCAGACTTTATATATATATTTTGACACAAACTTTAGAATTTCTACTTGAGGCAGCGACTAAAGAGACAAACGCTCTGTGTCTCGCAGCCTCACCCTGTGTATAATGCCAGCTGCGTGCAGATGTTTGATGCCACAGAGCATCTGGTAAAGCAGATAAGAGAGTCGCTCGTGGTCCAGCTCCATCTGAATCACCTGACAGAGATTAGCATCCATCAGCTCCATGACCAGGTAACTGCAAATCACACACACACACACACACACACACACACACACACACACACACAGGAGTTAAATTAAAATGTTAAAAAAAAAACTGAGACTGTGGTGAAGAGGCGTGGTCAACTAGCAGGGGCGGAGACAATCAAACTGAATTCAATTCAATTCAATTTTATTTATATAGCGCTTTTAACAATCTCAAAGCAGCTTCACAAAAATGAAAGAAAATTTACAAAAAATGAAAGAAAAAAAAAATTATTGGAAGTGTGGATGTGTGAGAAAAATGTGCAGATAATAATGAGACGAATGAATGAAATGTCTCTGATGAGCAAGCCAAGGGTGACGGCGACGGTGGCAAGGAAAAACTCCCTGAGATGGCATTAGGAAGAAACCTTGAGAGGAACCAGACTCAACAGGGAACCCATCCTCATTTGGGCGACAACAGATAGAAATGATATAACATCTTGTGTGTTGTGCAGGTGAAAATTCAATATGACAGAAATTATTTAAATTGACATGAAAACCAGTTCAGCATAGGGACGAGTCAGTAGGTGCAGAGGGCAGATGAGGTCTGGATCACTGGAAGCACAGGAGCAGCATGTTTAGCTCCAACCATCATAAAGCTGAATCCAGCTGGAGCTGGTCCTTCTCTGGATGCCTCAGGAACCTCGCAGGGTCGGCCTTTGTCTACTGAAGCTGGCAAAATCTCCCGATGCCTCGGGATGGGTAGAGAAATACAGAACAGATGGGGAGAATTAGCGTAGTTGCCATTCGGTATAGGTGTACTGGAGTATGAGTACTGGGATGAGTTATGTGTATGCCAGATTAAAAAGATGCGTCTTGAGTCTACTTTTGAACTGAGAAACCGTGTCTGCTCCCCGAACACTGTCTGGAAGGCTATTCCAAAGCTTTGGAGCTAAATATGAAAAAGCCCTACCCCCTTTGTAGATTTTGAAATTCTGGGAACTACCAGAAGTCCGGAGCTTTGTGATCTTAAGGCGCGTGGTGGATTGTAGCGCATCAGAAGACTGGTTAGGTATGTGGGAGCTAAACCATTTAAGGCCTTGTATGTAAGTAATAATTTATTCTAAACTGAACAGGTAGCCAGAGCAGGGATGATAATATTGGGGTTATATGATCATATTTTCTGGATCTAGTGAGAACCCTGGCGGCTGCATTTTGGATTAACTGAAGCTTGTTTATTGAGGATGCAGGACAACCACCTAGTAATGCATTACAATAGTCCAGTCTGGAGGTCATGAATGCATGAACTAGTTTTTCTGCATCAGATACGGATAAGATGTTCCTAAGTTTAGCAATATTTCGAAGATGGAAAAAGGCTGTTTTTGTGATATTTGAAATGTGATTTTCAAAAGACAAGTTACTGTCTAATATTACGCCCAGGTCTTTTACTGCTGAGCTGGTAGTAACAGTACATCCTTCTAAGCGCAGGCTGAATTGTGAAAGCTGTTGTGTGCTGGTTTTTGGGCCAATAAGTAATATCTCTGTCTTATCTGAATTTAATAAAAGAAAGTTATTGGTCATCCAATCTTTTATGTCCTGGACACACTCAGTTAATCTAGACAACTTGGTTTAGTTGAGATATATAATTGGGTATCATCAGCATAACAATGGAAACTAATCCCATGTCTTCTAATGATGTTACCCAAGGGAAGCATGTATATTGAGAACAACAGAGGTCCTAAAACTGACCCTTGTGGGACCCCATATTTCACTGGCATTACACCAGACGGTTCTCCATTCAGATCTACAAAATAGTATCGATCAGACAGGTAAGATCTAAACCATTTTAATGCCTGTCCCTGAATACCTATATAATTTTGTAAGCGATCTATGAGAATATTATGATCTACAGTGTCGAATGTAGCACTAAGATCGAGCAGGACTAACAATGAGATGCAGCCTTGGTCTGAAGCTAAAAACAAGTCGTTTGTAATCTTAACTAGTGCAGTTTCTGTGCTATGATGGGGCCTGAAACCTGACTGAAATTCTTCAAGGATGTTGTTTTCCTGCAGGAATATGCATATTTGAGCTGATACTACTTTTTCTAGTATTTTTTATATGAACGGAAGGTTTGAAAATGGTCTCTAATTCGTTATTTCATTCGCATCCAAATTAGATTTTTTAAGAAGCGGCTTAATAACTGCTAACTTGAAAGGTTTAGGGACGTGACCTAGATATAATGAAGAATTAATAATGTTTAGAAGTGGCTCTCCAACTGTAAGCATCACTTCTTTTAAAAATCTGGTTGGGATTGGGTCTAACAGGCACGTTGTTGATTTGCTGAAGTGTGAAGAACCTGAGAATGAGGCAAGTGTGAAAAGTATACATAATGAGGAGAATATGGCTGCATAGTGCATGTGTGTGTATGTGTTGCTATGAGCTGAAAAAACAGTGAAGAACACAACAGAGTGAGAAAGAGAATGTGTGTGCAGAGCTCAAAACCCAGCGATAAAGTGTGTGTGTGTGTGTGTGTGTGTGTGTGTGTGTGTGTGTGTGTGTGTGTGTGTGTGTGTGTTTAGGGGGGTCCATTAAGGAGGACTGGAAATAAAAACCCGACTCACAGCACAGTCACTAATTATCAACATTCACTTTAGAATCCTTTACTACTAACCTGACTCATGTCCTTCATGAATAAAGCAGCACTTAGACACGCCTCCGCCACCACAAAGTCTCTCTCTGATTCAAGTAGCTGCTTAAATTAAGATTACAATGTTCCCACACTTAGGAGTTTTTTTTTTGTTCGTCAAGGTGGTTGGGATCGCGCTATTACTCATCACTCCAGTAAGCCTCACACCAACACCTCAGTGTTTCCACTGTTTGGGGAAGAAATTGAACGCAACGACGTCAACAAATCGGCAGACTAAAATTAAATTCGATGCCGACCATTTAGATTTTTCAGATTTTAGTCGATTCATCATTGCATTCCTTCACGAACTATTATTCAACTTTTTGCCTTAAACAAAAAGACTAACCATTAATCGAAAAACAAGCTGTCTGATGAGGGTGAAAAAAACTTTTTGAATCGGAAAAAAATTAAGGCTGTTTTGTTGAAAGCAAGAGATAAAGACTTGGAAGTGGATTGATCTTTTCATCAAGATAATGATCACAAAACTGCATCCAAGTCAACAGAAAGATGGTTGAAGGAACACACAATCAATGTCCTGAAATGAGCATCTAATCCCCTGGATGAGGAAACACAACTAAGCAAATCTAAGGACTGATTGATGTGGAGAAGAAATCCAGGATTCTGACTGTGTGTCTTCAACCTCGTCAGACAGTAAGAGAGTTCTTCAGAAAAAATACATCAACTTCATACATTCAACCTTGAACTACTACAGAGTACATTTTTATTAAAGGTCGGAATCATTTTTGAGCTACATATGAAATATTACGCAAAAGCCTTGAGCCAACCCTCATTTCTTCCTATTAAATTAATTAAAACAATGTACATGGATTACATTGAAGAAATGAAAAGGAATGTTTTACTGTGACCAGCTGAAAAGTGCCTAAAGATACAATTTAAAAAACGTTTTTTATGTAAATTAATCATATGACGACATTTGATCCTAACAGCTTCCAACAATCGGAGCATGGTCACCCGGCTGTGTGTGATAATGTCACGTTTAACGCAGATAATAAGATGACTGAGTAAACAAAAAGCTTCTAGATGTTTGTGTAAAAGTTGTGTACAATGGGGCAAAAAAAGCATTTAGTCAGCCACCAAAAAGATGAGAGAGGCCTTCGTTGCCCGGGTCGATGTGTTTGAAGATGAAACGTGGCTGGGCATCCCAGTGCCCTTGCTGATGGAAGGAGGTTTTCACTCAAAATCTCACGATACATGGCCCCATTCATTCTTTCCTTTACACGGATCAGTCGTTCTAGTCCCTTTACAGAAAAACAGCCCCAAAGCATGATGTCTCCACCCCCATGCTTCACAGTAGGTCTGGTGTTCTTTAGCTGCAACTTAACATTCTTTTCTCCTCCAAACACGAAGTTCTATTTTGGTTTTATCTGACCATATGACATTCTCCCAATCCTCTTCTGGATCATCCAAATGCTCTCTAGCAAACTCCAGACCTGGACATGTAGTGGCTTAAGCAGGGGGACATGTCTGTTCCTGCAGGATTTGAGTCCCTGGCGGCGCAGTGTGTTACTGATGGTAGCCTTCGTTACTTTGGTCCCGGCTCTCTGCAGGTCATTCACTAGGTACCCCCCCTGTGGTTCTGGGATTTTTGCTAACAGTTCTTGTGATCATTTTGAACCCACAGGGTGAGATCTTGCGTGGAGCCCCAGATCGGGGGAGATTATCAGTGGTCTTGTATGTCTTCCATTTTCTAATAATTGCTCCTATAATTGTTCTTCACACTGAGCTGCTTACCTATTGCAGATTCAGTCTTCCCAGCCTGGTGCAGGTCTACAGTTTTGTTTCTGGTGTCCTTTGACAGCTCTTTGGTCTTGGCCAGAGCGGAGTTTGACTGTTTGAAGTTGTGGACAGGTGTCTTTTATACTGATAAGTTAAAACAGATGCCATTAATACAGGTAACAAGTGGAGGACAGAGGAGCCTCTTAAAGAAGTTGTTTCAGGTCTGTGAGAGCCAGAAATCTTACTGAGGAATTTACCAATCCATTCATTAAAAATCCTACAATGTGATTTTCTGGATTTTTTTTTTTTTTTTCATATTTTGTCTCTCATAGATGAGATATACATCAGGTATATATGGAGAACTTGCACAATTGATTGCTGACTAAATACGTTTTTGCCCCACTGTACCTTCAAGGGGAACTATTTTTACAAGAATACATTAAATGCAAGATGTGGGAGTGGTGGCTCAGGCGGCTAAAGCTCTAGACTGTTTATTTTTGGATCTGACTATCTGGGTTCCTGTATCGGTGGGTTGCCACCCCCCATACTACCCAGCCACTGCATGTGGTGCTAGTCCCATTTGAGAGATTTGTTAAATGTTAATTTAAACTGCATAATCTGTTTCCATAATCCGTTTCTCATGCATTTATTTATACCAACATGGCACAGTTATAATACAAGTAAATCTGAGTATTTTAAAATTTGGACTAATTATAGCCCATGACTCTGATTAACTAGATTAAGATTTTTAATCGGTTGACAGCACTAATTAAATATTGAAATATAAAGAAACACGGGTTGGGGGGTTAAGACTTACACAGAACTGTATGTCTCTGATTGGACATCATTACTTTAAAAAAAAGCCGACACATAAATGCATCCATCCATTATTGTGCTCACTTCATTTCCTTCCATGGAATGCACCTGAAGGCAAAATCCACTCTCAGTATCGAGAGGCGTTCATGTGTGAACAAACTCTCTCAGGTTACAAACACGTTTCACAAATGTAGAGTCAAAATAACAGAAAACTCACACGTCTTGAAACTCTTCGAGTGTTTTCTGTGGTGTAAAGACATTGAGGAGTCCAATTATCTGCAAAAGACAAGGAGACAGGTTAAAGAGTGTGTGACACTGTTATAAGCGTGCTGTCTTCTTTAAACCTAATGGATGAGGATCTCATTAATCAATAACTCTAGACTCAGACAAGCATTTGCAAATCAGTGGAAGTGCACTTTAACATCTGGATAATGGATCAATAGTACTAGGAAAAGGCAGCGCAAATAAGGGCACTTAATGATGTTTATTTAATGAAATTACAGTATGTCTTAAGCTAGAGCTTTAAAGAGATGTACCACAAAAACAGTATTGGTGCTGATTTTATTTATGATTTTTTAATAATGTTATATTACAAGGGAGTGACGAATCTTGCTTCCCTAAAAATTTTGCTAACTAAAAGTCGTTACTAAAAGTAACTTTTTTCAGCATTATACTGTCTCACTTCAAACAATAATCATTTAAAATACAAATTATTCACATTCCTTTATGATCATTTACATTAAAGTTAATGTTATCTTCTAGAAACATATGACCTTTAAAAATTGGTGCTTAAATTAAAGCATTCCATTCGAAATTAAGGAGTTTTCCCCCCAAATTGTTAACATAATGTGTGTGTGAGCATTTAATCAAAGCCACAGCTGTTATGTGGCCATAAAACATAGAAAACTATAGTTTATTCAGTTAATTTATACAGTTTTATAAACTGACCAATAATTCCTCACTCACTCATTCATCTTCTATACCGCTTTATCCTGTATTCAGGGTTGCGGGGGGCTTGGAGCCTATCCCAGGAGACTTAGGGCAGGGTACACCCTGGGCAGGGTGCCAATCCATCGCAGGGCACACGCACACACACACCAGGGTTTGACATGAACTTTTTGGCTCACTGGCCGTTGTGGTTAGTGGATTTCCAGAGTCACTCGCCATTCAGCCTTTTTACTCGCCACAATTTTGTTACAGAGTTTTTTCTTCCCCATGATACGTTAATGTTTGTTATATCTAGATTTACTGAGAAATGACAGCATACACTGTATCACTATAGTAGTAGTCAAGTATTCAGTACTGTTAAGATCCCAATATAAAAACATGCAAACATGAACAGTATATTCTGCTTATTGAACTTAAATTCAAGCCTCTTACCACATGACACTGAAAAATAACAGATTCAGTACAACTGAACTCATTCTGATATTAAAAATACAGCAACTCAGATCATTTATCATTTTAGTGTGTTGTGTACTATTATCAGGTATTATTATTCATTATGGATTATTATATCAGAATTCAGAATCCAATAATCAGAAAGTTAGGACAATGGACTCTGGTCTATCTTGTTGTGTTGACTCTTTATAGTGTGAGGTAATTCAATCAATTCATTCAACATGAAATTTAAATAGATTTTAATAGTGATTACTTTTATATATATAATCAGTAAATAACCTGCGAAAGGGACAAACATTCTCATCCTGTTGAGAAGCAATAGCCCTTTAAGGAAATGATACACACACACACACCAAACAGGAAGTAAAAGTGTGTGAGTGTGTGTGTGTGTTTGTGTGCAGTGCGTGTGTGAACATGTGTAGAGAGAGGCATTAAATGTCCTCATTACATTCACGCACGTTTTATGCGCGTAATATTACATTGCAATGCGTTTATTATATCGGAAGACTTTAGAGAAAACTACAACAAAAATATATTGTCATACCAAAGAATAAACTACCCGCCAAAGTGGCCAGTGAGACTAAAGTTATTACCCACCACAGCCGAATTTTACCTGCATTTGCTAATGTCGAACCCTGATACACACATACATACATACTTACATACTACGCACACATTTATGCACATGGCACACTTTAAAACTCTGCTTACGTTCTTGTGGTTGACACATTTCATGAGCACCAGCTCTCTGTACGCCCGTTTGGCATGGGTCTGGTTCTGAAAGGGCCGACTGAGTTTCTTAATAGCGACATTTCTCTCCAAGATGTGGTCATACGCTGAGCTATAGTGGGGGGGAAAAAAAACATGAGTTTAACTCATAAAATATTTTTCCACTGTTGTTCTTAGAAATGTCTGTGAGACTGGAGTCACTTACCAGACGATGCCTTGTGCTCCAGAGCCGATGGGTCTTAAGTTCTGGTAGCGCTTCAGGACGGTGAAAGTGGAATCTCCTACATCTATACTGTAATACTCTTTCTCACGCTTATTCCTGTTCATGGTGCTATTCGTGGTAAGTGGGTGCTGGGCATTCAAATAGATCCCACCCACACCGGACCTGAAAGGCAGAAAGGAAAGATCAATGCACTGTGGAGAAGCTGATTCGTAATTTTGTAAAAGGGGCTATTAAAATTAAAACAGGCTCAGCGTTATTGGTCAATCCCCTGTACAGTCCTGAGTTTTTTGCCATTAAAGGAGTTCCTGGGAGGCCAGTGTTTCAGACATGAATCAGACAGGCAGTCTGGCATACTTACTGTAGAAACTTTTCTACCCTGATGGAATCCAAGCACTACTCAAACACTGAGATAAGTGCATTAGTGTAGCAGGAGATTATATAGAGAAATAAAGGAAGTTTTTAATATTCTGTGCAATAGAAAGTCCCGGTTTGACTTGAATGCCTCTTACATCTCTGAGAGAATGAAATAAGACCTCAAGCTTATTTATTTATTAAATTAGTTAGATAATTAAATAATTAATTAATAAAGTTTCTCATTGGTTTGCTTAAAGGTTTCACATTTGTAGTTTTCCTAAATGAAGATTTATTAACTCCGCGTTAAAGCCTTAAAAGCTCCCACTGTGAGATGAAGTCTCCAGAGCGGTATAATCACTGAGCGCTTTTCCACTAATGTGATTTAAATCACCTGCGATTGTGTGGTGGACATAAAGACAGGCACATTCGAGACTCGCACACGGCACAGTGTTTCCCCTAAAGCGAGTCCTAATGACGTGTGGCTGATCTGCAGAGGATTTTCACAAAATAAATGGGGATGATTTGTTTCAAAAGGGAAAAACCAAAAGAAGATAAATAATAATTATTGTAACAAAATAACAAATAATAAAAATAGTGAAGGAAATATCTTTTGCGATAATGCTTTGATAATTTTCTGCTCTGCTAAACCAATCGGAGGTATAGCGGTAGATTTTAATAAATACGTGAAAGTGAAGCACATGGCATCCCAAACTTTTTATTCTCCTTTTTTTTTTTTTTTTAAGATCAACCAGATATCGAGTACACACAGTTCCTCAGCTTATGGTTCCTCTTTGTTTGGTCTGTTTGCAAAATATGCAAAGGGAAGATTGGCACATCAAGGAAACACTATAAACTTATTTACACAACAGGACGACGCAGAAAGTGTTCACACGGTGCACGAGCACTAAAGCTGCACCAGTCTTCCTTAAATCACAATTGTGATTCTTCTCCACAGAAATTGGGAGCATGGCATAATTCTCGCACATAATTCTAATTTTTTTCCAACCAAACCATTTATTGCAACCCTGAAATATAGAAAGGGTTAAATAAAAAAAATTAAAAAAAAAAAAAAAATATATATATATATATATATATATATATATAATATATATATATAATATATATATATATATATATATATATATATATATTATATATATAATATATATATATATATATATATATATATATATATATATATATATATATTAAAATCGGCACAGAGTTATCAGGATAATATCGTATCAGGTGGTGATTGATGATTCCTGTCCCTATAACTTAGTAATAACTTTACCCTTTTAGGGAACAATATGACGTAAACCCTGAAGATGGCTGTAGATATTCTCACAACCGAACGCTTAAACTTGCTCAAAGCATGCTTACGTTTTCTTCTTTGCATGACACACCTGGATATTATAGATCAAGGCTTAAAGGCTTATATTCTAAAAATCTAAAATATATCCCTGATATTTACACTGAAGAGCTTTCCAACACATGTAGCACTGCTCGACCCTACAGTTCCTCACGTCATCTGAGGGAGATTTTCCTCCTCACTTGTGAAATCAGGGAAAATTTTAAACCTGTATTTGTACCCAGATATGTGTAAAGTTGCTTTGTGACAAAGTCCATTGTTAGAAGTGCAATATGACTAAAACTGACTTTACAGCATGAACATTTTGTGAGTCATTAAGAAAAAAAGTATATATATATATATATATATATATATATATATATATATATATATATATATATATATATAATAAAAAGTAAAAGTCGTTAAGAAGTGTATCTAGGGAAATGTATTTAAACTAAGAACTAAAACTCTGAAAACAATTGGGGCGTTTTGTCTTATACTTGTGCGTACTTTATGAAAAAAAAAAAAATCAGTGACTGTGTGGGTTTACGACGGGCGATATCATCGTATGAAAAAACAGAACATTTGCGGCAATTATGTCTGTGGAAATGAGTTTGTTTAAACAACCCGTACGATGCTGTTAGACGAAATCAAGGCAGAGCGCCGTGGAGCGCTAACGGAAGGGGGGGGGGTGTAGGGGGGGTCGCCTTCTTCCTAAAATGGTGAAACTTGCGGGTGACTTAGGGTACGATATTCTGTCCCTCTGAGGTGGAACTTTAAAGAAGTTTTTTTTTTTTTTTTTTTTAAAGACGGTCTCCACCAGCTCATCTATCGTTTGGAGAAGTTGTGTATCACCTCAGGTGGAGGATCCGTAGAGAAGGACTAAGCTCATGATCAATAAATACATGACATTTTCTTAACAATAACAATTTTATAATTAAATTCCCCCTGTACTGTTTGTTTACCAATTCAAAAGTTTGTAAGTAAACACAACATTAGACTGAATAGAAAATAAAGCTAAAGAACAAGACATGCTGACATTGTCAGAGTCAGAAATAATGATTTTGATGGAAATGATGAACGTGTTTCTAGCGGTCAATTTTTCCAGATAATCTGATGAGATTTCACCCTGTGCTTCCTGGAGCATCTCCCACAACATGGACTGGATGGATGGAGTCTTCCTCCGTACCACACGCTCAAGCTCCTCCCACAACAGTTCAACAGGGTTCGGATCCGGAGACTCCATTATAGTCAGAATTCCGGCTTTAACTTTAATTGTTTGTGAATGGCATGAAAATGTGTTTTATTTTTTTGTGAAAAACAATGAAATTCCCAAGTCATCCCAAACTTTTGGGCGATACTGTATGTTGACACGGGCCCTAACGCTCCACTAATAATGAGAAGAAAAAGAGAAAAAAAAATGGTATAAACTCTTCACTCGGACTAGATCGTGAATAATCGGAATGAATTTTCAAATGGGAGAAGGCGCGGTTCCGGCAGGGAAAACATTTTTCCCTTCCCTTCCTGATCGGTAACTCTCTTTTCCGGCGGTGTTTACTTTCATCCACTGGGTTTCCGTCTGAGGGTGGAGCTCTGACCGGGACTTCACACGTGGTAAAGCATCTAACCAATCAGAGACGAGACTGGATTATTCACCTGAGAAAGTTTGGAAGCCTGAACTAACAAAAATAACAAAAGTACTTCTTCTATTCATTTGTTATGCTTCAAGCAGATTAAAATAAAATAAATAAATTCATAAATAAAATCATAATCTTAATGTGTTCATACGTGTAGGCAGGTATGAACTATGCTGTGTGATTATCATACTGTAAGATGCTTCATATCACTTCCTCCTTCCGAAGTGTAATTACTGTCACAATTTAATGATTCTTTTCCTCCCTGGTTTTCCCCTTAATTCAGTCAGCGCTGATCTGATTCTCAGCCTGCAGCTATTAATCCGTGTGTGTGTGTGTGTGTGTGTGCGCGCGCAAATGCTAACATACACATCCTCTGCGACGCTAATGCAGCATCTCCGTTTATTAGAGGAGACACGAATCGCCCACTTCCAGGTAACTGGTAGGAATGTGTTCATGTCAGTCAGACAGACAGCAGGGCCGGGGGCACACACACACACACACACACACACACGCTGCTGTGGACGGCTGTAGGATTCTTCTGAAGGAACGAGTAAGACTCTTCTGCATCGCTACCACTCATGAGCGTCTCTTCAAAATATTAACGTAGATGAATAAAATTTACAATAGATTTAACGAACCGATTTGAGGCGTATTTAACCTTGGTCCAAAATAAACCCTATGCACAGTTAAACACTGTAATTAAAGGTGTTTTTCCAAGCATTAGCAGTGCAATAACAGTAACAGCAGCAGGTATTTATCACTTTGACAAACCTGTCCGCACACGTCCCTATTCTCGCTTTAATCCGGCCTCGCACGAGTTCTCTACAGAAATACGTTTATTTTAATAAAAACAGTTTTAAAAATATTGTTCACGCAAAGCAGGAAAAAGAGGCACACAGACGACCACGTCCTCTACAGTTTATTGTTTTTATTTCCTATGCCGTCCACATATACATAAAGCCATAACAATAACCATGCACCATAAAAAAAATAAAAAAAAAACACACTATGTTTGCCTTTACATCCCGTAAGCCATGTCTCACACACACACTCTTTCATTCTCCTCTTCCTGCATTATTTATGTAAGCAAACGCACCGAGCTCTTGGTGTGGTGCATTTCAAAGTTTCATCCACTAATGTCAGAGCTGCGCGTACGCGGCTAGACGAGACCAAGACGTACCAGGAGTTTCATTATTATCTGTCGCCGCACCACACCGTATGTCTCTATTCAAGAAAAACAAGACGGCGAACAGGAGCGGTTCTGAAAGTGCTAAAACATGAATGAAGACACACCCTGAGCTCTCCTCCTCCACATGCAAGTGTGTGTGTGTGTGTGTGTGTGTGTGTGTGTGTGTGTGAGAGAGAGAGAGAGAGAGACACAGACTAAATGTACTTTGCTATTCTGTTACCTTTTAAGGTAAATCAGTGTTACTTACGGTTGTCTACTGTCGTCTTTACTCGATCACCGTGTGAAAACAAAAACAATAAACGAGACTCCTGTAAAAGCCAGGATTAGATTCCGCCCCTCACCCTGGGAGTCACTCCTCCATATGTATGTATATTAAAAAAAATACTAACGAAAGAGTGAATAATAAAGACAGAGATTAAGTCTGATTAGACGCGTCATAATCAGAGGGATTAATGTAACGTACTGAGATTCACTGTGTGGAAATAAAGAGCAGGCACGATCGAAAGCAATCGAGTGTTTATTTCCAGCGTACGGAATTCAGTTAGTGATTTATTTTATTTTTTTTAAATGTGTCATTAATTGATCAATCATTGCAGCGTAGTATAAAAATAAAAATACATTAAAAAAGGATGTCACTAGTAGGATAAACTCTGGGATCTCGCATAAGGATGAGGGAGAGATCAGATAACCAACCATCTCGGGTATAACTGCATTGTGAACATAATGTAATGTGTTGTAATGCACCTGCATTGCAGACCTACAATGGCAACTTTACAACAACAACAAAAAATACAGGGAAAGAAAAAAAGTGATGTAGTAATGCATTGATAAATAAAAGACCTGAACATGTTGGCATGTTTGGTTCAAGAGCAACGGTTTCCTCTCATATCCGAAAACCCAAAAACGTGCATGGATGAGGACTTGGGACACTCAATTCGAGGGATAGGAATCACCAGTGACGACCCGATCTGGAATTATGACGATACCTATAAACAGGAACCTTTTAATCCACCAGCTGTAGCAGGGGTACTGAATTAAAATTTACAGTCAATAAAGTTTTTGTTTGAGCAAGAGGTCCGAATTTCATGTTTCCACGCAGTTTTTGTCACTCCATAAAAAAAATATTCTATTTAAACTTTCCATTGCATTTCAATAATATTTACTGTTATCTCCTTGTACGGAATACGAACAACAACTTTTAAATCAGTCGTTAGTGAATCTTCATGGGCAGTAAATGAATGTGAAAGCACTCTGGTTGCTCCGTCATACCGGGCTCTCAGTTCTGGTATTTTTCCACGCACTCACCTCGGACTGCTGCAGATACGTTTTGTCTCATCGTGAAGCTTCACATCACTGCTTGTTATTATCATCACCATGGTTTCAGAACATATGAGACAAACTGGTTTTAAATTTCCCACGGAAAGAATAAACATACATTGATCTGTCCGTTTATCCTTAAAGGTTCAGTTTTCATAGTCTACTTTACTTTTCTCGGTCAAAGTGCTGTCACGCTTTTGTTCCTGTTTTATCCCCCTGTACACTTTTGGCGCTTTTCCACTGCATAGTACGGCACGACACGGTTCAGTTCAACTCACTTTTGGGGGGTTTTCCACTGGGAACAGTACCTGGTACCTGGTCCTTTTTTTAGTACCACCTCAGCCGAGGTTCCAAGCGCGCCGAACCGTTACCAAAACGTGACGTGTAAACTCTGCTGGCCTCTTTTGAAACAAACTCCTTCGTCTCGCTGTTAAAAACATCCACATGCCGAGAATGAAGAACACCAGGCCGTCGATATGCTCCATCGTTGTGTGTTTGTTTGTGGCGCGTTTACGATGATGTCACGGCAGTAGAGGCGCCGCGACTATAACGACACGTGAGTAATCCCGCCCACTCTAAAGCGGTACTAACCAGCAGTGGAAGCGCAAACCGAGCCGAACTGAGCCGAACCGAAGTGAGCTGTACTGAACCGTGCTGTGCCGTACTATGCAGTGGAAAAGAGGCATTAGTCAATATACAGTGAACCATCGCGTGATTAGTTTTGCATAGTCGGAATTGGGCAGTATAAAGTGGCACGTCCTTTTTTTTTTCAGAACAAAATAGTCAATATGATTTTGAGTTAATTTTAACAAACTAATTCGGTTTTATCTGTATAGCGCTTTTAACAATGGTCATTTCTGCGAATCAGCTTAACAGAATCAAAGGAAAATTATGGAAATGTGTAGGAAATGTGTGAGAAAATATGCGTACAGATCAAAATTATCAGATCGTCCATGAGGAGTGAGCCGGGGGCGACTGTGCTGAGGGAAAAAACTCCTTGAGATGGCAATATAGGAAGGAACCTTTAGAGGAACCAGGCTCGACAGGGAACCCATCCTCAATTGGGTGAAAACGGATAGCAGCGGATTGCTTCGCAGTCAAACTCGTTTTCAGTCCTGAACTATTGAGCGACTGACTGCAGTCACAGACCGTCAGAGAACAGACGTCTACATCAGCCGAGTCTAGGACCGTCTTCATGCTGCAGTGAAACCGTCCGCAGTCACCATGCGCATCCCAAGCGACATGAGTCCGGGTAGATGGGGTCTGGATCACTGGGAGCTCCATGTTTTAGGCAAATTTAAGTAATGATTCTTCAGTAAGATTAGTTATGACATCATGCTTTTTAATGCGTAACCTGAGAGAAAGCGGATTCAGGTTTTCTACTAAGAAAAATTTATTCCAGTGTGAACGTTCAATGAGAAATCAAAAGCCATCATGGTGTGTGTGTGTGTGTGTGTGTTACTGCCAAGCATTTGACATCCATAGCTGGAAGATCTCAGGTGACCTGGTTTGCTCTTGTTTCTTTGTGTCCTGTAGATGTGTGTGTGTGTGTGTGTGTGTGTGTGTGTGTGTGTACACAGTGTCCACCATTTCACTAGAAATCAAACTGTAATGTCTAACAGTCACTATATAACTCACATTTAACAGATAAACAGCTTTGTTTGGGATAAATTCTGGGTTATGACAGACTAAATGAGCACCTTAATGAGGTAAATAGTAAAATAATAATAATAATAATAATAATAATAATGCCGTGTTGCTCAATTAATGCCATTTGACATTAATGTGGCTAAAAACACAGCAGCTTTGCAGACTTGTTTAGCTAAGCCGCTAGGTTACGACATTAACGCTGGCTGAATTCCAAATGGCCTCCTATTGAACTTACTATCTAGTGCACTTCGCCATTACAAGCCCTTCCTCTACACCTCTGCTAGGGCGCGTGTGTAGGGAACAATCACGCCGTTTGGGCTCCAGCCTGCAACAACGAGCCCAATACCCTTCCTCAAAACAAAGTCCTGGAAAACACACACACACCATATCATATCTACTTACACTCTTAGCGATATTCCCAAAGAAGGTCAGCGTCAAAAGAAATATGCCGTACTCCGTCTCTAAACAGACACAAGGGAATATTTGAGTTATTTTCCGCTTTGCTTTGAGCCGCAAAACCCTGGAGCCTGCTGCGTTTCCGTCCCCAGGCCAGGATCTGAGACTTGCGCAGTACGTCACTCGGGCTTGCGTTGTGATGACGTAGACAGTTTCTGTGCTTTCTGAAGGCGTACAGGAAGTGTTTGTCCTGAAAGGTTCTCTGACTGTTGAAACCAAGATTGTATACACATAGAATTGTTCTTTTAACACTCTGGTGTAAATACCAAGTCATAATTTACATAAACCTCAACAACAACAACAAAAATCACAGTAAAACTATAGTGTAGTCAGCCTCGAAACGACACAAATATAAATTTTCGCAAGGTCCGCTGCTTCAGTGTTTTTAAGATATATTTGTCAGGTGTTATTATGGTGTACTGAAGTATAATTACAAGCACGTTATACGTGTCAAAGTCTTTTACTAACAATTGCATTACATTTCTGCAAAAAAGTCAATATTTGTAGTGCAGTATTTCCCTGGCTTGCTGTCAATCAACTTCTGGGCCACATCCTGACTGATGGCGCAGCCCATTCTTACATATGCTGGTAAAAATTATGGGTTTTTGTTCGTCCACCCGCCTCTTGAGGATTGACCACAAGTTCTCAATGGGATTACGGTCTGGGGAGGTTCCTGGCCATGGACCCAAAATGTCCATGTTTTGCTCTCTGAGCCCCTTTTTGCCTCGTGGCTCATGGCTCCATCATCCTGGAAAAGGCAGTGTTCGTCACTAAACTGTTCTTGGATATTCCTGGATCTCGGGGGATGTTTTTGTACCATTATTTATCCATGGCTGTGTTCTTGGACAAAATTGCGAGTGAGCCCACTTCCTTAACTGAGAAGAAACCCCACACATGAACAGCGTCAGGTTGCTTTACTCTCGGCATGACACAGGACTGATGGTAGCGCTCACCTTTTCTTCTCTTTTTTTTCCAGGCGCCACAAATCAACTGGAAAGGTGATTCGTCCCAGAACATGACAGTCCATTCCCTGTACCTTCTGCAAAATATTAGTCTGTCCCTGATGTCTTTTTCTGACTGACAGACTGGAGAAGCGGCTTCTTTGCTGCCCTACTTAAAATGTATGAAGGTGCTCCCAACAGTCCCGTGTCATGCCATCAGTAAAGCACACCGAGACTGTTGCGACGATTATGACGATTAAAAGTATAAAAAATGATAACAATTAAATTTATGATTATGATTATTACTACAATTATGACTACAATCTCCTGCTTCCACCATCTTTATTTTCACAAGTAGCGCTGTCTTAAATATGCAATTAAATCCAATTCAGATTAATTTATATATTAGCGTAAGTGCCCATCATTGACAGGAAAAGAGTTTAAAGTTAAAAGGTTAAATCTAAAAATAAGTTGATCAGCTTTAATGTAATCAGTGATATTATTATTATTTCAGGTTGAAGCCCACGTACACGTCTGTCTGCAACCAAAGATGAACCACTTAATTTTTTTAACTATAATTTTGATTAAACAAAATTGACAAACTTTTGTTTGGTGTGACAACATTATATTATGGTATTTGTTTCCACTGGATTGGTGGATAAATATTATGGCAAGATTTTGAGTGTACTGTCATTTCATCGTATAACAATCAATAGGAAAGAGAGGATATAGAAATGTTCATGTTTATGCCTTTAGTTGTTTTACTTCTTTCGCCATCATCCAAATACACTCCGGTAATTGGAGAGTGAATCACAGATGAGAAATCGAAAAAGTAGATCGGATAAAGATTAACTGTTGTTTAAAAATGTACTCTAGTGCGTTAAAATTCACTTATACCACTTCAGTGCAGACAAAACCTTTCTTATATTTATATTAATATTTAAATATGCAGTAACTGAGTAGCTGAAGATAAGTGCAATAATACTAACTTGTACTTAAAGACATGCTTATTCAGAGTTCAATTACTTCATCAGCAGGCCTCAGTTTGTACCTGTGAATTTCTTGTTGTGCTTAGTTCTGGCTGAAATAATCAGCTTTTGTAAAACCCATTTCTCTTTCTTCCTTCAGTTGCAGCCTCAGGGAAATTCTTACTTCATGCCTCAAATTAATTGTCCCACCCCATCCTGCCAACCCGCATTTACCCCGTCCCACCCTGTTCTGCCACCCCAATTTTGCCACTTGTCCCCTCCCATCCTGCCACCACACTTCAACCCCCACCCTCGATGATGGAGATGAAACAACATCATTCCTTTATCTCAATGTCAATTGACTTATAGCTACTAAAACTTCAGTCTTTTCTTCCATTCTTTCTTTCGTGATTAAGGTTAAAACTATAAGGCTATAGATTTTTATATAAGAACATAGGATTTCTTTTTTCTTTTTAGAATCCCCTGAGACAGTTAGAGGCAGCTTTAGAAAATGGCCACTTTTGTGTAATTTCTCATTTTTTTATTTTATATATCTTCCAGAAATTTAATTAAATTCAATGTAGTTGATTTTTATTTATACAGAGCTTTTGGTCATTATCCCAAAGTAGCCGTGCAGAATTAAAATATCATGCAAATAAATTAGAAAAAATGTAAGGGAAATGTATCTTATGTATCTTATCCCTTATAGTCTTATCCCTGATGAGCAAGCAGAAGGTGATGTGGTAAGGAAAATCTCATTATATAATAATAGGAAGAAGCATTAAGAAAATAAAGGCTCAACAGGAACCCATCCTCATTTGCGTGATATCTGATAGTAAGACTATAAATCAGTCCCTGCTACAGTATATCTGTGTGCTATAAGGCTGAAAGTCTGTTGTTGACCTTGCTGCTATAGACTTACAGTATGTATGTGTATGTAACTTGTGAAGGTGTGGAGCGCACATGGTGCAAAATAGGTCTCCCCCAAAAGCCACTGTGTAATTTGAACCCTCATCATATCACACGATGATTCTCCTTCAGCAGCTGTATCCACAGGCCAGTACCCCAATGTATGAAAGAGGGAAATCTGACCCCCCAATAAACTGACATACTGAACAAGGATTAAAGTCTATGAAAGATGATAACTTTTACTGCCAACATGCAGTCACAGAGAAATTATTCAGCAAGGTCGAGGTGAGCTTTATGAGATAGTGAATTACATAAACAACTCTAACATAAAATTTGCTGGCTGTTTCTATGTATGTTGCATTTTTTAGCATCTATTTATGTGTATAACTAAGATAATAATTTGGTAGTTAAGTAGTTAGTGTAGACCTTTCTGAGATTTGTTTTAATTCAGGGACACTTATTGTCTCAGTACATGAATCTAAATCATTTGTTCCTCATTAAGTCCTTAATTGATTTCTCATTCATTTTAATTCATTCAAAGGAATCAGAATGTACTGTAGCAAAGATGAAACGGAGTTAGAATCTAATTAACCTTTGGAATGAGTTGTGTTAGTGCTTAATTTCCTGTGTAAGTAATGCTACGTTTAACAAATCTTCATGATGAAATCTTTTTACTGCATCACTTACAATTCAATAGAAAGAAACAACATTAAATACATTTATGAGTTACGAAATATGAACCATCCGATGTATGGTGTTAATGTTTAAATTAATAATTAAATCTTTAATATTAATAATATAAATATTATATTGATGTTACTGTAGATGTTAACCCTGGTGGTGAGGAAGGTGAAGAGGACAAAGGCAGAGCAGAGGACAAAGTGGTGGGAGCTGAGAAAGGAAGAATGTTGTGATGTCTTTAGGGAGGATTTGAGACAGGCTATGGGTGGTCAGGAGGTGCTTTCAGTTGACTGGACAACTACAGCCAATGTGATCAGGGAGACAGGTAGGAGGGTACTTGGTGTATCATCAGGTAAGGGAAAAGGGGACAAGGAGACTTGGTGGTGGAATGAGGAAGTCCAGGAGTGTATACAGGGAAAGAGGCTAGCTAAGAAGAAGTGGGACTCTGAGAGGACTGAAGAGAATAGACAGGAGTACAGGGAGATGCACCGTAAGGTGAAGGTAGAGGTGGCAAAGGCCAAACAAAGAGCATAAGAGGACTTGTATGCTGGGCTGGACAGTAAGGAGGGAGAGGTGGATCTGTACAGAGTTAGTAAAGATTATTGTTATTATTATTATTATTATTATTATTAAGAGATGGTTAAAATTTCTTAACCAGCAATATTTATTCGAATTATCTGGAGGGCAGATAATTTCAGCTATTATTTTGGAATAAGTATGTGGAAGATAGGCCAATAAACCTTTATGTATCTGTGTCTAGGTTTCTGTATTCGCCAGCAACTCTATTTAATATGATGTCTGAGGATAAAGCGACCATACAGAACAGTGCTTAGATCACAATTTTTATTGAGTGAATTTATCTAATAAGACATTAACATTTACATTGAGGCATTTGGTAGACGAGACTCTCTTATCCAGAGTGACTTACAAAAGTGCCATTGAATAGATACTTAGGCTGAATCCCAATTCTATTTTCTACCCCTTCCCCTACCCCTCGCCCCTTCCCCTTGCCCCTTCCCCTTGCCCCTTGAAACGAAGTGGAAAGGGGAAGGGTTTAAATTTTTCCCCTAAGAAATGGGACACCACTACAACACTGTTAAACGTCATCATACGTTGTCGCTAGTTCCTAATGTTACGTCAGAGGACATGCGCCGATGTTTATCACACATTCCATAAGGGCACTGGTGGCTCAGTGGTAGGTGTTTCGCCTGCCATGCGGAAGGCCCGGGTTCGATTCCAGCCAGTGCCCACACCCCAGCCACTGGATACAGTGCCGGTCCCAAGCCCGGATAAAAGGGGAGGGTTGTGTCAGGAAAAGGCATCCGGCGTAAAACCTGTAGCCAAGTTGTAGTGCGGACTGGATATTCCACTGTGGCGACCCCTTATCAGGAGCAGCCGAAAGACCAATAAGAGAGAGATTACTCACTCCCAAAGTTTTTTTGTGCCGTATTTCGATTTTTAAAAAAGTTGCTCATTTTCACCACGAACACGGATGAGCCTTCGGGTTTCCTCAGCCGTCCCTATAATATAAATTACAAAACTGTGGTCACGTTGCAATAAGTAAGAATAGTGTAAGCACCGTTCATTTACATGTACACATATGGCCGTAAGCTAAACAAACAATGCGTTATCAAATGCTTGGCAAACAGCCGTGCTACTCAACTTTCATATTTGTTTGTAGCATGCAGTAAAGTGTATGTGACATAAAAATATATATTTGTAATATCGTGCAATATGTGCTATCTGCTAGCAAACTTTAGCGATTTTTTTTGCAAACGTTTCTTTACAGAACATCACCATAAACACAAACACAAGTATACATATAAAGGTAATATACATACAATGAAAACTTGTCATAAAAATCTTTATTAATGGCAAAAATGACTTAACATTTATGGGTCTGTTTGCTCGAGTGAGCAGCCATGTTGAAAACTTCGCTTAGCCCTTCGTTTGAAGTGAGGTCCCGAAAAATCTTCGTTTGTAGGGCTATCTGGCCCTTCCCCCCTCCCCCTACACCTCCAACCAAAAGAGAAATGAGACACCACTATCCCTGCACGTGAACGCGTCAAACGGAGGGGTAGGGCTAAGTGTAGGGGTAAGGGGTAGAATTGGGATTCAGCCTTACACTGGGGTACTACTGTAGGTTACTAACTAAGAATGTTACATTTCTGTATATCTATTCTGAATGCCCTTCCTGTTTATATATTTGTTAACCAGCAGCTAGATAATAAATCTGATGTAATGTGAATGAACTGGTAGGCTTTTTTTTTTTTTTTTGATGTTTGTTATACAATTTAAAACAGCAAGTACGTACAAAATGTGGAAGATTAAAAAAGTGATAAAAAAAGGTCATTGCTTGGCACCCAAATGCAAATAAATCTACAGACCATGTGGATCACATATGACTTGGATAAGTTTGGTTTTAAAGTGCTGACCAGAACCAGTTTATCCGACTAGGATTTGATTCTGTGCCACATTTGGACCAGATGTGAGAATGTGAGAGTCCTGGATCTGAGCTGAACCTGTTCTGGCCTAGATTCACATCAGATGTACAGAGCGTCTCCGTGCCAGTTTTGGCCCATTGTGCATGAATAAGCTGGGCTGGATCTGTTTACTAAATCTGTTACATATGTTGGACGTTTTGGGTCAGATTAGACCACGTGTGCGGTAAGAAGATTTTAAACCTTCTCCAGGCTCTTTTCTTCTCAGCTGTTTTAAAACAATAGCCTACTGGTTTAATGCGCATGATGCATGAAAATGATGCAGTCAGGATCAAATTTATGACTATTTTTGTTTTAATGCGAAATTAAGTAAACATTTATATTGGTGTGTAATAGTTCTGATTTGGACCAGGCACTAAGATCTTACTTGACTGAATTCAGCTGGAGCATATTATCCAACCTCCCAGCCTCCTCAGCATGCCTGGCCATTTCTGCTTAAAAGGGTATAGGGGAAAAAAACACTGTTAGGGAAAAAAGTATTCAGTAAAAATGTTAAACTCTTCACATATCATGTCCGAATGTTTTACACCTCTAGACTTGTATAGATTGTCTTTGTACGTTGTTAAAAATATGAAATCTATCACAAAAAGTATTACGTTTTTGTCTATATGTACAGTATCGTTTATGAGCTCCATATACTGTAACTCAGTTTAGGGTTGTTGTGCTGCTAGAAGATGATCCGCCCCAGTCTCAAGCCTTTTGCACACTAACAGGTTTTCTTTTAAGATTACCCTGCATTTGCCTCCATCCATCTTCCCATCGACTTTGACTGACTTCCCTGTCACAACTGAAGAAAAGCATCTCCACTACATGATGCTACCACCACCATGCACGTTGTTAGCCTTCCACCATACAGTACATGGCATTTGAAACTTGGGCCAAACAGTTCACATTTGGTCTCATCTGAAAAGCACACCTTCTTCCACATGTCCCCCACATGGCTTGTCAATGAACTGCAATTGTCTTTCAACAATGGCTTTTTTCCATACCTGTCTGGGCAGATGTGTAAAGTGCAAAACTAATTGTCATAGATTCTCCCACCTGAGCTGTGGATCTCTGTAGCTCTTTCAGAGTTACCATAGGCCTCTTGGCTGCTTCTCTGATTAATGCTCTCCTTGTCCGGCCTGTCAGTTTACTGTAGGGAGATGGCCGTGTCTTGGTGCTGTAGGTTTGCAGATGTGGCATACTCTTTCCATTTTCAGATAATGGATTGAACAGTGCTCAGTGAGATGTTCAAAGCTTGGGATTTTGGAACCCAGTGTTTTGTATATTTCAATTCAATTCAATTTTATTTATTTAATTAATATTTGCTTTCTAAATTTACATTTTAATAAAGAAGACTTTCCTACAGTGTGTACTTTGGGGAGAGTGTTGTCTCCTAAAGGTCATGGAGCAAGGCAAGTCCAGAGGATTTGGCTGCATCAGCGATTGGAAGAAGGTCAACTGCTGCAGAAGCCACAATGACCATTAAGGAAATTAATGTTTAGTAGGATGCCGTCGTAGTAGCACCGTCCACAAGCATACAGGAGAGCAATCCTTCAGGGATTAAAGTTCTCCGTCGTTGCGACGGATTTCCGTCAATCACACTGTTCCGCCTGTCCTTAATGTTTAAAATTCACTTTTCATTATTTTAATGCTGTGTATATATAGGCTTACATGGGTGTTAAATTAAGGAAAGACAGTGTATTCAGCCTGCTGAGGAGGATGTGATCAAAGCCTGGAGTGGAGCGACTGCACGTTCCTCTCTCCACTCTAAGCGTTTTGTTATCACTCCGGTATGAATCCACTCCAGGTTTTTAGCAGACAGTAATAGTCGATACCACAATAAAGGGCATAATAAGTTGTAGAACTGGTTGTTACCAGCTTAGTAAGCTACTGTATTTACCAGCCTCCTTGTTATTAAACACACACTAAGTGGGAGTCCAAAGTTGATAAAGATATTATCTTACTGTTCTTTTTTCTTTAAAATAGTTTGTCTACGAGGTCTGGGTGATCCTGCTCACTGCAGCAGAAACCTTAACAAGCATCTCAAATGAAGGTAGAGAAATGCAAACATTAGAGATGCACGTGAAGATTTAAAAAATAATAAGTTCATATTTCTCTACATAGCAAATTAGATATACAGTAATTTAACTGTACAGTATAAATGAGAAAATGTACTTAACTATATAGTCTGTCAAGAAACATTTTACTGCTGAAACATTATGCGCCTCTTTATCTCTTGCATTAGCTACACATTTACACATCGGCGGTTCGATTCCCAGCTCCACCAGGTTGCCACTGTCGGGCCCTTGAGCAAGGCCCTTAACCCTATCTGCTCCAGGGGGCGCTGTATCATGGCTGACCCTGTGCTCTGACCCCTGTTATGCTGGAATATGCGAAGAAGGAATTTCACTGAGCTGTAATGTATATGTGACAAATAAAGGCTTAACCTTGTGGTACAAGGAGTGTTGAAGTCAATCGAGGACCTGTGGTGAAATTTATGGTGAATGTCGGCATAAAAGCGATTAATGTTTACAGGAGACTTCAAGCACAGTATGGTGATGAGACTCTTATCTGCAGTAAAACATTTGGACGGTGCAAACGTTTTAAAGAAGGCCGTACGTTTGTGAATTACGATCCTGCGCCAAGGTGGCTCAGAGCCCACTGTAGTCGTTCCTTTGAACATTCAGCAAGTGGAATGACTGATCCTTAAAAAGGATCGAGGAGACGCACCTGTCTGTGGGAACTGTACACACAATCATCCACCAACACCACTGGCACATTACAGGAACTCGGCTGGTAGTTATTGCCACATCACCTGTACAGACCTCACTATTCTAGTCTATTTCTACATGTTTGGATCATTTAAGGAGTTCCTGGAAGGCTAGCGTTTCAGACTTGAATCTCTTGAGTCTGATCATTTCTCTGGCGTATTGAGAAAACGTTCTATCCAAGCACTAGTGAACCACTAGGTATCAGGCGATTATATAAAGAAATAGGGAGTTTTTACTCCGTTTGTGTTCTGTTATTCTGTTTCAGATTTATAATCACAGCCACCTGATCCCAGTCATCATGCTTTTCACACATGACCTGCAACTCCAGTGAAGCTTTGTTTGTTGAAGTTATGCTTCTACCTTTCTTTAGTTTTTCTAAACTTCCCATGCCAAAAAGATACGCTGCTTTACCACGTTTTCAATAACGAGTCCAAAAAGGATGATGTTGCCATAGCAGCATAGCAGTTAAAAGAAGTTGTTGTACCTTTTAGCACAGCATAGATAGGAAGTTTGGACTTTATATATTCATTCATTCATCTTTTATACCGCTTTATCCTGTGTTCAGGGTCGCGGGGGACCTGGAGCCTATCCCAGGAGACTCTGGGCACGAGGCAGGGTACACCCTGGACAGCGTGCCAATCCATCGCAGAGCACACACACACACTCATTCACACACTATGGTCAATTTTGGGAACACCAATTAGCCTAACCTGCATATCTTTGGACTGTGGGAGGAAACCGGAGTACCCAGAGGAAACCCACCAAGCACGGGGAGAACATGCAAACTCCATGCACACAGAGACGGGAATCGAGCCTGGCCGGGGAATCGAACCCGGACCCTGGAGGTGCAAGGCGACAGTGCGAACCACTACACCACCGCATCGCCGACTTTATATATGAACTTTATAGATGAATTATATTGTGTATAGGTATAGCGGAATTAATTTGAATAAACTCGTACACAGTCTAGAGGCAGTTTCAAACAAACCGGTCCCTTCAACTCATCACTGTTAACCTCTTCCTCATAGGAAAAGAATACAATCACTGATATGGTGCTTCTCGTCTTGAGACACAAACTAGCAGAAGAGACACATCTGTCTATGGGAAATGTACACACAATCATTCACTAACACCACTTGCACATTACAGGAACTCCGCGGGGAGTTATTATTGAATCCCCATGCAGTCCCAACCTCGCTGCAAGACTTTTTTTTTTTTACATGTTTGGAACATTAAAGGATCCGGCATTCCACTCTCTGAATGTTCACAGGAACGACTTCAGTGGGCTCTGAGCCTTTTTTTTTTTTTTTTGCACCATTCAAACAGTGCATGAAGCCTTCTGTAAATGTCAGTTTTAAGCCTTAATTCCTGAGCAATTCTTGATAAACTGAAATATGTTTCACTTTTACTCATGTTAAGAGTCCAAGAAGTCTGATTACAAGTACACAGACAGAAACAAAGTCCAAACCTACAATGGTCAGAGATCAGGTAAACAATTATATCAAAGGCTGAGACAGAATACAATTCCAATAAAACCAACTAAATAGTTGAATAACAGATAGACATCTATAACCAAAACCTGCTTTGATCATCGGCCACTTTACTCCGTACACCTGTTCAACTGCTCATTAATGCAAATATCTAATCAAATTGAATTTAGGCATGTAGACATGGTCAAGATGATCTGCAGAAGTTCAAATCGAGCATGAGAATGGAGAAGAAAGGTGATTTACAATAAGTGATGAGTGGTCTGAGTACTGTCTGTCCAAAACTGCTGATCTTCTGAGATTTATTGTCAGCTAAGAACATGAAACAGGCGATAATTCGCAGCTTTTGGAATCACCAAAAGTGGACCACAGAATTGATTTCTGCTGTGAGATTCAGATGGTAAGAATAAACAACATGAGAGCATGGATACATCAGGCCTTCAGTTCAGGCTGGTGGTCAGGTAATGGTGGGAGGGACTGGTTTCTTGAACATGACAATGAGTTCACTGAACTCAAATGGCCTCCACACTTATCAGATCTCAATCCAGGAGAACACCATTGGGGTGTGGCGGAATGGGAGATTTGTTGAAACGGGAGATTGTTGAATCTATAGCACAAAGAATAAAGAACGTTCTGAAGGCAAAAAGTGGATCTCACCCAGTGATAGCAAGGTGGCAAAGTGACCCGGCAAGTGTATTGACAAGGCTGACAAGAAGTCTGGGCTCGTATTCACAAAGCTTCTTAAGGTTAAAAGTTGCTCCTAGTGATGAAATTCCAAGAATTTAAAGAGTTTGATATACAAACATTATGATTCCACTGTCTGTTCTATGATCATATATTCCATTTTCAATCACAGTCCTTTAATTGCGACGTCATCCCTAGCAATGGGGTGAACCACGCCTCCTCATTAAGATAAAGCTCTTTGTACTTTCCTTACTCAGGGTTGCGCTGAGAAGTTTCCTAAATCACTTTTAATCTAGGACTCCCAGCTGGGAGAATTCTAAGAAGCTTTGTTAATACGGGCCCTGGTGTTTTGGTCAAAGTCAGATTGATAGGCACGTCCAGAAACAAAATGATAGCTGAGGAAGTGAAACGTGAAGTGACAGTCTGACAGAGAGTGAGCACTGGCTGTGGGATTTGGAAATCAGGTGAGCTATCAAAATATATGTAAAAAATAATCACGCAGTGTTCAATTTGTAGCATTAACCCTTATTTTTTTGTGGACGTCGCACAACACCCGTACGTCTGCTTTCATGGAGCTAAAACCGTTTTTTGTCCTTGACTGTTACAAGCACAATTATATAGAGTTTAAAGAAATTTTTTTGGTAATGATTTATTATGACCCCCCTTTTTTTTTATCTTATTTTGTGCGCCTGATGGTGCTGGAGACAATTTTGGGCGAACTGGTGTTTAAATTCATACTCTGTTGAATATTCAATTCTTATTGATCAGATCTGACAATATTTTAAATTAAGAGAAATCCCAAGGTACAGTAATATTGATTTAGTACATTATAGTTTCTATAGTAACAGCTGACTCACAGCAACCTGTATAGTGGACGCAATACATATACACAATACATAAACATGGAATTGTTGATAAGATCTATATAGAGCATTTTGTATGGAGTGTTTTGTAACGATCAGACATAAAACTGTTTTCAGACAGTGGAATGTCTTTAAGATGCAATGGATAAAAAGTGGTCTTTAATGGAAATGTTGGCGAATTGTACCTTGGAATAAGGGAAATAAAATATGACAAGATGGAGCTGTTATTGGAAAATAGTGAGTAATAAATGTTGGGGTAGTGACAGTAACTCCACTTAGTGTGAGGCTTCGTTTCCTATAATCTCCTGTAATGTCTTATTTTTTAACTTTAACTATTGGTGTGTGTGTGTGCGTGTGTGTATTTCTTGTTTTATATATTATATATATATATATATATATATATATATATATATATATATATATATATATATATATATATATATATATATACAGTGGTGTGAAAAACTATTTGCCCCCTTCCTGATTTCTTATTCTTTTGCATGTTTGTCACACTTAAATGTTTCTGCTCATCAAAAACCGTTAACTATTAGTCAAAGATAACATAATTGAACACAAAATGCAGTTTTTAAATGAAGGTTTACGTTATTAAGGGAGAAAAAAACTCCAAATCTACATGGCCTTGTGTGAAAAAGTGATTGCCCCCCTTGTTAAAAAATAACTTAACTGTGGTTTATCACACCTGAGTTCAATTTCTGTAGTCACCCCCAGGCCTGATTACTGCCACACCTGTTTCAATCAAGAAATCACTTAAATAGGAGCTACCTGACACAGAGAAGTAGACCAAAAGCACCTCAAAAGCTAGACATCATGCCAAGATCCAAAGAAATTCAGGAACAAATGAGAACAAAAGTAATTGAGATCTATCAGTCTGGTAAAGGTTATAAAGCCATTTCTAAAGCTTTGGGACTCCAGCGAACCACAGTGAGAGCCATTATCCACAAATGGCAAAAGCATGGAACAGTGGTGAACCTTCCCAGGAGTGGCCGGCCGACCAAAATTACCCCAAGAGCGCAGAGACAACTCATCCGAGAGGCCACAAAAGACCCCAGGACAACATCTAAAGAACTGCAGGCCTCACTTGCCTCAATTAAGGTCAGTGTTCACGACTCCACCATAAGAAAGAGACTGGGCAAAAACGGCCTGCATGGCAGATTTCCAAGGCGCAAACCACTTTTAAGCAAAAGGAACATTAAGGCTCGTCTCAATTTTGCTCAAAAACATCTCAATGATTGCCAAGACTTTGGGGAAAATACCTTGTGCACCGACGAGACAAAAGTTGAACATTTTGGAAGGTGCGTGTCCCGTTACATTTGGCGTAAAAGTAACACAGCATTTCAGAAAAAGAACATCATACCAACAGTAAAATATGGTGGTGGTAGTGTGATGGTCTGGGGTTGTTTTGCTGCTTCAGGACCTGGAAGGCTTGCTGTGATAGATGGAACCATGAATTCTACTGTCTACCAAAAAATCCTGAAGGAGAATGTCCGGCCATCTGTTCGTCAACTCAAGCCGAAGCGATCTTGGGTGCTGCAGCAGGACAATGACCCAAAACACACCAGCAAATCCACCTCTGAATGGCTGAAGAAAAACTAAATGAAGACGTTGGAGTGGCCTAGTCAAAGTCCTGACCTGAATCCTATTGAGATGTTGTGGCATGACCTTAAAAAGGCGGTTCATGCTAGAAAACCCTCAAATAAAGCTGAATTAAAACAATTCTGCAAAGATGAGTGGGCCAAAATTCCTCCAGAGCGCTGTAAAAGACTCGTTGCAAGTTATCGCAAACGCTTGATTGCAGTTATTGCTGCTAAGGGTGGCCCAACCAGTTATTAGGTTCAGGGGGCAATTACTTTTTCACACAGGGCCATGTAGGTTTGGATTTTTTTTCTCCCTAAATAATAAAACCCCTCATTTAAAAACTGCATTTTGTGTTTACTTGTTTTATCTTTAACTAATAGTTAAATGCGTTTGATGATCAGAAATATTTTGTGTGACAAACATGCAAAAGAATAAGAAATCAGGAGGGAGGCAAATAGTTTTTCACACCACTGTATATAGGCGGCGCGGTGGTGTAGTCGCCTTGCACCTCCAGGGTCTGGGTTCGATTCCCGGCCAGGCTCGATTCCCGTCTCTGTGTGCATGGAGTTTGCATGTTCTCCCCGTGCTTGGTGGGTTTCCTCCAGGTAAACCTCCAAAGATATGCAGGTTAGGCTAATTGGCGTTCCTAAATTGCCCGTAGTGTGTGATTGGGTGTGTGAGTGTGTGTGTGTGTGTGTGTGCCCTGCGATGGATTGGCACCCTGTCCAGGGTGTACCCCGCCTAGTGCCCGAAGTCTCCTGGGATAGGCTCCGCCCCCGTGACCCTGAACACAGGATTAAGCGGTATAGAAAATGAATGAATGAATGAATATATATATACATTATGAGCGATTTATATCAGTAATAATAACTAAGTACCATGTTTACATCTCAACATGTTAAACTTTGAATATGGCAACTTTTGTTTGAATGAATGCATTTTTCAAGTGATCAAAAATATTGGAACATGTGACTGACAGGTGTTTCCTACTGCCCAGGTCTGCAGTTTTAGTTTAATAGCTCTGAAGGGTTTGAGTCGTGCATTTCTCCCATGAAACCTGCATTTAGCTTTAAATGGGTGAAAAGCAAGCCTTTTTAAAACTGGCAGATTTTGATCAGAGCTATCGCACAAGCCTTGGACATACAGCATCAGTCAAAAGTTTTGGACACTAATTCAATGCTTTTTTGTTTAGTTGTTTTTTTTTGACAGAAAATAAAATGTTTTCTAGAATATTGTTTTCTGGAAAATTCTAAACTATGAAATAACACATATTGCATTAAGTAATTAAGTAACAAGAACAAGAACAGTCAGTCGTTATTTTAAGACATGGAGGTCAGCTGTTCTGGAACAGTTCTTGCAAGAACAGTATTGTCAAGCCCTAATGTTCCCCACTGTCCCACTTTTATATCACTCTGTTCGTTCTGCCATCCCGTTCTTACCTCTTTAGTCTGACCTGATTGTAACTTTCACTATTTCATTCAATACTTACTTCTTCACTCTGTGTGGTTGATTATAACTACTAAAATCTCACTACAGTATATAATGCGTTTCTGTTTTTTCCTATTTATAGGTCTTTTATTATTTTTTGGTCCCCCTGTTCATCTTTGGGGAGTACTTGCTTGCCCCTGTCGTATCTGAACTGCTCATTAGAGATCTACAGTAGACATAGATTTCTGTAAAGCTGCCTTTTGATCGGGAGAAGCCTACATAGATGAAAAGGCTCTACTGTATATACATCCTGTATAGATCCTATAAATAATTAATGAAAATAAATAAATAATTCGTAGTATCTAATTTCAGTTTTTATTTGTATAGCGCTTTTAACAATTGACATTGTCTCAAAACAGCTTTACACAATCAAAAGAATTATTTAAGTTTGTATGGAATGTGAATGTGTATGAATCAAAATGTTCAGATATTCCCTGGCGAGCAAGCCCGAGGGCGACAGTGGCAAGGAAAAACTCCCTGAGATGGTAATAGGAAGAAACCTTGAGAGGAACCAGACTCAACAGGGAACCCATCCTCATCTGGGTGAAACAGATAGCAGGAAATGATCTGCATTTATACAGTGTTAAGTGTTAGGTTCAGCTATAATAGTTGATGTTAATTGATGTTATAATAGTTGATGTAAAATGGAGTCCAGTAGTTATTCGTTTCTGTTTTTTCCTATTTATCTGCCCATGGTGCTATTTTTGACTTTAGTGGAAAAACATTTTAAATATGAAAAGCTGCGTTATATTGAGGTACAAAGATTATATAATAAGATGCAGTGTCTGTTTTGTAGAACCCGATACCAGAGTCTGTTCCAATTTTACTACTTATTAAACTGGAGCTGCCAAATTCCATTGTGGTGAGTTTGATTTCATAAAGAGTCACTTACAATAAAGTAATTAATCAACAACAGCTAATAGTATATATAGGATAGTGTAGTGTAGTGTAGTGTATTGTAGTATATTATTGCATCCTTGTCAAGTGTGACATCACAACTAGAGGAGGGGATGTATTTAATATAATTATTGTCCATTCAAGAATGGTGGAACACTTCTACTTTGGCCTTGCCTACACTGGCCTTGCCTACACTGACCCAAATGTTTACTTTTTAATAGGTACAAAAATCCTGGCCAAATCATTACAGAATTTTGCACTGCATTTATTGTATATGGTGAGACCTCGTATTGCAAGTAACTTGGTCTGCGAGCGTTTTGCAAGACGAGTGAAATTGAAAAATATAAAAAAAAACTTAATACACAAGCGAGGTCTTGATATATGAGTAGTATGCATGCACATTGTCTGCTAATGGTGCTGCCTGCCTGTAATCATTCTGTACAGTATGTAATCTGTCTGAGCCAATGGTTCTTCTCTCTTGCGCATGGCAGGATTGTGGGCAATCGTCATGCTCCTGTGTGCATCACTTGTATAGTCAACATTAGACACACACACACACACACACACACACACACACACACACACACACACACACACACACAATCTAATGGAAACACTGCTCTATCGAGATTCTTTTCAAAGGTAAAGTGCAGGTTAATTTGTTTTATTTTTACTTTACAGCAGTGATTCCACTCGAATGTTGTTAGAGAGGTTGCTTGTTAAAGAAGTTTCCAGATAGAGCAGTGTTTTTGTTAGTGTGTGTGTGTGTGTGTGTGTGTGTGTGTGTGTGTGTGTGTGTGTGTGTGTGTGTGCGCCCTGCGATGGACTGGCACAGTCTACAGGTTGTATCCAGCTTTATGCCCTCCTGGGCCCCCAGCAACCCTGTACACAGTATAAAGCGGTATAGACGATAAGTGAGTGAGTGATATTTCTTTGGATGTCATGTGATTTAAAAGGCCAACACAATAAATAACTGTATAAAAACCATTGTATGTTATGTGAAATCATCTTATTCATGTTTAATTTAATAATACACATCTAGTTCTTTTGAGAAGCAAATATAAAATACCTTTGCTAATTTTGTTAAGGTGTACAATTGCCTGGCTGAAAAATACTACATGACATTTAGACCACCACAATGTGTATGTATATGAGTTGATGCTCTTGATGAGTTGGTGACTGTGATGATAACCCCAAAAACCAGGCAGAGGCTCCATGTGCCTGAAGTGCATGTCCTCAGTGTACGGGTATATCACTGACAGCAGCACATTTGGAACATAATTGTACAAGTTAAACAAGTTAATAAGCCCTAATTAGTCTGAGACCAGAGAGGTTCACAGTGCAGCTAATCAAAGGTCTCAGACAGTTCAGGCATTAGCATTGCTGAAAGTATATTATATCTTTTACAGGATGATCTGATTCAAAGAGATAATTTGGTCACCATCTGACAAGGTCAGCCCAGGACACAGACCTCTATCCACAAACATGGATTTTATCTTCCTGGGGATCCATAGACATTACCAAATAAACTGTATAAGGAATAATCATCCAGTGGATCCTGGATCTGACTTGGGGCTCTATGCAGTGAGGCAGGCCTGATACAACTCAACTGGCTCCTCTCTAGTTAGAGGAGCAGTGACTCACCCCCCAAAGCTCTTCCAGATCACCAAGCACAGAGACTAAATACAAGGTGATATACTGCTAAACAAAGAGCTTTTTCTGGAGCTTCAACTCCCACTTTTCTCCATAAAACACTATAGAGATTGTAAAGCTGTTGCAAAGTCTCAATCTCCATCATCATAATCACAATATATTCAGTCATTGCTCATGGTGCGTAGGGTGCTCATTCACACACTACGGCCAATTAGCCTAACCTGCATATCTTTGGACTGTGGGAGGAAACCGGAGTACCCGGAGGAAACCCACCAAGCACGGGGAGAACATGCAAACTCCATGCACACAGAGACGGGAATCGAGCCTGGCCGGGGAATCGAACCCAGACCCTGGAGGTGCAAGGCGACATATGATGATATTCGTTACATGATATGAATAGTTCAATGACAACAATGTACTGTATGATTGCAGAATGCTTGCACTAATGATATTAAAATATATTGATAGAATAAATGCAATTTATAAAATTTTTATTTTTACCAACACATGAGCCACATTTTACAAGTTAACTGAAATGCTACCATGCATCAGCAGAGGGTGCAATTGTCTTTTAGCAGTTTTTAGATAACAAATGATCATATTATGGAATTATTTAGAGTGCTGGACAGGGTGGTTGAACGAAGGTCTCCAATCTGAGGGAATTTACTGTACATGCTGAGCCTGTTGTCTGGGGAAGCAGATGGAATCTGGTAGGTTTTATTTACATTATGTAAGTGTCACTGTTCCTGCAATTGCTTATAATGATTATGTTGATGTAGTTGATGCAGAATGTACAGTATATACATTCTGTCATTATACATGTTCACTTTCTAAATGTAGATCCTTATTTGTTGTTCTTCAGACCAATTCCGTTCATATGATTCATTCATATGATCAGACGGTGGCACAACTGGCTCGGCTATTTATCACATCTTTTTGTTTATATCCAGGCTGCAAGACCACAGAGAACATCAGGCTGGTGTGTTCCTGGACAAGTGTAAAAACAGGAGTGGAACTTGTTGCTCTAGATTTTTCTCACCACTGTACGCACTCACCTCCTTTATATTCCAATTTTGAATGCGTTTGAATGTCAAACTAGTGTTTTACGAATCTGATTTTATGAAAGAACAGCACTGGCAGAATAAAAGATGATGCAGTTCTTTTCTCAGATCTCTATGAGATATTGGTTGGCACTGGGAAAACTGCGATTATGTGCAAGGGACGTGTAATTACCTGCTTAGCTGAATAATGTAATTAGGTGGAAGAACAGCGAGAGCATGGTAGTGCTGGTACACAGAAGTGGTAAAAAGCAAACATACAGTGTAAAATGTAGTAATGATTGTTTTTTTATCCCTATATTCTATATATACTTTTAGATGAGTTACAGTAATCAGCAGTGTTCATCTATTCCATTCTGAGAAGAACATGGACCCAATTTTATTAAGTTATTTTATAGACAATTACATGATCATTTAATATCTACACTTCACTTGTTGAGCAACAGTAAACAAGAATAATTCATTTCAATTCAATTTTATTTAGTAAAATAATGAGTGTTTAACAACCGCCATTGTCGAAAAGCAGCTTTTCAGCTTAAAAATATGGAAATAATTGTGAATTAAAGTGTGATCTCATAAAGGCTCCAAATGAGACATTACTTAATTTCTTACAACAATTCCAGAAATATATTCATGGCATTTTTCATGGCAAATATTTCCATATGTTTGGAGTTCCTGAGAGGTCAGAGTTTCAGATGTGAAGCAGGCAGTCTGATCATGGCTCTGCCGTACTGAGAAAACTTTCTACCTTGATGGTATCCAAGCACTAGAGAAACACTGGCATTAGTGCATTAGTGTAACAGGGGAGTATATAGAGAAATACAGGGAGTTTTTACTCTCATAATTGTGTTATTCTGTGCAATTAAAAGTCCCGGTTTGAGTTGAACGGCACTTATATACAGATGGTGCCGTGGACATTCGAGAGGTACAGTATGGCACTTCCAAACTTCCGAGTTTTCCAATCCTTAGTATACACTCACTGCCCGGTGGAGGAGTGGCTCTACCAACACAATCCTATGGTTGCCATGACAACACCCATCACTGTTAGAGCCCATGATGACAGTTTTGCATCAGCTACTTTTGACTGCTTTATCTGTTTTGGTGTAGTAAATGGCCTTGGCTTCAGCTTGAATACATCCCTTGACTGTGGAACTGTTTCCAAGTTAAACGGCAGAAGTGACCTCATACAGGAGGGGATGTGATCAAGGACCTTTTAAAAGGTGAAGCTAACTTATTAAAAAATAATAATAATTTGTGTATGTGTAATGCTTAATAAGGTAATATACATTATTAAATTAGTGAAATAAAGATAAATTATTATACTTAATAATGTGATACAGAATACAATACATATGATACAGAAACACATTCAGATGTAAAAGAATGAATTCTGAGAACATTAGACTTTTTTTTTTTGTTTACATCCCTCCGCTTAGACCACATTAGTTTAACAAGTCTTGTTTAATGTTGTACCACTTTCAGGGCAAAATGTCTACATTTGCGAAATGATTGATGGATTGGAAAATGAAAATTTGTGAAACAGGAATGATTATTCTGCAGTGAATTATGGTCCACTTCACCCAAAATGTTAATTTAAAAGGCAAAAATGTCAGTAGTTTAGAATACCTTATTGTACTTGCGAAACTTATTATGAGTCTGTTTATATTTCTAGGCTTTACATCTAATTCCTTTGACTTTTATGGACCATTTATTTTGTTTCTTGAATGAATTATTATATACAGTACTTTTATAAGAGATTGCACTAACGCCTGAGTCTTTATACCTTAAAGAGCTGTACTGTGTATGTGAATGTTACCAGCAGGGGGCAGTCTGACTGTGGAGGACTCCCTGTCCTGCACAGTTTATTGTTTGCCTTCACTGTCACACCCACATCAATTTAAAACTGGTTGTTAATTAGCTGATTTAAATAAAGGGTACTGGAAGATGGGCGCACGGTGCAGAGCAGGGGTCCTCCTGGATGAGAGTTGAGAACCACTGCACTAGAGGGAATACAGACAGAAACACAAACCACATGGCGCTCACTGGTGTCTATTTACATTGTTTTATAGCTGTGTCTACTGTATATACACACATTTTCACCCATGAGTTGAATCAGATTTTGTAACTGAAGGTTTAATTATTTGCTTTTTCACATATTTTTCACATTAATTATATATTTTTGGTATTTGGCCCCCGTACACCAACACATTAATAATTAACTTGAAAGGAAATATTTTGGGGGTCTTATAAATAAACGAAACAAAAAGCCTGGAAGACCATGAAAAGCAACTAAAGTGGATGCCTGCAGAATCCTGTCCATGTTGAAGAACATCACTTTCACTACATTTAGCCAAGTCAAGAAAAGATACAGTAGGTGTGTCATTGTTAAACACCCAGACGCCTTTACGAAGTAAATACAAGATGCTTCACAACAAGAGTTTATTCGGTCTGATTCAATCTAAATTAACTCGATCCGGAATGATGGAAAGAGAAAAGTATAGAGAAGGAAAGGAACAGCCCATGATTAAAACAAACCACATCATCTGTCAGACACGGTGGAGGCAGTGCTGTTATGGCATAAGTGTGTGTGGCTGACAATGGACCATGGGGTCACTGGGGTTTATTGTTAATCAAACTGCTGATAAAAGTAACTGGATAAATTTAGAAGTCTATAGAGCTATACTTTCTGCTCAGATACGACTTCATATTGGAGAGGTATAATTCAGTTGAATTAATATTTATTTATGTGCTTTTAGCGCTTTTAAAAATCAACTATACAGAATCAAACCATATAGGACCCAAAGCATACAGTGAAAACTTCCCAGTAGTTTCTAAAAGCAAAGAAATGAGATATTCTCCACTGGCCAGGTTGGTCATCTGATCGAAACCCAACAGCACATAATGTTTTATAGCAGAATGACAGTAACGCCCTGGCGAAGCATCTCGAGGGCGGAAACTTTTGCTCATGTCCAGACTGTGCAGACTTCAGACAGTCATTGATGGCAAATGATTATCATCCAAATATAAAGGCATCCTTATGTTTGTAATTGTTAGTTCATTATATTTTTTATAAGCAACCCCCCAAAATTATTTATTTGTTGTAATTATTGATTTGTAGCTGTAATTCCTGAATGGTTAATGCTGCATTGTTCTTACACTTTAAAGTCTTGATTTCAAATGAAGGCTTTAACAAAAACACTTTTGCTCAGAATTTGTTTCCCTGACTCCACATGACTACCTAGTTTTTCTAATTTCTTTGAAATTGTTTGACTTTGAGCCTCCTGTACATGTCATCACCTGATACTATTTAGCTCCCATGATAAATAAGCTAATAAGTTAATTATCTTTGTTTTAAAAAGCATGCTGAATTAAGGTCACTTGAACTAATAAAAATACAAATAGAAGCGTATGCATTATGTCCTTTCTTGTTTTTAATAGACCAATAGGTGGCGCTAAGACTATTTCTCTTAAAATGATGACGATGATGATGATGATGATGATGATGATGATGATGATGTGAACAGAAATAGCTTCAACAGAACATTTTGTTTCTTCAGAGTTGGAAGGTTAAGAAGACAAACGACTAGAGAGAAGTTTATAATTAAAGATTATGATTTATAATTTGTCGGCTTCCAGACATTTTTCCTGCCAATGCGAGAGTTCGTAATCTTGTTACAGTGCTGTTAATCATAGTGCACTATTCAAAAGTTGTGTTTATTATGAATACTTTAAACCCCTGTTATTAGCCTGTTTAACTGGATACTTGGATTAAATGGGTTTTAATCACGGCTTAAAATGAATCAAGTGAAAATCAAGTCAGGCTCTAAGTAATGTCGACCTTGAACTGTTTCTCTTCAGGATTAAAAAAAGTTCTATTATGTCTGACACATCGTCAACCTACAGTATTCAATTCAATTCAATTCAATTTTATTTATATAGCGCTTTTAACAATGGTCATTGTCTCAAAGCAGCTTCACAAAAATTAAAAAAAAAAAAAAAAAAAAAAAAAAAAATATATATATATATAGAGAATAATTATATATAAAATAATAAATAAATAAAATTATAATAGAAAATAAATAAATAAAAACAAATAATAATAATAATTTTAGAAAAGAAAATAATTGGAAGTGTGCATGTGTGAGAAAAATGTGCAGATAATGAGACGAATGAATGAAATTTCTCTGATGAGCAAGCCAAGGGTGACGGCGACGGTGGCAAGGAAAAACTCCCTGAGATGGCATTAGGAAGAAACCTTGAGAGGAACCAGACTCACAGGGAACCCATCCTCATTTGGGCGATAACAGATAGAAATGATATAACATCTTGTGTGTTGTGCAGGTGAAAATTCAATATGACAGAAATTATTTAAATTTGTCATGAAGACCAGTTCAGCATAGGGACGAGTCGGTAGGTGCAGAGGGCAGATGAGGTCTGGATCACTGGAAGCACAGGAGCAGCATGTGTAGCTCCAACCATCATAAAGCTGAATCCAGTTGGAGTATCTGCACAGATTGCTTTGGTAACGATGCCAGAGGCTCCTCTCTATACATACAGTCTATCTATCTATCTATCTATCTATCTATGTTTTCCTTTTCATATTTATTTTCTATTTCATAGCCTTTTATTTTAAGGTCACGGGCAGTTGTCTTATTATTATTATTATTATTATTATTGTTATCATTATTATTATTATATCATTATTATTATTATTATTGAATATCATACTGTCATAGTCATGATTAAAAATTATTTCAATTTCGGTTCTTCAGGCTTCAGCTCAGACATTCATTCATTCATTCATTCATTTTCTATACCGCTTAATCCTGTGTTCAGGGTCGCGGCGGACCTGGAGCCTATCCCAGGGGACTCAGGGCACTAGGCGGGGTCAGCTCAGACATTTCAAGCCAAAAAATCTTCCCACCTCTGTTTTTGGGGTTTTACTCTGATCTAGTGTTTCTTGCTCACAGCTCTTACCACTTGAACTTGGCGTTTTGTGGCCTACAAAGTCATAACCATCAGTTACAAAGACACAACATAATTTACAAATTACATTGATTGGCCAAAATGCATGAACTGTAATTCCAGCAACTTGGTTTTGTTTCTAAAAAGACTTGCACACGATTTCACTAAAAGATTGATCAATGAGGCCCATTGTTTCCATCTGCTGTTAACAGGCCCTCAGTGTGTGCAACCTGTCAGTCCAGAACATTCCTATATAAACGGGTCACTGACTGTGGCACAGCAGTCGGTCCACACACCTTGAACTTAAGGTCTGGCTCTTTGCAGTGACCCCAGTATACTGGCATGTTTGCAAGATGCAGGCAATTGAATGCAAGTGAGTTTTAGCAGAGTTGTTGAGAAGCGTTTCTTTCTGGGGCTCCTTCAAGGGTTATGTGGCAGCATTGTCTGCACACTTGACAGTTTGCAGCTGTGGGCATGGACACATTTTTCAAGGGTGCGTGAGATCTCCAAACTACAAGCAAAACCTTGAATTGGGACTTGGTGCTGAGACATTCTTAAACTCACATATGACTGATCTGCTTTTGAAGAATAATGTCCCCATGTGTCCTATGAGGGCTTAGAGTCTCCCTGTGGTAGTGTTCAGCTGTGTGTGCTGTGGATCACACCATCAAGGGACACTGTTCTCTAAAAACAGGTTCTCTCATTGGGTAAAGGAAGAGACACCTTCTTCTCGTTTAATGCGTGCGATGGAGATCAACTTTAAGAAAGAGCGGAATCAGAAATTCTAGTATTTATTATCCTAAAGTGAATTCTTATCCTCTTATCCAGAATATTAACTCAGTTTATGCATATGTTATTATATAGGTGGTGCACTATCAGCCTGTGTTATAAACCCTAGAGACAACACTGATATGCAATCTTCACTGGTTGTGAAAGAAACTGCCATGGCAGTACTGTATAACCATTGTTAATAAATCACTCAGTTCAGGATGAATTACTGATTATTTTAAACTTCTTCTTCTTTGTCTTTCGGCTGTTCCCTTTCAGGGGTCGCCACAGCGAATCATCTGCCTCCATCTAACCCTATCCTCTGCATCCTCTTCTCTCACACCAACTAACTTCATGTCCTCTCTCACTGCATCCATAAATCTCCTCTTTGGTCTTCCTCTAGACCTCCTGCCTGGCAGTTCCAACCTCAGCATCCTTCTACCGATATATTCACCATCTCTCCTCTGAACATGTCCAAACCACCTCAATCTGGCCTCTCTGACTTTATCTCCAAAACATCTAACATGGGTTGTCCCTCTGATGAACTCATTCTTGATCCTATCCATCCTTGTCACTCCCAAGGAGAACCTCAACATCTTCAGCTCTGCTACCTCCAACTCTGCCTCCTGTCTTTTCTTCAGTGCCACTGTCTCTAAGCCGTAGAGCATCGCTGGTCTCACCACTGTCCTGTACACCTTTCCTTTCATTCTCGCTGATACTCTTTTATCGCACAACACACCTGAAACTTTTCTCCACCCATTCCAACCTGCCTTCATTCTTCTGCTTTCCAGAGCGTACCTCCACCTCTCTAAAATTTCTTCCACCTGTTCCCTGCTCTCGCTACTAAGCACAATGTCATCTGCAAACATTATGGTCTATGGAGACTCCTGTCTAACCTCATCTGTCATCCTGTCCATCACCAGAGCAAACAACAAGGGGCTTAGAGCCGATCCTTGATGCAGACCCACCTCCATCTTAAACTCTTCTGTCACACCTACAGTACAGCACATCTTACCACTGTCTTACAGCTCTCATACATGTCCTGCACCACTCTAACATACTTCTCTGCCACTCCAGACTTCCTCATACAACACCACAGCTCCTCTCTCGGCACCCTGTCGTACGCTTTCTCTAAATCTACAAAGACACAATGCAACTCTTTATTACCTTCTCTGTACTTCTCCACCAGCATCCTCAAACCAAATACTGCATCTGATGTACTCTTTCTAGGCATGAAACCATATTGCTGCTCACAAATTCTCACCTCTGCCCTTAACCTAGCTTCCACTACTCTTTCCCACAGCTTCATTGTATGGCTCATTAGCTTTATGCCTCTGTAATTGCCACAGCTCTGCACATCTCCCTTGTTCTTAAAAATCGGCACCAATACACTGCTCCTCCATTCCTCTGGAATCCTCTCACTCTCCAAGATCTCTCTAAACAAACTAGTCAGAAACTCTACTGCCACCTCTCCTAAGCACTTCCGTTGTCCAGTCAACTGAAAGCACCTCCTGACCACCCAGAGTCTGTCTCAACTCCTCCCTAAAGACAACACAACATTCTTCATTTCTCAGCTTCCACCACTTGATTAAACTTGCTTGTCTTTTTTAAAGTCTGTAATCTGTTAAGATCCAATCATTTTGGCCCGTATCCAAACTACCCCTTATGTTTGAAAAGACGCTAAACTTTTGATCTATATATTTTGATTTGATTTGATTTGAGTTGATTTTTGAGCATCATTTTCAAAACCAGTTTCACTTTTACAGTATGATTGTATTTTCGCAGCACTTTAAAACATATTCTATTTCCTATATAATACAGCACTTTAATAATTGATAGATTATAAAAGTCAAATAAAATGGCATGCCTCCATGCTGCTTATATTCCCTGTATGGTCACATGAAGTTTGGAGCCTATCCCAGGCAACTCGGGGCACGAGGGGGGAACACCCTGGATGCGGTGCCAAGACGTTGCAGAACATAAGCACACCCACACTTGTAGTCATAAAAGTACCAAATACTGCACTAATCCTACACTTTGGCCTATAGGAGGAACTGAAGTACCTCGATGAAGTACCATGAATGCTGTTTGAAGGAATAGAAATTAGTAATACGAAAGCTGACGTCTCCATTGGAGGCATCTTCATCAAACTCTATTTGATAAAAATAGTTTACATTTTTTAATGATCATCCGTCAGGTATTAAATAATGAGGTCACTGGGTATATCTTAGTGCTGTTGTCCCCTGCAGAAATGCAAGGATTCATAACAGCTCCTGGCATCACAACTAAAACTGAAGGACTTTTTTGAGAGTTTTGAGCTTTTGACTATAAATGCATTATAAAGTTGTCAAATCTAACAACCCTGTCATTAACTCTTCTCCTGATTCTTATCCTGAGCCTGGGGCATTGGGTCTCCCTCCCCTTTGGAACTCTATACTCTATGTAACTCTATGTAAATACCAATTATTCCTATTGTTGACGTGTAGCTGGAATAATAATTGTACTGAGATAAATGAAGAAGTGACTGCATTGCCCCACGATTCTGCAAAATGTAGAAAAGTGGGAAAATCTGAAACACATTAAAGTTGTTGGACGATATAATGAAGGCAGTTAGTAATTTCTTTTTCATGCAGATCATGAAATGTACTGCGTTCTGAATGAGAGCTTTATGAAGATACACATTTGTCAAACAACTGATATAAATAATCTTACAGCCAAACCGCCACTGTACGACTGTATGCAACTTCTGTTCCTAATAATTCATCATTGAAAGTTTCTTTTCATTTAACAGATATTCTGTTGGGCGGCATGGTGGTGTTAGCACTGTCATCTTGCACGTCCAGGGTCTGGGTTCGATTCCCGGCCAGGCTCGATTCCCATCTCTGTATGCATGGAGTTTGCATGTTCTCCCTGTGCTTGGTGGGTTTCCTTGGGGTACTCCGGTTTCCTCCAGCAGTCCAAAGACATGCAGATCAGGCTAATTGGTATTCCCAAATTGTCCATAGTTTGTAAATGAGTAAGTGTGCGTGCCCTGTGATGGATTGGCACCCTTTCCAGGGTGTACCCTACCTCGTAGCTTAAGACCCCTGGGATAGGCTCCAGGTGCCCCGTTACCCTGAATACAGGATAAATTGGTACAGTATAGACAATGAGTGAGTAAGTGAGTGAGTGAGTAAGTGAGTGAGTGAGTGAGATATTCTGTCTCATACCTTTTTATAATACTATGTTCAGTGTTATCTACCCTGTGATTATTTGTGTTGTGCTTTTAAGCTAAAATGACTGTTTGATCCAGTCCATTGTATTTGGTGATATTGTTTTTTCAGTTATATTTAAAACTGAGAAAAATAAATGTAGCATGCCTAGTGTAAACCTTTCTTTAAAGAATATATAGTACAATTAGCCTTAAAGTCCATAACAGTACAGCATCTGAACATCATCAAGCATGCCTGTTAAAAGTGTAGGCAACATATGTTGGACATTCTATAAATAACACACACAACTGACTGTGACACGTTCAGATTACCCTGAAACATGATTTGACCCTATAAAACAGCAAGCGGTGTTCCCCAAGGTTGTAGTGCAGATCCGTTGTCTTTTGGGGTTCTGCATGGATATGACTATTTCACTGGTGCACAAATAACCCCTCACCTCCACTCATAAATAAAAGGTTCCTGTGTGTTGTTGAGAGCCTAAGTGTGCATCTGGATCCCATTTGTGAGCATGTTGCCTTGTTAATGCTGTAAATGATCTTGGATGGTTTCAGTTAAACAAGGCCAATAGTAGCGTGATTGGCTTTCCTTACTTTTGGCATTAAACAGTGTAGATCTGGAGCTATATTTCTAAAAGCTGGGGGTCAGGTGAACAATTCATATAATGAATGAGTGCCAGTAATAGTCCTGTTTGTCTCCAAGTTATGGATGACTATGAAAGCGAAGATAATAGGGAGGTAATGGTACATGTAATGAATTTACCAGTTAAAGCAAAAATATATTTTATCTGTGCACTTGTACTTTGTTGCACTAGAATAAAATACATCGATGTAAGAATAGAGAAGAAATTAAAAGACATTAAAAATGATTTATTAATACAGATGTTGGACAGAGTGAAAGATCTTGGCTGTCTTGTGCTCTCTAGTCATTTTCCTGGCATGGTTATCAATTAGAGCTAGTTAATACTGGGTTAGTAAAGGTTAGGTAAGCACAATATCCTGTTGGATACTGAACTGAAGTCTACGGACAGCATTTGAACACATGCATCCTTATTGGCCATGTGGGTGAGTTCCAGACGGATGATGTGTGGCAATCGGTCGTCCACTAAATGGATGGATACGAGAACTCCAGAGGGGCCAGTGAGGGGCAGCAGTCTCTTCAAGCACTTCATGATAATGGGTGTGAGAGTAATTGGACGGTAGTCACTGAGGCAGGACACTGGAAGTATTCATTGGTATAGGAATGTTGGTGGTAGCCTTGATGCAGTGTTTGGTGGGTTTATGTTGCACCTCAAACCGATTGTAGAAGTCGTTGCTATAGATGCTGTGTGTTGTCTCTGTCCTGGATGCATGCATTGTCTTTGCGGTCATCCACAGCTTCTGGTTGCCACATGTGCATGGTTATGGTCTTAGAGACAGTGGCATCATTGATGCACTTGCTGATATACAGTAGGCAGTCAATGATGCCATGTACTCCTCAAAGTTAGTGGAATCACCATGGACCAGTCAGTGTGCTCAAAACCGTCCTGAACAGCATATGAGCATATGACAAGTGGTCTGTCTGTTGGAATCATTCTAACAAAGATGTAGCCATGATGGAGTGGCACACTGCCCAGTCCATGCCAGGAATGTTTGTGTAAACAAGATCCAGTGGTTTTTGCATCTGACATGTGGATGGAATTTAAGGAGCATTGATTTGAGGTTTTGATGGGTAAAATTGCCAGTGAGAGTAAACAGCCAAAGGGGTGGGGAGGCCCAAGCCACCATCGTGATCCTTACTGTATAGAACTGCCTTTCTGTTGACCTAAATGGCTCCTCCATGGCTCACCTGGAACTCTCGGCATCCTCAACTGTTGCTGAGCAAAAAGATTCAGCAATGCAGCGTAGAGTAGTCCACTGTAGTAGCATTTAGTCCAGTTTACTGTCCAGGGAGAAGACACTGAAGAGCAGAATGGACAGAAAAGTCAGTCAGCTATGCAGGTTAGTTATTTTGTTGTAGCTGTAATGTAACAGTGGTGGTAGACATGAAAACCGGTTGTTCTGATGTCCATCTGCCATTGGGTCCAGACATAAACTAGCACCATTTAGGATACAGAGTACAGTAGGTGCTGCATGCTGTTACCATGCCACCATCTTATACCCGGTACAATATTAAAGTCCAAGGAGCTCATTGCAGATCTGAGAAAAACAATAACAGATTTACACAAGTCAGGAATGTCTCTTAGAACCATTTCTAAACAACTGCAGATTCCAAGATCAGTTTAAACCAACGGTGCCCAACCTTTTTTGAACAAAGATCTACTTTTTAATTTGTCAGTGTGCCGAGATCTACCAGTCCAAACAGAAAGCCAGTTGCTATTCCTAGCGTACATATTTAATGTTCACAAAACAAACAGAAAGTAGCCCTAATCCATATATAATAAAACAGTCTAATTGTAGTGACAATAAAGTTATTAACCCTAACCCTAGCTCTTCTTTTGCACCCTTGTCTCCAAAAACCATTCTAATGAAAACACACAGCTGTGCCACATCCACAACATCAGTCGACTCATCAAATTGAAGAGAAAAACATTCACACTGTTCAATATCCTTCCTTTTTTTTTTTTTTCCTTACCATTTATTGCTCATCAGTATTTGGGCTTTGGCTTCTCCTCTTTGTTTTAACTCCCCTGCATTTCTCTCCTCTTCTTATAAGCTTTGCTACTTCAGGATCTTTTGACTTCAGTTACATTAGTTGCCTAATTTACTGTTCTTCTCGTGCCAAAAGGAAGCCTCCTGTGACTGTCTGATTCATAAAGCCTTTTGCCAAATGACAATAAAGTTAGCTTTTTTGCATGTCTCTTTTAAAAAAAATTATGGGGCCCCCTGGTGGTTTTTGGGGCCCTAAGTGACTGCTCATACTGCTTATAACAAGAAACGGCTGTGATCTCAACCCAACAAAATACCTCTGGTAGATTTTGGAGCAACGTGTTAGACAGAGCTCTTCACCATCATCATCATCAAAACAAAGCAAGTTTTCACATTTTCCACTGCTATTAAAGTGCCATCCAGATAGGCTTGTGTGCTTTTATGGGTATTCTTCCTGTCATATCCTTTCAGTCCTCCAGCCAACAGTCTATTACAGTCATCTTGTTAATGGCTTAATTTAGACTACCATGATTAAAGTAAGGATAGGCAGTGTTTGTCTAGGAAATGCTTCAAAGGCATGCACCGTAAAATCACTGCCTTTGAACGCATGAACAGGAAGCTGCAAGAATGTTTTAGGAAGAGTGCAAGGTAAAAAAAAGTGTAAAATAAATAAATAAATCAATCAATCAATCAAAAACAGATTTGATTGTATTGATGTATTGCATATGCTTTTCAGTACTTGTATGCAGAGTAGACACATTGTACAATAGGTGTATTTGTTTGTGTGTTTATTTTAGTATAAAAAAAAACATGAATAAATGTACTTTAATTGTGTGTATACAGCTGGCACGGGACCTGAATGTGTTGACATGCGCATCCTGTATGCGGTCCTGTCCAGTGTCAGTGCTTAAGCACGCCAGAGGCCAATGTTACAATGTTACAATTTTTGATTTCATAAATAATAATAATTAAAATAAGCTCATATTATGAAATCATACCATATACTGTACCATAATTATTTCTTTTTTTACAATATACCATGTATTTATTTATACCATATACAGTACCATATACTGTAACATATAATTAAACCATATAAAATAATCATTTATATTACACTATATACCATTTGTTTACACCCTATATAATATAACATATTCCATAATCAGTTATATTATACCATAAGTTAAGTTAAGCCTTTATTTGTCACATATACATTATTGCACAGTGAAATCACATACAGATGTATGACAGTGTAACTGGGGTCAGAGTGCAGGGTCAGCCATGATACAGGAGGGTTAAGGCTTTTGCTTCACAGACCAACAATGGCAACCTGGTAGAGCCTCTGGCTCCGACCACTAAACGTCCGATCAGTAACTCAGCGGCTTAGCCCTCTGAGCTGCCACTGTATATACTATATACCATATAGCATAATCATTTATATTACATCATATACCATATATTTATACAGTACCACATGTCATAATAATTAAAATTATACCATATACTATAATACTTTTTATCACACACCATAATAATTTTTATTATACTATATACCACATAATTATACTATATACAACAATTTCCTATTATGGTATTATCTTACCATAATACCTTTTACTGTCTTTGCACCTCTGCTGCCTAAGAATAGATTACTGATGAAAGGTTCTTATCCTCAATAGTAATAGCAATATCATGTCAACATGATGATAAAATGTTTTTCAGTTTAAAACACAAAAATCTTTGTATTGCTCATGATGTGAGTTGAGGTTTAATAGCCACGGGAAATGGCAAACAGAGCTGTAGGGGCCTTAAAATACTACATTTAATGAAGCAGACCCAGCAGTTATGCAAAACACAGTCCATTGCTTCCATATGGTGCGAGACTCGCACATAGGCTTTCCGATCAGAATGTAAGAATGTGAGCTGCTTTGTGTGCTGCAGAGATAGCTCACATGAACTTAATGAAGATAATTAAGTTCTTCCTTCTTAGAGAATTATTTGATTGAGGAGTTTTTAAAGAGATATTGTTGATATATTTTTCTAGACCAGACTAGTCCATTGCATGTACTCTGTGTGAGTAATCCCCTAGCCTGCCTTTACTGATTTAGCTCAATTGTTGAAAAATGAAACTCTGATATAAACACACTTCTAAGTTTCTCACTTTAGAAGCATGGTCAAATTTCTGTACATGATAATTTACTCTTCAGCCTTTTGCATGCCATGACAAAGTCCAGATTTTATATAATTAATGACTCACATTTTTTTTTTCATTTTGTTCTTTTAACCGGATTGCGGTTAGCAATTTCGTACTGTATGCAGAGTATCTAATGATCATAAATCCGTGTTGTCCTGAAAGAATCATGTATATAAAATTTGGGAGTGTTCTTATTAACGTGCAATCCTTTTTTAACATGGCCAAACTATCCCTCTAAGAACATTCAGTATCATCAATAAAAGCTGACAGATAAATTATGGTCATTTATTTTTTTTGCGTGTGCCTTTTGAAATAAAAAAAAAAAAAAAAAAACCTTAAGAAACATGCCAAAAATATGTTTCTGCTACTGATGCGGGAATTTTCCTTAAAACGTTCACAACCAAGTGAATGAAAAATGCAAAATTCTTTACTGGGTTCATAATATTGTTAAAATGATTACAGGTTAGGCAAAAATGAAGGTTTCCTCTGAAGCGATGGTCTACAGTAATATACAGCGTCTACTGACATGTAATCTTCAGCAGCATGCAGACACAATACACATGTGAGGTGCAAAGTTTAGCTTCTCCGCAGTCTTTCCATTTTCCTGCATCATAGAACCTCAAACAATGAACATCTAATTTTAAGCCTCGTTATTCATAAATACTAGATGATCCCCTGGAAGGAGTTTATGGTGCTGCGCTGCTATTATCTGGACAGTTTGATGTAAGTGGCATTGACACAGTGTCAGTATATTTTAGGTTCAGTATAATTCTGTATTCTCTAATACTAAAGAAAAGTGACCCAGACTCTAATGCATGTCAATCAGTCTTCATCAAAGCACTAATAAACATTCACATTTCAACTGGAGCTGGTATTGTCGGATCTTGTATTGGTGACAGCCGTTTTATTGTACATGGACTTTTCCTTAGGCCGGCCAACAAAGCCTGTTTTTATGGAATGGTTCATGAGTAGGGAAGCCAATTAGAGTGAACGTAAACCAGAGCCTTGACCCTACCATCTGTGAAAGACTACGCAAATCTGTCAACAATCACATTCGACTTTTTGATTCAATTACATTTATGTAGAACCTTCAGTAACAGACATTGCCATAAAGCAGCCTTAACAGAACCTATTGAGCAAGCCAAAGACAAAAGCTGCTAAGAGAAGCTCCCTGAGACAACACGAGAGAGAACATTATACTGTAAGAGGACCAGCTTCAAAGGGGTGACACCAGATAGTGTGTTTCTAAATAGTTACAGTATACAAGAGTAGACACAAACAGTTTTAAACAGTATTGAATTCAGGTGTTTCCATCAGACCCCTTATCACCAGTGAAGAGCAATCTTAATGCTTCTGTACACCTACAGTAGACACCCTGGACAATGCTACAGTATGCTTCCAACTTTGCGGCGACAGTTTGAGGAAGGCCAATATGACTGTGTCCCAGTGCACAAAGCAAAGGGCTATAAAGATCTGGTTTGATGAGTTTGGTTTGGAAGAACTTGACTGGTCCTAACACAGAGCCCTGACCTCAACCCCTTCGACAACCTTTGGAATGAACTGGAAAGGAGCTTGTGGGACAGATCTTCTCGTCCAACATCAGTGCTAGTACACAGTCTTTATGAATACAGCAAAAATTCGTAGATACAAATTTACAAAATTAAGAAGAGATTATTTACTGAAGTAAGGGTGCATTGGGGTGCTTGGTGCAAATCCACAGCATCCATATTGAACCAAGTAACAGGATGATATCAGATATCAGGCAGGTCAGGAAGATAAAGACGTTGAACCTTCATATTTCTTGTGAAAAAAAATATGACATGGGGTTATTTATTTAAAACTCCTAAAACTCAAGTGGCACAGATACGTGCCGGCAACACAGCATAGATAAATAAAGTGCTTATATACTGTAGAAGCCTTGTCGATGTGTGTTAATGGGAGGCTTTAGACATCATGTGTTTGGGTTTTTGGATATGTCAGGTAGAGATTGTAGCACTACAAGAATATGGGAATGACATCAGGAAAATGTAGAATCATTAAAATGAGAATATTATTATTATTATTATTATTATTATTATTTGTCTTGAAACAACCAAAAACAATAATAAAAAAACACCTGATCATGTATATCTGTGCTATTTCTTTGCCTATTTTTATTTATTTTTGTTTGCTCAGTCATGTTTGCCTAGCTGGTTAAAATTAACTAAAATTCAGTTCATCAAATTGTCTACCATGTGCCCACAACTTTGTTAGCGTGGAATTTAATTGTGCACTCATAAGTGTGTTTTTTTAATATATATATAAAAGCATAATCTGTTGAATTTTGGAAAGAACTACATTTTTAAGGTGTTGAAGATGAAAACTGAATTTTGCCATTCATTCATTCATCTTCTATACCGCTTAATCCTGTGTTCAGGGTCGCGGGGGACCTGGAGCCTAACCCAGGAGACTTCGGGCACTAGGCGGGGTACACCCTGGACAGGGTGCCAATCCATCGCAGGGCACACACACATACACACACTCACACACACTCACACACCCAATCACACACTACGGGCAATTTAGGAACGCCAGTTAGCCTAACCTGCATATCTTTGGACTGTGGGAGGAAACTGGAGTACCCGGAGGAAACCCACCAAGCACGGGGAGAACATGCAAACTCCATGCACACAGAGACGGGAATCGAGCCTGGCCGGGGAATCGAACCCAGACCCTGGAGGTGCAAGGCGACAGTGCTGAATTTTGCCATTATTAAGTAGTTTTTAATTGCACACTCATAAGTGCATATTTAAAAAATGTACAGTGCCATCTGTTGAATTTTGGGATGAACTTGTGATTTTTTTCATGGCTGAATTTCTTTTATGATATAAGATTGTTTTCCATTTACAGTAAAGTAAAGTACCATATCTTCTCTTCTCGTGGGCCGTTTGCGATGAAACAATATGTTTCCTACAATATGTTACCACAAGCTCGGACAAATACCCCTGTGAAAACCCCATTAAAATTTGCTTAGTAGTTTTTCTATGATGCGAGCACAATCAAACAATTCCAAAAAACATCTTTATGTGTTCTATTACTGATCCCCCCCCCCCCCAATTTTGTTTATTTTTACAAAATTGCTAAACAAATAATGGCTGAAATGCTTTGAGCTTTAAGGTCTACAAGGGAAAAGTCTATAAAAAAAAAAAAACCACCAGGTGTCACTAGTGCGTGCGTAACAAATCAAAAATAAATATGACTTCATCTTCATGCCATTATTTAATCAATATCCAGTATATATCTGAAATGTTCTTGTAAAGCAATATTCCAACGTTCTATGTTCATTTCGAACAAAGCAGCTGTGTGATGTCTGTGCATTTGGTCAGTATTATCACAGGCAAATCACAGAAAGTGATTCCGTGCAGATGTGAAGTGGTTGCTGGTATGGCGTCAAGACAGAAGTCGGAACTGCACTCATCTAGTCCTCATGCACTCGGTGACCAAGAGGATGCTACTTTGAGAGACCATTTCATTGTGGTTATTTCGGTGGAGATGCTTGAGATTCCTCCGGCTGTGATCTGGCTTCATATAACTGCCATGTCTTTGTTCTGGGGTCCAGTGCACCAACAAAGAGCCAACCCAGAAATGTATACATTTGAATGTTTTTGTGAACGGGCTTGATTATTTCAATATTTGTGTGGTCTAGGGGGAAAAAAACTTAATTTATTGAGGCAGAGTAGCTAGTAGCTCTAAAGGCTCTCACATCTGTTAAAAAGTGGAGGACTTCCACTTCTCAGCTACCACAACAGGATATGTTTATCGCACAAGTCAAACACCAGCAGATGGTGCAAATTAGCCTGCATGTTGTTCCACAGGCAGTGGCAGGAGTGTAGATTGCAAGTGGATGTTTTGGCTTCCCGCTAGGTCACCAAGTCATCATGGGCTTGAACTGTGAACCACGGTGACATTTCTGAGTTTCTCTCCACCCATGCTCCAGCTTGAGAATGGTAGATTGGATAGAAATAGATGATGACTGTGCTGAAGTTGTCTTTTCTTTGGCGCTGTATGCTGAACCGTGAGGTCTTTCTACTTCCATTTAAATGTCAAAGCAATAGAGGGTTTTAATCGTGAGCTTGACTACACATTTTAGATCATGTTTTTATATGATGATGTCAAGTAAACTATTCTACTGCATTCTACAGTAATTATGTATTTAAGAGATTTTTGATTTTTTTTTTAAGACAGCTTTAACAAATTAGACGGGTGGACGTTTTTATGCCTTTCGGACCGAGAATTGCCTCATTCTCCTTCCAGTACAGTCATTTATCTTAAGCCTTTTTCATGGAACAGAACCCTCGTCTTATCCAAGCAAAACACGAATAAAGATTTAAACGGATTCCAACCGGTGAAAGAGTGATGTTCAGAAGGTGTCAATCACACATACACAGGCTTTGACATCAAACTAGAACTTTTCTAGGATGGAGGTGGGGGGTGGGGGGTGGGGGGGCCAATACATTTGGCTTAACCACTGATTTAGTTATCCTCCGCTTCACTCTTCATAAAGCCTCAGGTATAATTCCATCATTACATCACTGAAATAACAACCACCTTTTTCTGCCCTGCCACGCGATTCGATCTCCACTGGAGACGGTTCGAGCTCTGCTTAGGCTGAGTGAGGCCAGACGAAGAAAAACAATTTCCAGACTAAACGCTTGAAGGATTTTGTACTTTTTCCAGATCCTTCATAGAGGATTTATTAACCTTATCATAGAGATAGTTTTTTGTTGCTTTTTTTTTTTACCGGTTTTGTTTTTTTTTCTCTCCATAAAAGTAAATATGATACATTAAAATATTTAATCTGCGTTTGATCGAATTTATTTCTCATCTATAACAGTTGTAGCAGATTACATAGTATTTGCCAAAACACGCAGAATCAAGGACAGAGATTTGTTTTTGTATTTTAGGGCTGAATTCGGAATTGACAGTTCAAAACATATATCAATATTTATTCAGGGAAACTATTCAAAGGGATTTTCCAAGATGACAAATCAGATTATGAAAATGTACCGTTTACACCTCTGAGCTTGACAGAAGGGTTTTTCTGTAACATCTAACCCACTGCATTTAATAAACACAAAGACTTGCAAATAAATCTATTTTTTTCTTTGATGTTAACTGCAATATAGTTTAACATAAATGAAAGAAAAAAATTTAACTGTATTACAATGATAGAAAATGATAAAAAAATTTCAAAATGACAAATATAGGACATTTAATACAGGATATGGTCCAAATAGTACATTGATGCACAAAAGTTATTTGTTACCGTAATAACCGCAAATGTTTTTTACTTCAACTGTACAGATTTTATTTTAATATACAACAGCGTATAAAACGTATCACTTGATCCAGCTCCTCATATTATTCAGAAAAATTAACTAGAAGAACAGTGACAGAAAGCATGAAGCTTAAACAGGATGAAAAACATATCCACTGTTGAGAGTTGCAATTAGTAACTGGGTAGGTCATGAAAAAATATTGTATTTTGTTTATATCTTGTGCTGACAGTTTAACGTGCACACCGTTTAATGCAAGAGCAAGAAAAAATGTACAGCGGTGGCCAAAAGTTTTGAGAATTACACAATTCTTTTTTCACAACGTCTGCTGCTTCAGTGTTTTTAGATCGTTTTGTCAGATGTTACTCTGGTATACTGAGGTATAATTACAAGCATTTCATAAGTGTCAAAGGTTTTTATTGACAACTACTGTACATTAAGTTTATGCAAAGAGTCAATATTTGCAATGTTGACCTTCTTTTTCAAGATTTTGCAATTCTCCCTGATATGCTGTCAATCAATTTCTGGGCCACATCAATGCTTGGGGCTTGTCAAAATTTGTGGGTTTTTGTTTGTCCACCCGGCTCTTGAGGATTGACCACTAATTCTCAATGGGGAGTTTCCTGGACATGGACCCAAAATTTCAATGTTTTGTTCCCCAAGCCAATTTTGCCTTATGGTGAGGTGCCCCATCATGCTGAAAAAGGCATTCTTCATCACCAAACTGTTCTTGGATTGTTGGGAGAAGTTGCTCTTCTTTATTCATGGCTGTGTTCTTAGGCAAAATTGTGAGTGAGCCCACTCCCTTGGCTGAGACGCGACTCCACACATGAATGGTCTCAGGATGCTTTACTGTTGGCATGACATAGGACTGATGGTAGCGCTCACCTTCATACATTTTAAGAAGGTCACTTCTCCCCCAGGAAAAAGTACAGAGATCGGACTGCAGAGGACTGGGGTAAAGTCATTTTCTTGTTTTTTTACCTTTGGGACATTCAGAAAAAAGCTTGTCTGAAAAAGAAAAGGTGAGCGCGACCATCAGTGCTGTGTCAATAGAGCATCCTGAGACCATTCACGTAGGGTCGCTTCTCAGGCAAAGGAGTGTCACTCACAATTTTGTCTAAGAACACAGCAATGAATAAAGAATGGTAGAAAACAATATTGATTCAATGTTGTCACAGTAGTGATAAAAAATTCAATTCAATTTTATTTGTTTATTTGCGCTTTTAACAATTGTCATTGTCGCAAAGCAGCTTTACACAATCAAAAGAATTATTACAATTTTAAAAAAGCCTTTATGAAAAAACATTTATGAAATTATGGTAATTATACTTCAGAAGGCCACAGTAACATCTGACATCGGTTATGCACCAATATCACTTTTTCGTCAGACCGAGTACAAGATCAAATACTTCCGTTTGGGTTTTTGCCGATATCACGATACAGTGTGAAGAGAACTTTTTGGAATGCCTGACATCTGAAGCATATTATCAAATACACCTGCTAATACTGTACTTTTCTAGTGTGTGAACAATAACTGCTCTCCACAAGCCCTCTGATGTGCTTTTTTACCCTCTTAATCCACTCAATCTGTCATGAACCTGCACAGCCAACCCAGCACATCCAGGTCTTAACTCCATCCAAGGTTTTTCCACACTCCCTAAGCTGATTACCTGAGCACACCTGCATCTAATCCGGCAATCTACTCTCGGCTTTAAAAGAACGGCAAGAGCTCCACTCTTCGCCGATGTATCTCACTTGCGTGCCTATTTCTCCCGTCTCTCCTGTTACCCTAGTGTTTTTCTTCCGTGCTCGACCTTGCCTGCAGTCTTTGGATTTCGTCTCTTGCCTTGCCCTTCGGATTGTCGCTATCGTTTTGGACTACTCCCCGTGTATGACCCTCGCCTGTTTATCGACTCTGCCTACGGATCTCTCCTGTGACGCTCTACCCAGCCTTTCTCTCTCACCGTACTCACAAGCTCCGGTAACGTGTGTGTGTGTTTTGGACTTACGTGTGCTTGTGTGCACTTCCGCGATCGCGGACAACAGCGCTTCACCAGCGCGCTTGCTTCTCACTCTCACTTCCGGATTCGCGGAGATTCCGCCTCGTCATTTGACACGCCTCCACCCTCGTCATCGGGGATTCCCCACACAACCTGTCACTCTCACTTCCGGATTCGCGGTGATTCCGCCTCGTCATTGACACGCCTCCACCCTCGTCATCGAGGATTCCCCACACAGCCTGTTTCATAAGCACAGCTTTCTCCCCTCGGCTCTGACTAAGCCTTTTGACCTGCAATACTTCTTCCAAGGAGATTATCTATCTGCTATTGGGTTCTTCCCTGTTTAACCTCAACCCTGACAGTATACATCGGCCATGGCTAACCCAGCAGACTTGGATCAATTAAGACAGGCGCTTTCACAACAAGGGGTGCTACTGGGCACTCTTCAACAAAGTATTCAGCAGGTTACCCAGACACTTTCTACGATCACCACACAACTGGGGACAGGGGTAGCTCAGTGGTTAAGGCACTGGACTATGGTTCAGCAGATCCCAGGTTCAAACCCCACAACCACCAAGTTGCCACTGGTGGGCCCTTGAGCAAGGCCCTTAACCCTCAACTGCTCATATGTGTAATGAGATAAAAAAAAAATGTAAGTCGCTCTGGATAAGAGCGTCTGCCAAATGACTAAATGTAAATGTAAACTTCAACAGCTACAGACCCGTTCTCCTTCAGTCCCAGCACACACTCCACATCATGAACCCCGGCTCCCTAACCCACAGCCTTACAATGGTGAACCAGGGACCTGCCGCTCCTTCCTATCACAGTGTTCTCTGCTGTTGGAGCTCCAAGCCTCTTCCTTCCCCACTGAACGCTCAAGGGTGGCCTTTGTGATCACACTCCTCACCGACCGGGTCCGGGAATGGGGAACCGCAGTTTGGGATGCTAATGACCCTTGCTGCTCTTCTTTTAAATCATTCACTGACGAGATGAGGAGGGTATTCGACCGCTCCCACTCGGGTCGAGAGGCAGCCAGACATCTACTGGAGCTTCGCCAAGGCTCCCGTTCCGCCTATGATTATGCAATCGAGTTTCGGACTCTCGCGGCCTCCGCAAACTGGGACACACAAGCCCTTTATGACGCCTTCCTCCACGGTCTCTCTGAGGACGTTAAGGATCACTTAATCAGCCAAGAACTCCCCAGCGATCTTAATGGTCTCATGGATTTAGCCGGACGCATGGACGCCCGATTGACACAGAGACGTCGTCCGCGAACCATCTCGACACCCAGGTACCCTGCTCCGTCCGGGCAGTTCCCCAGGCCTGCCTCTCCACAAAGCCCCGGACCAGCCCCGGAACCCATGCAGGTGGGGCGTGCCCGGATCTCCCCCGAGGAGCGTCAACGTAGAGTCCAGTCAGGTTCCTGCCTCTACTGTGACCAAACGGGCCATTATCGCCTCCTATGCCCTTTAAAAGCCAATCCCCTCTGGTGAATCTAGGGGCCCTGGAGGGGCCGATCATCAACTGTTCCCCTAGTACACGCCCACTCCTCTCTGCATTTATTATAGCACACGGCAAAGCTCACGCTATCCCTGTACTGATTGACTCTGGATCAGATCAGAACCTGATCTCCACCGCAAAGGTCAAGGAACTAAACCTCTCAACGCTAGCACTGGAGAGCCCCTTGGCCGTTCGGGCTCTCGATGGAACCTCCCTGCCTGTCATCACCCGACGGACGGTCCCGATAACCCTCCAAGTGTCTGGCAATCACACAGAGGAAACGTCCTTCTTAATCATGCAGAACGCCCATTCCCCTATAGTTCTCGGACGCCCATGGCTGACCCGTCACAATCCTCGCATAGACTGGTCCAAGAACACCATTCTGGAATGGAGTCCTCTGTGTTTGTCTACCTGTCTTAAGTCAGCTCACTACTCTCCGGCCATACCCTCTGACAATGAGGAATTTCCCGACCTCTCAGCTGTTCCTTCGGACTATTCGGACCTCAAGCAGGTGTTCAGTAAGTCACGGGCTCTCTCTCTACCACCCCACAGACCATATGACTGTGCTATTGACCTCTTTCCGGGCTCAACGCCTCCCAGGGGGAGACTGTATTCATTGTCGTCACTGGAGAGGGAGGCCATGGATAGATATATATCAGAATCTCTGGCTGCCGGAATCATCCGTCCTTCGTCGTCCCCTGCTGGAGCTGGGTTCTTCTTTGTGGCAAAGAGGGACAAGACCTTACGGCCGTGCATAGACTACCGAGGTTTAAACGAGATAACCGTCAAGAACCGTTACCCTCTTCCACTAATGTCGACTGCCTTCGACCTTCTCCAGGGAGCTAATGTTTTTACCAAGCTTGACCTCCGTAATGCTTATCACCTAGTCAGGATCAAGGAAGGAGATGAGTGGAAAACGGCTTTTAACACCCCATCGGGACATTATGAGTACCTGGTGGTGCCGTTCGGCCTCGCCAACGCCCCGGCAGTCTTTCAGTCTTTGGTCAACGACGTTCTCAGGGACTTCTTGAACACGTTCGTGTTCGTTTATCTGGATGACATCCTGATTTTCTCCCGCTCCTTGGAGGAACACAGAGTGCACGTTCGTCAAGTCCTTCAAAGACTTCTGGAGAACCAACTTTTCGTGAAAGCAGAGAAATGCGAGTTCCATTGTCGGACGACTTCCTTTCTTGGCTTCATCATCGCCCCGTCTAAGGTCCAGATGGACCCAGCTAAGGTGAAAGCAGTGGCCGACTGGCCTAGACCAGCCACTCGAAAGGATCTCCAGCGCTTTCTTGGGTTCGCGAATTTTTATCGTCGGTTTATCCGAAATTACAGTTCAGTGGCTGCCCCGCTCATCGCCCTCACATCCATCAAGAACCCTTTTCTGTGGTCTGATCAAGCGGCGGAAGCATTCACCAGACTCAAGGGTCGCTTCACCTCAGCACCCATCCTCATCCAGCCGGATCCCACTCTTCAGTTCGTGGTGGAGGTAGACGCGTCAGACTCCGGGGTCGGGGCAGTTCTTTCCCAGAGATCCCCAACCGACGACAAGCTACACCCCTGCTGCTATTTTTCTCGCCGTCTTTCCACCACAGAGAGAAACTATGGAATCGGCGACCGGGAGCTACTCGCAATAAAACTGGCACTAGAGGAATGAAGACACTGGCTCGAGGGGACTGAGGTCCCATTTCTCATTTGGACGGACCATAAGAACCTGGAGTATCTCAGATCGGCCAAACGTCTGAATGCCCGCCAAGCAAGATGGTCATTATTCTTTTCCCGTTTTAACTTCTCGCTATCCTTCCGACCAGGGAGCAAGAACACCAAGCCCGATTCCCTCTCCCGTCAGTTCACCTCAGTCACAGATGAGGCTCCAGTTTCCACCATCCTGCCTTCACTAAGCCTCATTGGGGCCACCTTCCTTGACATAGAGTCCCTGGTTAAGCGGAGCCTCGAACAAGAGCCTGACACCCCAGAAGTACCGCCAGGCAAACTCTTTGTACCACTGATGGCTCGCCCCCAAGTTCTCAAATGGAGCCATAATTCTCAATTAGCCTGTCACCCTGGCGGAACCCGCACCCTCGCTCTGTTACAGCAGCGCTTTTGGTGGCCTTCAATCAGAGAAGACACCCGCCGATTTGTCGCTGCCTGCGACATCTGCACTCGCAATAAGACAGGCAATAAGCCACCGGCAGGTCTCCTCAGACCACTTCCTGTGCCCCACAGACCCTGGTCCCACATTGCCCTGGACTTCGTCACGGGGCTCCCAGATTCTGAGGGCAACACCTGCATCCTAACCGTTGTCGACCGCTTTTCCAAAGCCGCCCACTTTGTTCCCCTCGTCAAACTTCCCTCTGCCAAAGAGACGGCCGAATTGCTCATTCTGCACGTCTTCCGCCTCCATGGCATCCCTGTGGACATCGTCTCCGATCGCGGACCCCAGTTTTCTGCCCAGTTCTGGACTGCATTCTGCAAACTGGTGGGAGCTACTCCCAGCCTGTCCTCCGGTTATCACCCCCAGACCAATGGGCAAACCGAAAGAGCCAATCAGGACCTGGAGACAGCACTTCGTTGCATGACCTCCAAGGACCCCCGCTCCTGGAGCCGAATGCTTCCTTGGGTAGAATACGCACACAACTCCCTACCCACGGCATCTACAGGTCTCTCCCCATTCCACTGTTGTCTGGGATACCAACCTCCCTTATTTCCATCCCAAGAAGAGGAGGTGGCAGTTCCCTCTGCCCAAGCGTTTGTACGACGTTGCAAGAGGACCTGGCTGCGGGCGAGAGCTAGACTTCGCCAGTCTATTACACTTTTCAAACGTCAGGCCGATCGTCACCGTTCTACCGCCCCTGCCTATCGTGTTGGACAGAGGGTCATGCTCTCCACCCGCAACATCCCCATAAAGACACTCTCCCGCAAGATCTCTCCTAGATTCATTGGTCCATTTACCATAGTCAAGATCATTAACCCTTGCACAGTCAGACTGCTCTTACCATCCACGATGCGACGCATTCACCCCTCATTCCATGTTTCCCAGATAAGACCCATTGTATCCAGTCCACTGAGTCCACCCACCCACCCTCCTCCTCCCCCACGGCTCATTGATGGTGGTGAAGCTTTCACGATTCGCAGGCTCTTGAGGTCACGGCGCCGTGGCAGGGGGCTCCAGTATCTCGTGGATTGGGAGGGTTATGGCCCTGAGGAGAGGAGCTGGATACCATCTAGGTTCATCTTAGATCCCTCACTCATCGCTGACTTCCACCGTCAACATCCGGAGGAGCCATCTCTGACGCCAGGTGGCGTCCGTAGGAGGGGGAGTACTGTCATGAACCTGCACAGCCAACCCAGCACATCCAGGTCTTAACTCCATCCAAGGTTTTTCCACACTCCCTAAGCTGATTACCTGAGCACACCTGCATCTAATCCGGCAATCTACTCTCGGCTTTAAAAGAACGGCAAGAGCTCCACTCTTCGCCGATGTATCTCACTTGCGTGCCTATTTCTCCCGTCTCTCCTGTTACCCTAGTGTTTTTCTTCCGTGCTCGACCTTGCCTGCATTCTTTGGATTTCGTCTCTTGCCTTGCCCTTCGGATTGTCGCTATCGTTTTGGACTACTCCCCGTGTATGACCCTCGCCTGTTTATCGACTCTGCCTACGGATCTCTCCTGTGACGCTCTACCCAGCCTTTCTCTCTCACCGTACTCACAAGCTCCGGTAACGTGTGTGTGTTTTGGACTTACGTGTGCTTGTGTGCACTTCCGCGATCGCGGACAACAGCGCTTCACCAGCGCGCCTGCTTCTTACTCTCACTTCCGGATTCGCGGAGATTCCGCCTCGTCATTTGACACGCCTCCACCCTCGTCATCGGGGATTCCCCACACAACCTGTCACTCTCACTTCCGGATTCGCGGTGATTCCGCCTCGTCATTGACACGCCTCCACCCTCGTCATCGAGGATTCCCCACACAGCCTGTTTCATAAGCACAGCTTTCTCCCCTCGGCTCTGACTAAGCCTTTTGACCTGCAATACTTCTTCCAAGGAGATTATCTATCTGCTATTGGGTTCTTCCCTGTTTAACCTCAACCCTGACACAATCTTCTGTTCTGGGAAAATAATATTCTATTACATGCAATTGTGCTTACCGGAAAAGTTATATACTGTACTAGTCCAAATCTAATCTTTATAAAAGACAGTAAATACATTTTATTGGGCAGGAAATTACCTCCTTTCTCTTTCTGGGCTCTTTGTTGTCCCTCATACAGTATCTATGTATAAAGAACATCCATTTTTCACCACTATCCACATCTGAAATGCAAATATTATACGCAATACAAAAGTACTGTATTTTAAATACACTCTCACATTTGTCCCTATTGTCATAGAACATAGCTCTATAAGTGGCTGGAAATCAAACAAGACAGTCAGAAAACAATTGTTCTAAGCATCAGGGTTGAGACATTCCTTATACTGTATATTTATATTCTCAGGACTGAACACAGGACCTTGGAATTATAAGGTGGTAATGTTATGCACAACAACTTCATGCCACATCCTGGTAAATATAACTCTATAGTCATTTCTTCCTATCAGCCCCAACATCCCTGTAAGATTTAAAAACGTAAACGGATCCAGTTAATAGTACAGTAAGTGTGAATTGATCACACTTACTCTGCATAATTTAATCTAGTAGGTTATAATGTATCTATCTATGTGTTTGCTACTTATGATTTGTAAATCCTAGGGATGTAACGGTATCAAAACTTCACGGTACGGTAATACCTCGGTATGAATGGCACGGTACGGTATTTATTGAACAATTTACAGGAAAAACAAAACTAATGAAGAGACTCATAAAAAATGCCAGAAGTGTTTATTAAACAGTATGAACACTGAACATATCAATGGCATACAAATTAGCCATCTATCTGTAAACTTTCAAACAGGAACTTACATTTTAAAATTTTAATAACAAAAAATGTAAAGTTTCAATTTAGTATTCTTGAAAACTCAGAAAAAAATAAAAATAGCAGCCTACTTATTGCAGCTGGAGAAACCGAAATGCTTCCACACATCAGATTTAAAACCCGCTTTAGGTTCGACCATTTCCATCTCTTTTCCTTCCCCGCTACTAGCAGCACCCGCCATTTCCGCATTACTGGATCTGTAGTGACAACAGACCGCAAAGGATGATGGCCACGTCTGGGCTGATGGGAATTGTAGTTCCCGCTACCTCCCGTTCACTCCATTCGCCTGAGCAAACTTTTCTCAGAAGACCTTTATTTATTGAGTCATGCGGCCACGGTAGTATTGAAAAAATTTGCTATTGTGGTACGACGGTATTTACAATATGGTTACATCCCAAGTAAATCCTCATAACGACTCGAATCTGAGGTGATTTTAAAGTGAATTCTCTAAATGAACTTCTCCTCTGCAGCAGAGGTAACTTTTGGTCTCGCTTTCCTGGGAAGGTCTTCATGAGAGACAGTTTCATCATCGAGCTCGATTGGTTTTGGAAATGCACTTGACACAATAACAAGAATGAACAGCTGACCTCCTTCTCGTAAAATAACAACTCACTGTTGTTGTTGTTGTTGTTGTTACATAATTATCTAATTCCATATGTGTTATATCATAGTTTTGAATTCCCCAGTATTGTTGAAGAATGTAGAAAATAAACCACTAAAGCAAGACAAAGAAATTGAAGTACGGTTGCAATAGTGAGGACTTCATGAACTTTTTTAATAATAAAATTGTAAATATCAGGCATAAAATTGAGGCTTTGAAACCAAACAATGTAATTGATACAGATGTTAACCTAGCCATGTCAGATTCAAACCTAGAATACTTTACTCCTCTTGAAGAGAATGAACTAATTTCACTCATCTCTTCTGCAAATTCATCAACCTAAATTAGATCCTATACCGACACATTTTCTTAAACAGATAGTACCAGTAATAACAGAACCGCTGTTGAGAATAATTAATTCCTCACTCAGCATTGGTTATGTTCCAAAATCTTTTAAAGTAGCAGTTATCAAACCAATAATTAAGAAACCTGACCTCGACCCCTGTCAGCTGTCCAATTACAGGCCAATATCAAACCTCCCCTTTATCTCTAAGATTCTGGAAAAGATAGTAGCGGAGCAGCTATGCTCATATCTACATAGAAATGGCATACATGAACTGTATCAGTCAGGATTTAGGCCTCATCACAGCACAGAAACAGCACTCGTTAAAGTAGTAAATGACCTCCTATTGGCCTCTGATCAGGGTTGTGTAACTATGCTTGTATTACTCGACCTCAGTGCAGCTTTTGACACTATTGATCATGCTATTCTTCTTCACAGATTAGAAAATGTAGTAGGAATTAAGGGTACAGCCCTCTCCTGGCTCAGATCCTATTTGAACGATCGTTATCAGTATGTAGACTTAAATGGTGATTATTCTGCATGTTCTCTAGTGGAGTTTGGCGTTCCGCAGGGTTCAGTTTTAGGCGCACTGCTTTTTTCCCTTTACATGCTTCCTCTGGGCAACATAATCCATAAGCATGGTATTAGTTTTCATTGTTATGCTGACGACACACAGCTATACGTCTCAACAAAACCTGATGAGAAAAACCAGCTTACTAAAGTTGAGCAATGTGTGCAGGACATAAGAAATTGGATGCTAATTAACTTCCTTCTGCTTAATCCGGATAAGACAGAAGTTCTAGTCATAGGACCGCATACAGCTAGAAGTAAAATCTTAGATCACACCGTAACTATAGATGGCCTTTCTGTTCCGTCAAGTGCAACAGTAAAAGACCTCGGCGTGATTATAGATTCCAGCCTTTCATTTGAAGCTCATGTAGATAATATCACCAGGATAGCATTCTTTCACCTCAGAAATATTGCCAAAATAAAAAATATATTGTCGCTAAACGATGCAGAAAAACTAGTTCATGCTTTTATCACTTCTAGGTTGGACTATTGTAATGCTTTACTGTCTGGCTGTTCAGTTAGGTGCATAAACAAGCTTCAGCTAGTCCAGAATGCAGCAGCGAGAGTCCTCACTAGAACCAGATGATATGAGCACATCACCCCTATCCTATCTTCACTACATTGGCTCCCTGTGAAATTACGCATTGATTTTAAAATACTACTCTTGACATATAAGGCATTAAATGGTCTCGCCCGGTCAAAGGATGCAGGCTGCTTATCAGTACCGCGTATTATGAAAACTACAGCTGGGGGCGGAGCTTTTTCTTACAAAGCCCCAAAATTATGGAATAGTCTTCCAAATAGTGTTCGGGACTCAGACACAGTCTCAGTGGTTAAGTCTAGGCTCAAAACCTATTTATTTCGTCAAGCATTTTTATAAATAGATTTGCCATAAGGTAAAGGAGCAGATCTGGGGTACTCATGGACGTAGAGTATTATGGTGAACTGGTATGTTTAGATGCTGTCTTCCTCACTCTCATTTGATCACTCAGGTTTGTTGACGGTGAGGTGATTGTTTGCTTTACATCTCAGTTCCCCCTCATGTTTGTGTTTCCTTCTGGCTCTCCCTTTTAGTTATGCTGTCATAGTTAGTCCTGCCGGAGTCCCTGCTTGCACTCTACAGTAAATATACATTCACATTAGACATTGTGACTGTGACCATACCTAATTGCAATCTCTCCTCCTCATCTCTTCCTCCCCCTCTTTCTCTTTCCTCTCTCCCCCTGTCTCCCCCTTTCACTCTTTCTCTCTCTCTCTCTGTCGAGCTACACATGTGGTTCCTGAGCTGCCAGTGATCCAGACTCCCTCTGCCCTCCGGACCTGTCTGATCCATCCTGGTGCCCGGTTTCTGGTTGGAGGTCTCATCGCATGTATGCCCCGTGTGTCTCTTTAGGATGCGTCTGGTGTCTGGGGATGATTCTCTATACTTAGAAGATGGTTCTGGCCTCGACTGGTGTGGTCAGCTGTTTCTCTGAGGACTTGACAATTCGATAGTTCAGGACTGGAACTTTCTACAAGTCTATCTGAGTCTCCAATAACTACTGGACTCCATTTTACATCAAGTATTATAACATCAATTAACATCAACTATTATAGCTGAACCTAACACTTAACACTGTATAAATGCAGATCATTTCCTGCTATCTGTTTCACCCAGATGAGGATGGGTTCCCTGTCGAGTCTGGTTCCTCTCAAGGTTTCTTCCTATTACCATCTCAGGGAGTTTTTCCTTGCCACTGTCGCCCTCGGGCTTGCTCACCAGGGACTATCTGAAAATTTTGATTCATACACATTCACATTCCATACAAACTTAAATAATTCTTTTGATTGTGTAAAGCTGTTTTGAGACAATGTCAATTGTTAAAAGCGCTATACAAATAAAACTGAATTGAATTGAATTGAATTGAATTGAAACCAGACTGAACAGGGAACCCATCCTCATTTGGGTGATACCAGGGATAGAAGGGATTGTAGTGCAGTCATGCTCTGTGTTTGAAGGCTGGAAGTTCAATATAAAAGTTGATGTCATTACAGCATATAAATAAAATGTGAAGCTGGTATTTCTGTATATTTGCACAAACAGTATACTGTAGTCCCCTTCTGGAGGTTGTTGAAACTTTTGCTTTTGCTACACACTGAATTCATTTACAGCAATATGAGATGATAAATATAAATATAAATTCTGATCTATGTGGTAAACAACATAAAACGTGGCCCTTTATTTTAAACTCACCCCTTTTTTGAGTGATCATAAATATTGGAACATGTGCCTGACAGCTGATTCTTTGTTGCCGAAGATATGTCTTGTTAGATTGGTTGATTGTTTAATTGATTATTAAGTTTATCGAGTTATTGCACTGGGCATAGACAGTACAAGAATTTATAATGTCCTAAAAAAAAAAAAAAAAGAAACAAACCACTGACACAGACATGGAACAGGTTTCCATCAGTAAATGATGACAGAAACCTTATAAGAGCTGTGAAGAAAAACTCCAGAGGGCAGCGGTGACAATAACACAATCCACCATATGAAGAAGACTTTGAGAGCAGAACTATAAAAACCATACTACAAGATGCAAACCACACATTTGAAGAATTTTTAGGCCAGCTTAGAATTTGCAAAGAAATACAGAGATGATTAAAAGAACAAAGTATGCAGACAGAAATGAGCTGCTCACAATCCAGTTCATACAAACTCATCAATCAAGCCTGGAGGAGGTAGTGGCATGGACTTCTTCTCATACAGGATCACTAATCTTTATTATGTAACTCATGATGATCACAGAATCCAATCTAATTCAGAGGTGCTTCATCATGCAGCAAGACAAAAAAAATAAAACAGCAAATCAACAAATGACTTTAGTGGGGAGAAGAAGTGGAAGGATTTAGTCTGACCAAGTCAGTCACCAGACCTTAACTCAATTCAGCAGCATTTTACCTCCTAAAGAGAAGACTGAAGGTAGAAGCCAGGAAAAGCATCATTAAAAAGACTGGAACAGTGTGGTGATGCCACTGGGTGCTTGGTGGGTTTCCTCCATGTACTCTGGTTTCCTCCCACAGTCCAAAGAAATGCAGATTAGGTTCCCAAGTTGTCCATAGTGTGAGGGTGTGTACAGTATGTGTGCATGTCCTGCGATAGATTGGCACCTTGTCCAGGGTCTGCCCTAATGGCGCTTTTCCACTGCATAGTACGGCACGACACAGTTCAGTTCAACTCACTTTTGGGGGGTTTTCCACTGGGAACAGTACCTCGTACCTGGTCCTTTTTTTAGTACCACCTCAGCCGAGGTTCCAAGACGTTACCGAAACGTAACGTGTAAACTCTGCTGGTCACTGATTGGCCGGAGAAAATCGTCATTACTGCGTCACCGAACTTGCGACATGAGACACAACAGAACCGCTATATTTAGAACAGCCAGAGAAGGATCGCACGCGCCTTTTTGTATTAACCAAACATTTTCTTTGGCTGCCATCAGCCTCTTTTAAAACAAACTCCTTCGTCTCGCTGTTAAAAACATCCACATGCCGAGAATGAAGAACACCATGCCGTCGATATGCTCCATTGTTGTGTGTTTGTTTGTGGCGCGTTTACGATGATGTCACGGCAGTAGAGGCGCCGCAACTATAACGACACGTGAGTAATCCCGCCCACTCTAAAGCGGTACTAAACTGCAGTGGAAGCGCAAACCGAGCCAAACTGAGCCGAACCGAAGTGAGCTGTACTGAACCGTGCTGTGCCGTACTATGCAGTGGAAAAGAGGCATAAAGTCTCCTGGGATAGGCCCCAGGCCTCCGCAATCCTGTATACAGAATAAAGCGGTATAGACGATGAGTGAGTGAGTGTTCTCTGTATCACATACAGTGGTGTGAAAAACTATTTGCCCCCTTCCGGATTTCTTATTCTTTTGCATGTTTGTCACACTTAAATGTTTCTGCTCATCAAAAACCGTGAACTATGAGTCAAAGATAACATAATTGAACACAAAATGCAGTTTTTAAATGAAGGTTTACGTTATTAAGGGAGAAAAAAAACCTCCAAATCTACATGGCCCTGTGTGAAAAAGTGATTGCCCCCCTTGTTAAAAAATAACTTAACTGTGGTTTATCACACCTGAGTTCAATTTCTGTAGTCACCCCCAGGCCTGATTACTGCCACACCTGTTTCAATCAAGAAATCACTTAAATAGGAGCTACCTGACACAGAGAAGTAGACCAAAAGCACCTCAAAAGCTAGACATCATGCCAAGATCCAAAGAAATTCAGGAACAAATGAGAACAAAAGTAATTGAGATCTATCAGTCTGGTAAAGGTTATAAAGCCATTTCTAAAGCTTTGGGACTCCAGCGAACCACAGTGAGAGCCATTATCCACAAATGGCAAAAACATGGAACAGTGGTGAACCTTCCCAGGAGTGGCCGGCCGACCAAAATTACCCCAAGAGCGCAGTGACAACTCATCCGAGAGGCCACAAAAGACCCCAGGACAACATCTAAAGAACTGCAGGCCTCACTTGCCTCAATTAAGGTCAGTGTTCACGACTCCACCATAAGAAAGAGACTGGGCAAAAACGGCCTGCATGGCAGATTTCCAAGGCGCAAACCACTTTTAAGCAAAAAGAACATTAAGGCTCGTCTCAATTTTGCTAAAAAAACATCTCAATGATTGCCAAGACTTTTGGGAAAATACCTTGTGGACCGACAAAAGTTGAACTTTTTGGAAGGTGCGTGTCCTGTTACATCTAAAAGTAACACAGCATTTCAGAAAAAGAACATCATACCAACAGTAATATATGATGGTGGCAGTGTGATGGTCTGGGGTTGTTTTGCTGCTTCAGGACCTGGAAGGCTTGCTGTGATAGATGGAACCATGAATTCTACTGTCTACCAAAAAATCCTGAAGGAGAATGTCCGGCCATCTGTTCATCAACTCAAGCTGAAGCGATCTTGGGTGCTGCAGCAGGACAATGACCCAAAACACACCAGCAAATCCACCTCTGAATGGCTGAAGAAAAACAAAATGAAGACTTTGGAGTGGCCTAGTCAAAGTCCTGACCTGAATCCTATTGAGATGTTGTGGAATGACCTTAAAAAGGCGGTTCATGCTAGAAAACCCTCAAATAAAGCTGAATTACAACAATTCTGCAAAGATGAGTGGGCCAAAATTCCTCCAGAGCGCTGTAAAAGACTCGTTGCAAGTTATCGCAAACGCTTGATTGCAGTTATTGCTGCTAAGGTTGGCCCAACCAGTTATTAGGTTCAGGGGGCAATTACTTTTTCACACAGGGCCATGTAGGTTTGGATTTTTTTTCTCCCTAAATAATAAAACCCCTCATTTAAAAACTGCATTTTGTGTTTACTTGTGTTATCTTTGACTAATAGTTAAATGTGTTTGATGATCAGAAACATTTTGTGTGACAAACATGCAAAAGAATAAGAAATCAGGAGGGGGGGCAAATAGTTTTTCACACCACTGTATGTTTATTTACTGACACAAAATTAATATCAAACAATCATTTTTAAATTGTGAATATACTTGAGAAATAACCGAAACTTTATTATTCCAGTAATATCTTTGTAAATTGTTAATTCTTATGACTTTGGGTAGAAGCAGGCTCTGTGGTGGGCCTGGGTTATCAAGGAACATTGTTGAAATGTAAAGCTTTCCAGCATGGGTGGATAACTGTAGGCCTCACCCTGGCAAACCTCCCAACCCACACACACATCCCTGCTGTTCCCCATAAACAAACTGCTCCAAAATGCACTTTGTTTTCTCAATTACACGCTCCCCCATTCTGGAAAGCTCAGCTTTGGTGGCTTGGTAACAAAAATATGGATTCTGACATGTATGTTTTTTTAAGGTAAAAACATAATAGTTTCCGCGCCATTCATACGTTACGTGGACTTGCTGTACAAATATAATTTTTGTCACTTATTTGACATTCAGATATTGGTTTTATTGGCAGCTAATATGCAATAACTCTTGTGAAGAAAAAATAAATGTGCTTGTCACAGCCAGTAGCCTGATATCAGAATAGCTCTGGGCCAAAGTCTACTTGTAGAAATTCACAAAATTGCACAAATCATGATTATTCTTTTCCTTTCTCTCGAATCCAAACAGAGCGTTAACTCTAACGCGTGCAACTTCATTTCATAAGACCGTTTAATATTTGATACGGAACATCAGTTTTCTATAAAAGGTCATTAGTGTCCATTTATGTACACTATTAAATTATATTAAATTACATACTAATTTTAGTACATCAAAAAAAAAAAGTACACGTGTCTACTGTACTGTAAATGCCTCACTAGCAAACAGATACTCTAAAGTTATGAGCTGTCTTTCAGTTTTGTTATAACACACTTCAGGCTTTTAATGTTAAAACAAATGATTATTAAAAAAATATCTCAAATTATCAAAAAAATATTTTTTTAAAAACATCATATTTAGACTCCATTGTCTCCATTACATCACTCTCTGATTCTTCTGAATGTGTTGTCTACAAATGTAGAGTGTGATTGCAAATGATTCTCTGAAACGTCTGACAAAATAGATAACCTTACGTTTGTCTTAAAAAGAACATGTCTGGGAGAGTCTCGGTCAACACACTCTGCACAATGTCATTGTAAAATGAAGCCGACCAGCTTCGCTTTGCTAATTTATTCTCATCAGCATCACAGCAAGTGTAGTCTGTAATCTTGATAAGTCTTCAACATGGTCCAACTTTCACTGGATGAAAATGTAAGGGGAAGATATTACAGCATGGGGTGTTGCAGAGGTCAAGCAAAACATCTGAGATCACACTATGAGGTTTAACGTTAAGAAGGCAAAACAACTCTAACGAGAGACGGCAATTTTCTATGATGGGTGTTCAAATCAAACCGGGACTTTTGATTATGCAGAACACAGTTATGAGAGTAAAAACTACCTTTTATACATATTTCTCTATTTAATACTTTCTATTCTACACTAATGCACTTATCCCAGTGTTTAACTAGTGCTTGAAACCATCAAGGTAGGAAGTTTTCTCAGTACTCTGGGGCCATGATCACATCTGAAATGCCGGCCTCCCAGGAACTCCTGGTGTGTCCCAAACCTGGCTTGGAGCGATAACTTCCAGCCGAGTTCCTGTAATGCGAAAATTATGTTTGTGAATAATAATGAATAACTGTGTGTACAGTTCCCACAGTCCGATAAATCTCTTCTTATCCACTGATTTTCAACCATTTGCTGAATGTTCACAGGAACAACTGCAGCGGGCTCTGAGCCACCTCAACCAGGATGGTCATGCACTGATTTGTGGCCTTCTTTAAAACATTTGCACCATACAAATGTTTTACGGCAGCTATTGTAAGAGTCTCATCATCGTACTGTGATTGTTTGTCTTCATTTATGAGAAGTTTTGGTTTGACTTGAACACCCCTTGTAGATAGAATAAACAAAAATAAAGTAAAATAATGCCAAAAATTTAAAGCGAGTCTTATGTCATTATGTATTTTGAAAGGTCTATAGATTCCATATTAGCACTTAAAAAACAAATAAAATAAAAAAAAATCACAGTGGTCCTTTTGTCTGAATCTTTTGTTTATTTCATTCTTTGCTTCAAAAAAGTATTTTCTGGCATCCATCCAAATCCTTCTGGCCTGAACAAGTCAGATGATCGCCACTGATCAGCATGCTAGAAGGTCATCTAGATGTTGTGGTTTTGTGCATGCGCTATTAAGTGCAGTTACCATGTTGCTTTCTTTCTAATAATGGGATAAAAAAGTGACAGCATGACACAGTGATTGGGGACAAATTCTTGCTCTTGCCAAGACAACTTCTCAGCAGGCAAACACTGGCTTTGTCTGGGCAACAGAGATCTTACTGTCCCGGCAGCATTGCTCTGTTTAAACTGGAGAAACATCCCAGAAGCACACACAGAGCTGAGCTCAGGAACCTCGAGTTACATATTTTATGAAATGGAAGTCTGAATCAATAATTTCGTATGTAAAAGGCACATCATCATTTGATCATTACAATGTAGCAACAAAATGGTTTCCCAAAAGCTCTTCTTGGCTTTGGATATCTTGACTGATGTAGTCATCGCATATCAAGAGTGGTGTGGTCTGTTTCAGTCATGCAACATTTAGTTACTGCTTTCAAAGACAACTAAGAACTCCACTGCACGATCCTCACTGCGAGGCCACAGTCTGAAGGCCTCATCTGTCACAAAAGCTATTTATCACGTTGCGATATTTCATTTTTTGTATTCTGTAGCAATCTATTAAACTTAAAAGTAATGTCACAACATGCATAATATGATAGAGAGCAAATAAACTCAACACCACAGACTTTTTTCTGCATATACAAAAGAAAAGGACAGGATGACGTGACTGTCTGTATATTTACTAAGCACACTGAAAACAAAGATGAAAATTAACATAAACTCTCTATAGAAAATATGTTATTCTATAGGTGTAAATATTCAGGGATGTGAGCTGGGGCCAGACTTCTTTTTGGAGGCGTCTTTACCAGAAATCTCATATTTGGCTCCGATTAGTTGTTTCTCAACATGGTGGTCTCCTCTTTGAAAGCTTTAGCTCACAGGATACATGAAGGCATTTAAATGAACCTCCATCACCAGATTCCAGTATATTTTCAGCATTACTTTATCAACACATCACTTTTAAATCCTGGAAATATGCAAAAGTCATGGAAAAGTGAAATCACATTATTGTGTAATACAAAAAAAAAAAAAAGTTGAAATCACAAGTCTAATGTTTTAAATATTTCCCGCACATTACTGTAAATGTGGTGCACACCCACAGACTTCTACTGTAGGTAACTCATTCATTCATTCATTTTCTATACCGCTTTATCCTTATATACAGGGTCGCGGGGACCTGGAGCCTATCCCAGGAGACTTCGGGCACAAGGCGGGGTACACCCTGCACAGGGTGCCAATCCATCGCAGGGCACACACACATACACACACTCACACACTACGGGCAATTTGTAATGTCAATTAGCCTAACCTACATGTCTTTGGAATGTGGGAGGAAACCGGAGTACCCGGAGGAAACCCACCAAGCATGGGGAGAACATGCAAACTCCATGCACACAGAGAAGGGAACTTTCTATTAAAATGAAGCTTAAGAATAACAGGCCCTGTATGTTTGCACATTTTCTGTAAAAAGGTGTACAACCCAACAACTAAACATTTCTGTGTAATATACAGTATAACGTTCCAAAAGCATTACAGCCTGCCTGTGATGGAGCATGTACAGCAGAGCTTTCCTTTTTTTTTATATGAGTTAAATAAATGGTGATTACGTGCACATGTCTATAGATATTATAAGCATGAATTACTGTTACTAATGATCACATAAAGCATTTGTTATTCCAATGAGGTTATTTTTGGCTGTGTTTCACTTTCACAGAGATCACTGTGTGCACTGCTGCAGTAGACTGTAGACTGAAATGGTTGGTGGACAATAAAGATGAAACATACTTCTTTATTCAAGTATCTGTACCTTACTTGAGTAACTCCACTACATTACAGAGTAAATTCAACCCTGTGTGTGGCAGACTGTGATGTGCTGGTGTTGTTGATTCCTTTTTGTCTTGGCCAGTGTTGATGAGCCTTGGGTGCCCATGATCATATCACCAGTTTACAGGTATATAATTGGTAATCAGTGTTACTCAGTTGACCTGGCAGTCCATCCATCCATCCATCCATCCATCCATCCATCTAGGAACCTCTGGAGTCCAACTAGGGTCCATGGAGGCCAATGGTAACCACTGTAGGCAATGATGAGGAAATTTGGAAACTTTTTTTTATGGCTGATCTGAGCATTTGGACTAGTTTTGAATGCAGGTATCAGGTGGAGTTCTGCTTTAACAAACTGATATGTGAAATTAAAGTCTTCTCACCTAAAGTGCCAGAGGTTCTAGCAAGGTTGTATAAATGCTAAAGTAAGTTTTAAGCCAAGTTCTTTTGTACCTTTCCACAAATGGAAATGGAAATGTAGGACTTTCCTAGAATAATATTTTACCTAGGGTTAGGGTTAGGGTTAGGGTTAGAGGTTACGGTATCTCTGCTTTCACTCAGACACAGCATTTGTGGTCCTTTGTCCACCACTGCTCAGATCGTACAATAGAGCACAAAAATATGCATATTTGTATTAAACATTGTATTTGTATTTGTATTTCATTATCTCTCATTAACACTTTTCATGTTGCATGAACAATCACTGTGGCCTGGTATGCAATAAACTTAATAGGCTACATTTTGTGATGTACAGTAAGGTAGCATTTGCAAACTTTATATCATTAGTTAACAGTAGCTACAGACTTTGAAGTAAAGAAATCTAATTTTAACTGGCTGTAACAAGAGAACCTCAACAATACCATCAGCTCACCACAGATCCATCATCTCGGGGTGAGTGTCCATCTCTAAAAGGCTTTATACTGTAACAAATCCAGAGAGCTTTTATTAAAAAAAAAAAAAAAAAAAGATTTTGAGGTCAGATGAGACAAAAGTTGAGTTATTTTGCCAAAAGCCAAGTATAATAATTTATATACCCAAAAAATCTAGCGCAACAGTCAGATAAAAACGTTCCTGTGATTAAGCACAGGAATAGAAAAATAAATACAAGTATTTTATTCAATTTTATTTCCGTATAGAGCCATTTTAAAAGAAATAGTTCCTTTTAAACAATATTATTCTAATTAAAAAAAAAAAAGAAAGAAAAATCTAAATAATTATTTCGGGGGAGACGTAGTTCCTGGCACTGTGCATAAGAGACGACATGGAGTATTAGTCTAAAAGTCTGTTAATGATAGTTAGCATCTGTAACTCCAAGCAGTTTTCATAACAATATTTCACCTATACAGTGTGATGCTTATGAAACTCGTATACGAGTAGTTCGATTACGGCTCTGGCGTACTGAGCAAACTTTCTGAGGGTGTCCGAGCACTAGTGAAACACTGGGATAAGTGCATTAGTGTATCTGGGGATTATACTGTATAGAGAAATAAAGGGAGTTTTTACTCTCAGAACTGTCTACTTTCATTCTGCACAATCGAAAGTCCTGCTTTGACTTGAACACCCCCTGTAGTCTAATCAGGTTTTATGGTATTTTTGCCTCTTCCAAACACATTCTATTCTGCGAGGCGGAGAACGCTGATAATCAGGTTTCAGCACTCTACTCACAAGCTTGTTAGACACATTTAAACTAGCTTGTAATATTGTGTAGTTACGTGCCTCGTGGCAGGGTAGGTTGTTGTTCTGACCCTGCAAACCTATTTGCCTGCCTAATAAAATATTCATAGGAGAAAAGGAATGCCACTTTATGGCTTCCCTTCTGTCTGTGGTCAGCTTCCTGTGGAGACCCCATACAGCGCTCTATTCTCAGAGCAGACAAAAGAGCCACTGTTCAAATCTGTGTTTGACAAACACAAGGGTGTGTTGGCCAAAAGTTAATCAGTGCCATTTATCCAGACTTACTGGATCTGATCACTGAATGCAATCCGACCTGCACTGATAGTGTTATCAGTATGGATTCTGAGCATCAAGTCATGACAAAGTCTAATTCCAAAATTCTAATTCTTATGTTGGTCAACTAATGTGTTCTTCAAATGTGTGTCATTCCCTGTATACCGTCTCTTTTTGTGCTCTGATATATTTCTTCAAAGACCAAAACATTGTAAGCTACAGTAGAAATTAGGGAAATAATGAAAGAAATGAGAAACTAGGCTTTGTTGGACATGGTTTAGAAATGGTATTTCTGTAAATATTTGTTATTTATACTGTACACCACATACTGTAACTGAGCAAATGAAAAGTGTTACAAATGCTTTATGAAAATCTAAGTTCATTAAGTTCTGGAACACTCGAACAAAATATAAATGTTACTTTAAAAAAAAAAACAATGCCCCCTTTGGTCACTTATACAGTAATAAAATATCACTTAAAATAAATTATTAATAGAAAATCATTTTTGTTTGATGATAATCTTATCTATATAAATAAAGGACATGTTTTGGCTGTACATTGGTCAGAGCTCGGCCTTTCAATTATGTCTTTACATTTCATACATTAGAAGTAAATAGAGTCATACTCAACCTTAAAAAATTCTATTTATTTGTATTAATAAGTTAGGCAGAAGGTTCTGCTGCACAGACAGACAGACATGTACATGGGCTTTAAACTGAAATAATAATATCATGGATTACATTAAAGCTGATCACATTATTTTTAATTTTTAACTATTTCTACAAATTTTTACTTTTCCTGTCAACGACAGATACTTTACATTAATTAAATTCAATTCAATTCAATTTTATTTATATAGCGCTTTTAACAGTGGTCATTGTCTCAAAGCAGCTTCACAAAAATGAAAGAAAATTTGCAAAAAAATAATAATAATAATAATAATAATAATTTTAGAAATGAAAATAATTGGAAGTGTGGATGTGTGAGAAAAATGTGCAGATAATAATGAGACGAATGAATGAAATTTCTCTGATGAGCAAGCCAAGGGTGACGGCGACGGTGGCAAGGAAAAACTCCCTGAGATGGCATTAGGAAGAAACCTTGAGAGGAACCAGACTCAACAGGGAACCCATCCTCATTTGGGCGATAACAGATAGAAATGATATAACATCTTGTGTGTTGTGCAGGTGAAAATTCAATATGACAGAAATAATTTAAATTGACATGAAGACCAGTTCAGCATAGGGACGAGTCAGTAGGTGCAGAGGGCAGATGAGGTCTGGATCACTGGAAGCACAGGAGCAGCATGTGTAGCTCCAACCATCATAAAGCTGAATCCAGCTGGAGCTGGTCCTTCTCTGGATGCCTCAGGAACCTCGCAGGGTCGGCCTTTGTCTACTGAAGCTGGCAAAATCTCCCGATGCCTCGGGATGGGTAGAGAAATACAGAACAGATGGGGAGAATTAGCGTAGTTGCCATTCGGTATAGGTGTACTGGAGTATGAGTACTGGGATGAGTTATGTGTATGCCAGATTAAAAAGATGCGTCTTGAGTCTACTTTTGAACTGAGAAACCGTGTCTGCTCCCCGAACACTGTCTGGAAGGCTATTCCAAAGCTTTGGAGCTAAATATGAAAAAGCCCTACCCCCTTTTGTAGATTTTGAAATTCTGGGAACTACCAGAAGTCCGGAGCTTTGTGATCTTAAGGCGCGTGGTGGATTGTAGCGTATCAGAAGACTGGTTAGGTATGTGGGAGCTAAACCATTTAAGGCCTTGTATGTAAGTAATACTATTTTGTAGTTTATTCTAAACTGAACAGGTAGCCAGTGCAGGGATGATAATATACAATATATATTGTATATAATAAATATACATTTATAAATTACTGTAATCAGTGAACATGTTTGATGATTATATACAAGGATTATTGTGATATCTGGGTGTTATATAGTTATTTGACATACGTGTTAATTGTATGCATTTTTGGGTTCGATTCCCCCCTCTGGGTGTCTGTGTGCAAGTTTTTCCCGTACTTGGTGAGTTTCCTCCCAATTTAATCCAAAGACATGCAAATTAGGCTACTGGCATTCCCAAATTGACCGTAGTGTTTGACCCTCTACCCTGCTGCCTACTCAAAGTCTCAGGACCCTATACAGGATAAGCCGTATAAAAGATGTAACAATATTCATATTAATTGATCCTAAAACCCTGACATAATATATAAACATTTATCATGTTAATAAAAGTTTACAACATGTGAATGCATGCACGATGTTAATCAACAGAGGGATGTACCAAGAATATACTAAGAAATATACAGTGAAGTTTTTATGCTGATAACATAATTTGTAATGAATCACAGACTTCTGAAAATCTTGCAGTGTTCAAATCCTATGTGTTAAAGTTCAGTCATATAGTAGATCTGCTAACTGACATGTGGAATAGAGCTAAGTGTAGGAGACTGGCCTTGGCTTTATCGGTTCTCCAGAGTGCAGGTACTGTACGTTGTGTGTTTTAGTGCAATGACAGCTTGTCCGGCGTGTTAACAATGTTCTTATCTGTTTATGTAGCACAGTATGGAATTGTCCTTCCACCAGATGGGGTAAATCATAAAGAAGAGGAAACCACATCGAGATCCGCTTCATGCTGCAGGATGTTGTGAACCGTAAGACAGATAAATGGTTCCAGGTTTTCTTTGCTCACATCGTCACTGGTGTATTCAGGTTTTAGTTTTGGTTATTATAACACCATTGAGGGGAAATAACTCTTGACATATTTCAGTATTTTATCAGATAAAATTCTTTAAACCTACAATGTGCAAGTTAAATCTTAATCCAAAATATTTTATAAAAGGCCAAATTGGTAATAAAGTCGGATTTCATCAGATAGTGTGATGATGTTCATTATTGGTTGACACGTAAAGCTCTGATATCAATATTTTATCAACTATATTTAGAAAACGGGATTGTATATCCCAGCCTGTGTGCTGTATCTCTGCACTGATGTGAGTCACTGGTTCATCACAACTGGGTACCCAGGAAGAGGGAAAGCTCAGGGCCCCAAAAGCATGAAACATTAAGGCCATTAAGAACAAGAACAACATCCACATTCTGCCCAAAGTGATCTCACTATCTCATCTTCTTTAAAGCATGTCTTAGTAATAATGTTACATAAAGGTACTGTACATCGCCACGCTACAGCATTAAACGTACATTCACATCAACTTTACCAGTAATGTTCCAGAGTCATCAGATATGATTGGATCAACATCTGACCCCACAGAACTCGATCAGGTGTCAACATTCTGTTATACTTTACATAACGTAGCTCCAGAGGTGTCAAGTAACGAAGTAGTACAAATACTTCGTTACCTTACTTAAGTAGAAATTTTGGGTATCTATTACCGGAGTAATTATTTTTCAGACGACTTTTTACTTCTACTCCTTACATTTTAAAAATAGCCTCGTTACTCTATTTTTATGATCAGAACGCACCCCCCCCCCTCCCCGTCGCATTATCAGAATGCACACAATCCCCCCGACCCCCCTGCCCCTTGATATGATCAGAATGCGCACCCGCCACCCCCCCCCCCAGTCGTATGATCAGAATGCGAGACCTTAATGATTTTTTTCCCCCCTCACGTTACTTTTACTTTTATTCTTTAAGTAGTTTTAAAACCAGTACTTTTACACTTTTACTTAAGTAAAAAGCTTGGGTTGATACTTCAACTTCTAAAGAAGCCTTTTTAAACACTAGTATCTATACTTCTACACAAGTAATGAATGTGAATACTTTTGACACCACTGTGTAGCTCCAGTTAAAAGAAGAAGTACTTAGAGAGGGGGAAAAAAACTTGTTCCCTGTTACTGTATAGCGATCACACACGCACCTAAAAAGATTAAAATGCACCTAAAAAAATAAAAATATCCCAGGAGACTCTGGGCACGAGGCAGGGTACACCCTGGACAGCGTGCCAATCCATCGCAGAGCACACACACAGACACACACACTCATTCACACACTATGGTGGGAACGCCAATTAGCGTAATCTGCATGTCTTTGGACTGTGGGAGGAAACCGGAGAACCCGGAGGAAACCCACCAAGCACGGGGAGAACATGCAAACTCCGTGCACACAGAGACGGGAATCGAGCCTGGCCGGGAATCGAACCCAGACCCTGGAGGTGCAAGGCGACAGTTACATCAAACCAAATTTTTTTCTGTATTTTAAACATAGAGTCTCTTGAACTATAATAAAGCTCTTAATGCTGCTAGATTGACATACAGTATCTCTCTACTCTTTTGGAAGACAAAAATATATATAATAATTCCAAAAACTTCTTATTTAATACTTCAGCAAGATTAACTAGGAATACGACCACAACTAAAGTACTGAGGACTTTATGCAGACAAGAAAGGAAATCATGACAATTTAATAAATGTTTAAATAAATATTAACCTATGTACAGTACTACAGTGGTGTGAAAAACTATTTGCCCCCCTCCTGATTTCTTGTTCTTTTGCATGTTTGTCACACAAAATGTTTCTGATCATCAAACACATTTAACTATTAGTCAAAGATAACACAAGTAAACACAAAATGCAGTTTTTAAATGAGGGGTTTTATTATTTAGGGAGAAAAAAAATCCAAACCTACATGGCCCTGTGTGAAAAAGTAATTGCCCCCTGAACCTAATAACTGGTTGGGCCACCCTTAGCAGCAATAACTGCAATCAAGCGTTTGCGATAACTTGCAACGAGTCTTTTACAGCGCTCTGGAGGAATTTTGGCCCACTCATCTTTGCAGAATTGTTGTAATTCAGCTTTATTTGAGGGTTTTCTAGCATGAACCGCCTTTTTAAGGTCATGCCACAACATCTCAATAGGATTCAGGTCAGGACTTTGACTAGGCCACTCCAAAGTCTTCATCTTGTATGTGTGTGATGTGTGATTTAAATTTTGTGTTATTATATAATTTTATTATTTATGTGAAGCACTTTGGGGTATCCTTGTTGTTAAAGTGTTATACAAATAAAGTTGAGTTAAGAGAGTTGAGTTGAGTTGTTACTTGACCTTAGTGCAGCTTTTGACACCATTGATCATAGTATTCTTCTTTATAGACTAGAAAATGTAATAGTAAATAAGGGAACAGTCCTCTCCTGGCTTAGGTTTTATTTAACTGATGGTTATCAGTTTGTAGATGTAAATGGGTCAGAGGTAGGTCAGTGATTAAGGCATTAGACTACGGTTTGGAAGTTGAGCGAGGCCCTTAACCCGCAACTGCTTATATAATGAGATAAAAATGTCAGTCGCTCTGGATAAGGACTTCTGGTAAAATGTATCTCAATAAAACAGAATATCATCAAAAACAGTGACTACTCTACCTGTAATAAAGTGAGGTTTTATGTCTGTGAAGATTCATAGTCATGCAAAGTGAGGTTCTGTTTTAGGCCCACTGCTATTTTCTCTCTACATGCTTCCTCTGGGAAACATAATTCGTAAGCATGTTATTAGTTCCCACTGTTATGCTGATGACAAACTGTTATATGTCTTAGCAAAGCCAGATGAGAGATACCAGCTTAATAAAGTTGAGGAATGCATTAGATACCAAGAAACCTTGGTGTGTTTATTGATTTCAGTACTTCATTTGAAGCTCATGTACATAATAGCATCCTTTCATCTATGAGATTTTGCTAAGATATGGAACATACAGTATTGTTCATAGTTCATGCTTTTGTCACCTCTAATTTGGATTACTCTAATGCTTTACTGTCTGGATGTTTATTGTTAATGCATCTAGTACTGTCTACTAGATGCATAAACAAGTTCCAGTTAGTCCAGAATGCACTAGCCACTAGTGAAAACCAGAAGATACAGTATGAGCACATCACTCCTATCTTATCCACACTGCATTGGCTCCCAATGAAATTTTATTGCATTGGCTTCCCAATGAACTATTGACCTACAGTATAAGCATGAAATGGTTTTGCATCAGGTACGGGATTGAACTGCTAGTGTTTTATGATCCGCTTTGCCTAATTAAATCAAAACCTATTTATTTGTGCAAGACGCTTATGAATAGAGATTTAACGTAGAATGTAGAGTATTATGGTGAACTGAATAGTTTGGAGGTTGTCTTCCCCACTCACATTGATCACTCAGGTTTGTTGACAGTGGAGTGACTGGTTGCTTTACTTCCAAAGGAGCCCTTATGTCTGCGTTTCCTTCTGGCTTCCCCTATTAGTTATGCTGTCATAGTTAGTCCTCTGGAGTCCCTGCTTGCCCTTTGCACTAAATATACATTCACCTAATCCGTTATGAGACTAAGTTTACCTAACTGTTCTCTCTCTAACCCAAATCTATAACCCAAGCAGTGCTCGATCAGGGGGAACAGTGTGGGGTGTGATTAGAGCTGAGAGGGAAGTGGGTGCTGGTCCATTTTTAGCTTTGTAAGCAAGCATCAGTATTTTGAATTTGATGTGGGCAGCTTCAGGAAGCCAGTGCAGGGAGCGGAGAACTGGGGTGGTGTGGGAGAACTTGCAGCTGCATTCCGGATCAGCTGCAGAGGACAAATGGTGGACAGAGGCAGACCTGCCAGGAGTGAGTTACAGTAGTCTAGTCTTGGAATAACTGCAACAAGCACCTGAGTAAGCTGTGTAGAAAGAAATGGATGAATTCCTCTGAAGTTGTAAAGAAGAAACTGAAGAACGAGTAAGGTGGGGAAGATCAATCTGTGGGGGAAAATGACAGATGATTGTTCAGAGTTACCCCAAGATTGTGGGCAATGACTGAAGGAGTGACCTGATTGTTGTCCAGGGAGATCACAAGGTCTTGGCAGAGTGATGAATCACCTGGGATAAACAGCAGTACAGGTTTTACTGAGATTGAGCTCCAGCTGATGAGCTGACATCCAGAAAGAGATGATTGTCAGACATGCTGACCTCCGGGTGGAAACCTGTGTGTCTAAAGGAGGAAAGGAAAGAATAAGTTGTATGTCATCTGCATAAAAATTGTATGAAAAGCCATGCCAGGATATGACTTCAGCAAGAAACTGAGTATAGAGGAGAACAGGAGAGGACCAAGTGGGACACCAATAGAGCAGATGTGTCCTCCATGTCATATTACTGTACAAGAGAATCTTGTTGTTCAAATGCTGCTAAGACTTCGGGGAGGACAGATGACAGTTTAGTGGTTCAGGCAGCATGACGCTAATTTTATCACAATGTCTAAGGTTACTACTGTATAGATCCTGCCTCGATGTGTCCATCATTTTACTGTATATCAACAGACAGGTGAAGTGACATGTTGGCTTTGATTCTCATTTTCATTTCAATTATTGAATATATATATAACTATACCGCAAAAAAATGCCGCTCTCGATAGTTCCTCTAAAGAAGGTGGTCAGGATCTGTAAGCTGGGCCTTCCTCAGTCTTCTCAGAAAGAAGAGATGCTATGGGGCTTTCTTGTGTAGGGAGCTGGTGTTAAGGGACCAGCTGAGGTCCTTCTCTAGGTGGACACCCAGGAATTTGGTGTTTTCGAACATTCCCACTGAGAGGAGCTATTGATGCTCAGCGGAGAATGGTCGCCTCGTGTCCTCCTAAAGTCAACAGCCATCTCCTTTGTCTTGTCAACATTCAGAGACAGCTTGTTGTCTTTACACCAGTCCGTTAGCCTCTGCACTTCCTCTCTGTACGCTGACTCGTCGTTCTTGTTAATGAGACCCACCACGGTTGTGTCATCAGCGAACTTAATTATGTGATTCGAACTGTGTGTTGCTACACAGTCGTGAGTCAGCAGTGTGAACAGCAGGGGACTGAGCACACAGCCCACTGCTCAGTGTGGTGGTGCTGGAGGTGCAGTTCCCGATCCGTACTGACTGAGGTCTTCCGGTCAGAAAGTCCTGGATCCAGTTGCAGAGGGAGGTGTTCAGGCCCAACAGGCTCAGCTTCCCAATCAGTTGTTGGGGGATGATAGATTATTATTATTATAATCACAATTTTCATCCTCATATACAGTAGGCAAAATTTTCACCTTTAGGTGATAATAATAAGTGTCTGATGCAATCTCAAATGGAGGAGGAGTCCACACATCATTCACTCACCTGGACACTCGGAGGGGGAATTATGTGAAATGCTCTTCATCGACTACAGCTCTGCATTTAATACCATAATTCCCTCCACACTCACCACCAAGCTGGAGCACCTGGGACTCAGCTCATCTACTGTACGTGTCAGTGGATCTCCAACTTCCTAACTGGCAGACCACAGGCAGTAAGGATGGGCGGACATGTCTCAGCCTCCCTCACTCTCAGCCCTGGAGCCCCCCAGGGTTGTGTTCTGAGTCCCCTGCTGTACTCTTTGTATACCTATGACTGTGTAGCCACTACCAACTCCAACGCCGTCATCAAGTTTGCTGACGACACTGTCGTGGTCGGCCTGATCACGAACAACGGTGAGTCGAACTACCTGGAGGAGATTGGAAGGCCAACACAGAGAGACTGAGGAGGAGCTTCTTTCCCCAGGTGATAAGGTCTCTCAACCACACCACAACACAGGACTAATACAATCTGTTAACATCAATGGACACAATGGACACATTCATGCACATCTACACTTACATCTAAACTCACATGTTTATGTTTACATTCTGGACCTTTGCACAAAGTGACTTTAATAAGGCACCTTAATAAGACACTTTTTTATGCATACTTGCACACCATATTTTTTCCACCAAATTTCAATAAAAAAAAACATTTCTATTGTACAGTATACAGGTATTTCTATTTTATGTACAGTATACAGTACTTCTATTTTTATTTCTATTTTTATTTCTATTTTTATTCTAGTTAAATAGTAATTTTTCTATCGTATTTCTTTTATACATATTTATTTCTTACTATAAGATTTAATTCTCTTTTTTAGGTCATTGGCGGTCATATAAGCATTTCACTGCATATCGTACTGTGTATGACTGTGTATGTGACAAATAAAATTTGATTTTTAATTTTGAATTTGTCTTTTGATGTGCAGTGACACAAGAGGATAACTGGACCCAAAGCCATGCCAGCAAGGGACGCTATGCTTTTAGACTCCCTGCATCCTAATACAATACAATATTTGAAGTGATTGTATTATTAAATTTTAAAAACCCATGTAATATGAAGGTTTGATACCAAACCAGACACAAAGTTTTTCACAAAAATAAATGGTTAAAAAAAAAAATTAGCACTGTTACTGCTGCTGGATTTTCACTTTCTTGGGGAAAAAAATGACCTTAGACTTCACTTTATTTTTTATTGGGCAAAAAGCAAATCTTCCATGCTGAATGCTTAATGACCATTTGTTTATTATCTTTCATCTTGGTCTGAATTCTGGAGGAAATTGTATTCCGGATTGCCAAAACTGATTTAATCATTTGACCTTTTACAGTGCCAGCATACAGTTAACATGGTTAACCTTTTTTCCCTTTTTTTTTTGCATACAAAGAAGCATTTGTTCAGGTTACTTATTTTAAATCTTACATAAGAAACAAGAATGTAGGTACTATGAGTTAAAGCTATGTAATTAACTAAAGGTAAAATGGACACCTGCCTAAAACACATCATAAAAAACTCGAGCCATTATTTGCTGCCAACAATTGTTTTAGTTTCTGTAAAAATCCTTTTTTTGTTCCAAATGGATATAAATTAGCCAGATATTATAAACTCAAAATTTTAAACTATTAAGTTATGTATAACACCTTTTCCTGAATTTATCAAGTGAATAAAATCAACTAACACCCAAAAACAATCTTCAAATTAAAATAGCCTTTAGAAAGGTACTGTACATTCCTTTACATTTAATGAATACACTTACAAGCATTAGTTAAAAACATGCCACTGGACAGATGCTGCAAAAAATATTTCTATCTGTATTCAAATGTCATTCAAAGGTTTTTCTTAACTAATCAAGTGAGCAATTTATTGCTTGTTCAACTAAGCAAAACCAAAAGCAACTAAGCAAAACCCGAGGCAAGGTGATCTGCCAATGATAGCAAGCATTTTACGAGTATGACTGTGTCCACTAGCACTGTCACATGTAACATTAATGCATTAACACTGATTATCAATTCAATCAAGTAAACTGATCACACGATCGTGTGCACCCAAGATTTATTTTTGCCTTTCGGGACCAATGGCCAGCCTGTGTGGACTGAAACACAATTTACCAAAACAAATGTAATGCTGACCACGACAGAAAGACACCAGGATACCAATTGCACCACAACTTGCCTCCTTCAGATCTCAATCTAACTGAGCACCTTTGGGATGCACTAGACAAACAGGTCCAATCCAACTCGCAACCCACAGCACCCAAAGGATCCGCTGGCAAGATCCAGGTGCCAGACACCACAGCACACCCCAAAGGTCTTGTGGTGAAAGAGTTGCCTGGTGGCACAAGGGGAACCATATAATATTGGGCTTAATGTTTTGTACATATGTTCATACAAGTACAAATATTCATTATAAAATAAATAAATAGGCTGTAGAGTGCAAAGTCTTAATAATAAAAATATTAATTATTAATTAAACATAAAAATAAATGCTCTAAATCAGTTATACTTTAAAACAAAACACCTTTTTGTCAATGCTAGAATGTGAGAAGACGTTACCAACAAATACAGTTTTCTTCTGTTTTAGTGCTTATCCTATACAACAGGAAAAAGAACTTGCCTGTGTGATGTACGTGTTACAATAATATTGTCTTTTCAACTGCCGGTAGTCAGTCTTTCGGTTCATTTTTCTCCCGCTCGGGACTTGTACTCTAGCCACAATTTAAATGTCTCATTCGTCACTTGGCGCTTAGCAATTTATCAAGACTTGGAGTTCAGAAGGACATGTACAGACTGGGTGTATTAACACAAAGGTAAAGAACTGGCTATAACTGAGGTGTGCATAGGCAGCTATGTGAAAAACATCCTTAACCACAACTTAATTAATAACAACTAAAGCCCTGTGCCAAAATACAGTGACATTTTTGGAAGAATATAATATTATCTGACATAAAAGTTTGTAATGGTTTCAAAGGGGAAACTTTCACAGACTGGGCTTACAGCAACAACTCAAATGAATGCATAAAAATATCATAAAACTAGAACTGGTTAAATAATTAAAAGGGTTACACTTCAGTGTAGTGTACTTCTCAAGTAAAGAAAATACAGCCACACAGAAATCTTTGAATATTAGAGGTTTTTTTTGGATAGAGAGACAGGGGAACAAAAATATATGCACATGTAAACGAACACTAGAAACATATATATCTTCCGCAGACAATTTAATTACTGAATCTGACTTTGAGAATCAGGCACCATGTCTGGTAAATCCCCAGGTACCAATAATCTAATCTATGAACTGTGGTAAGCTAGTCTACCTGCTGCAGTTCAAGAGTTTATCCACCAAATGCCTGGGAATACCAAGAAGCTCGATCACAGCTGGAATATTTCTTTAACAGGCCTTGGATTCAAAGTATATCCCTGGTTCTATGAAAAGGTCGTCATTTGAGAGAAGTCAAAATATTGGCCTGCGTTAAGCGCAAAAACAAATAAGGATCGTTGAATTTACTGGAATTGGGTTAATAACCCTCAAAACCCCAAAGCAAAATCTGGAAGGATGGAGCTGAACCATCAATTTCAAGGAAGACATGCAGCTGGGAAAAAATCATGAATGGAGATTAATTAAACATATACTTCCAATACATATCCAATACTTTGGAATAATGGAAAAAAAGCTCATGTGATCTGATGTCTCAGCCGCACTGGAGCCCCCCAGGGCTGTGTTCTGAGCCCCCTGCTGTAGTCATTGCACAAGTATGACTGCGTGACCATTACCAACTCCACCACGATCATCAAGTTTGCTGATGACACTGTCATGGTGGGCCTGATCTTTGACAGTAATGAGAAGGTTTACCTTGAGGATATTAGGAATCTGGAGAACTACGTAGTGCCAGAGGAACAACCTCCTCCTGAATGTCAGGAAGAGGACAAATGAGCTGATAATGTACTTTAGTACAAAGCAGAAGAGGAACTATCAGACCCCCATCATCAATGAGGGCCAGCTTCTGATACCTCTGTGTTCTCATTACACAGGACCTGTCACTTTAACCCCATGTTGAAAAAGGCCCAGCAGTGTCTCTACCACCTCAGACGTTTGAGAGACTTAGGAACTTTTACTCCTGCACCATAGAGAGCATCCTGAGAGGAAACATCATAACCTGGTTCAGGAACAGCAACATGCTGGACAGATGAGGTCTACAGAAGGTGGTGAGATCAGCCGAGCACACCATCCGCACCGAGCTCCCTGACATGCACCCAATCTACAACAAGTGGTGCTGGACCAAGGCCAGGAAGATCATGAAGGACCTCAGCCACCCCAGGATTGGACTGTTCTCTCTGTTGCGGTCAGGAAAGCGCTTATACTCCTTGAAGGTGAACCCAGAGAGAGTGAGGAGAAGCTTCTTCCCGCAGACTATAAGGACTCTCAACCAGAACTCTACATACATCTCGACTGATTGATGTTTCCTTCACACCTTCACACGTGTGTTGGCCACCACAGATCACACCTATGGAATTTTTCTTCCCTGATGACACGGGCATATTGCAGGACCCACATTTTGCATGAATAGTGGTTCTTGGAGCGTGTGAATAAACTGATAGAGACCACATTTTGTTCATTTAGACACAGTGCTGTCAGTGATTACTGTTCTTCATACATCAGGGAAATAAATCTTTTTTGACTTATTCTTAAATATTTTTATTCTTTTTATTATTGGACTAATAATGCATTTACATTAAAAAAAAACATTTTACGTTAACTATTCATTCTTTCATTCATCTTCTATACCGCTTTATCCTGTATTTAGGGTCGCAGGGACCTGGAGCCTATCCCAGGAGACTCAGGGCACACCCTTGACAGCGTGCCAATCCATCGTAGAGCACACACACGCTATGGTCAATTTTGGGAACGCCAATTAGCCTAATCTGCATGTCTTTGGACTGTGGGAGGAAACCGGAGTACCCGGAGGAAACCCACCAAGCACGGGGAGAACATGCAAACTTCACACAGATACGGGAATCAAGCCTGGCCGGGAATCGAACCCGGACCCTGGAGGTGCAAGGCGACAGTGCTAACCACTACACCACCGTGCCACCTACAGTGGTGTGAAAAACTATTTGCCCCCTTCCTGATTTCTTATTCGTTTGCATGTTTGTCACTCTTAAATGTTTCTGCTCATCAAAAACCGTTAAGTATTTGTCAAAGATAACATAATTGAACACAAAATGCAGTTTTTAAATGAAGGTTTACGTTATTAAGGGAGAAAAAAAACTACAAATCTACATGGCCCTGTGTGAAAAAGTGATTGCCCCCGTTGTTAAAAAATAACTTAACTGTGGTTTATCACACCTGAGTTCAATTTCTGTAGTCACCCCCAGGCCTGATTACTGCCACACCTGTTTCAATCAAGAAATGACTTAAATAGGAGCTACCTGACACAGAGAAGTAGACCAAAAGCACCTCAAAAGCTAGACATCATGCCAAGATCCAAAGAAATTCAGGAACAAATGAGAACAAAAGTAATTGAGATCTATCAGTCTGGTAAAGGTTATAAAGCCATTTCTAAAGCTTTGGGACTCCAGCGAACCACAGTAAGAGCCATTATCCACAAATGGCAAAAACATGGAACAGTGGTGAACCTTCCCAGGTGTGGCCGGCCGACCAAAATTACCCCAAGAGCGCAGAGACATCTCATCCGAGAGGCCACAAAAGACCCCAGGACAACATCTAAAGAACTGCAGGCCTCACTTGCCTCAATTAAGGTCAGTGTTCACGACTCCACCATAAGAAAGAGACTGGGCAAAAACGGCCTGCATGGCAGATTTCCAAGGCGCAAACCACTTTTAAGCAAAAACAACATTAAGGCTCGTCTCAATTTTGCTAAAAAACATCTCAATGATTGCCAAGACTTTTGGGAAAACACCTTGTGGACCGATGAGAGAAAAGTAGAACTTTTTGGAAGGTTCGTGTCCCGTTACATCTGGCGTAAAAGTAACACAGCATTTCAGAAAAAGAACATCATACCAACAGTAAAATATGGTGGTGGTAGTGTGATGGTCTGGGGTTGTTTTGCTGCTTCAGGACCTGGAAGGCTTGCTGTGATAGATGGAACCATGAATTCTACCGTCTACCACAAAATCCTGAAGGAGAATGTCCGGCCATCTGTTCCTCAACTCAAGCTGAAGCGATCTTGGGTGCTGCAGCAGGACACTGACCCAAAACACACCAGCAAATCCACCTCTGAATGGCTGAAGAAAAACAAAATGAAGACTTTGGAGTGGCCTAGTCAAAGTCCTGACCTGAATCCTATTGAGATGTTGTGGCATGACCTTAAAAAGGCGGTTCATGCTAGAAAACCCTCAAATAAAGCTGAATTACAACAATTCTGCAAAGATGAGTGGGCCAAAATTCCTCCAGAGCGCTGTAAAAGACTCGTTGCAAGTTATCGCAAACGCTTGATTGCAGTTATTGCTGCTAAGGGTGGCCCAACCAGTTATTAGGTTGAGGGGGCAATTACTTTTTCACACAGGGCCATGTAGGTTTGGATTTTTTTTTCTCCCTAAATAATAAAACCCCTCATTTAAAAACTGCATTTTGTGTTTACTTGTGTTATCTTTGACTAATAGTTAAATGTGTTTGATGATCAGAAACATTTTGTGTGACAAACATGCAAAAGAATAAGAAATCAGGAGGGGGGCAAATAGTTTTTCACACCACTGTACGTTAATTATAACAAAATATAAAAGTTGCTATATATTTTTCTTTTGTTATATTAAATAACATTTAACATATTAAATACATTTCATTGTTGCCCAATTTTTCCTGCATGCAGAAATGTAATCTTTGTGCCAATTTATTCCTATCTGTGGCTTCTTGCTGGGTTACACAACGACAACAGAACTCCCCCAGTGAGTGATAAGCATCGCTATGCTGCAGTGAATCATATTTCACACCCCATATTTCAGGGTTGATTTTTGCAGGTCTTAAGAGAGATGCAGTTAAAATGAATCCCAACAAAACTAATAACACCTTGGCTTGCCTGCAAACACTCTCTGGGCTCTGGGTCCCGGCCATTTGGTAATGAAACGAATAGAAACCCAAGTCTTGAAAATTCATCTTCGAACCTGTACAATTTATTTTACTTTAAGATATTTACGTCTACGAGACGTAAGGCTGCCAGAGCTGGAGTCTTGAATCTGTGTTAAAGATCCTGAGATGAAAGATTACAACTGGGCAAAGTCACCGAGGCAGATATTTCAGTCTAATGACAAATACAGAATTTGAGAATATGCGTAGTCACATTTTCCATACATGCAAAATGTAACTCCCTTCTGTTCACTTGTTTTTGTAGATTATTTGCATTTATCAGCTGAATGACAGGTTGTTCAGTAACAAAAGCACAGTATAAGTGCTGTTTAGTCTCCATTTCTTTCAGTATGAAGGAAATACTATGTAGTAACCTTTCATTTTTAATTCTACAGTGTTTACATCATTTAAACTGTTTGGATGGAGCCATTCCACACACCAGCTCCTATGGAGATTTGTTGAAAAAATTTAGATTATTCTCTTTGCCTTTGAGAATGTAAAGGGTAAGGGGTCAAAATTGAAATAAAAATAGTTATATAGAGGCCAAAAGTTTGGACAAGCCTTCACTCATTCAATGTTTTCATTATTTTCATGACCATTTACATTGGTAGATTCTCACCGAAGGCATCAAAACTATGAATGAACACATGTGAAGTTAATGTACTTAACAAAAAAAGGTGAAATAACTGAAAACATGTTTTATATTCTAGTTTCTTCAAAATAGCCACCCTTTGCTCTGATTACTGCTTTGCACACTCTTGGCATTCTCTCGATATATACGTATGTAATATATATAATATATTATTTGGATGAGGACCATTTGGGCATTTGAAACATGACCTGCTCCTTCACCACAGTGAGAGACTCCAGGCCTCCTGCACACCTGGACAGAATCAGAAATGGAGTGAGGGAGTAAAACCAAATGAAGTATATGGGCTATAACTGTTACATACTGTAACATGGATAAGACTCACTCATACAACTTCATCCTGTATTCCACCAAGCATGGCGAGAAAATGTAAACTCCATGCACACAGACCTGAGGTGGGAATCGATCCTGGACCCTGGAGGTGCAGGACAACAATGCTAACCACTGATCCACCCAAATGGATTACAAATTAGAAAAAAAAAAAAAGTCTAGGTGCAAATTAAAGTTATCACAACATGCCTATTGATAGCACCGTAAATGACTCTCTGCATGATGTAATTGATCTTTTCATTAATTATTTCCAGCTAAGTTTTTGTTGTTGTTGTTATTTTGTTTGTTTGTTGTTTAACAGAATAGTTTGATTAGAGTTAGTGTCATGCACACTCAATCTGCGCCCGACACTAGGACCCGGAAGTAAGGCGGGCGCCAAACCAGGAAGTATAAAAGAGGTAAACAAACGATAGCTTACCGCTCAGTCATTGAGTTTCAGCCCATGTCGGTTACGGTTGTTATCCTTCGAATCTGTGAGTACTCACCATTCTTGGGTTTTTACTTTCTGATCTTGAGTGTGTATTTCTAGGATGCGGGTTAAATTTGTTTTTTTCCCTTGCTCCCCTTTTGTGAGAGTCCTTAGACTAAATCGCGTGGTTATCCTATCCACTCGCTTCTCCCCGCGTTTGGGTTCACAATCCACGCTACATTGGGCTAACCGCTAAAGCCACGTCTTCTGGTCACCGAGGGTAGTTCAATCTGACAGAATGACTGAGCCTTCCGCGGTGAACCCAGCGGATCATGCGCACCTCTGCGATGTGGTGGAACAGCATGCCGAGCTAATCAACAAGCTAACCGGAGAGATCGCTACTCTGCGCCTGGGCCTCCAACACGTCGCGGCCTTGTGCCGGGAGGTTGCGGAGCTCAGGCAGGAGAACGCGGATCTCCGCGCAGCTGTTGCTGGCGCGGCTAGCGGACCCCCCATCACGACGGCCGCAGCGCCGCACCCCCCCCGCCCCCCCCCCTTCTTCTGATGTTTTCTTATCGTTACCAGAGAAATGGAATGGCACGGACGGGAAGTGCAGTGTGTTTCTAACAGCGCTCGATCTGGTGTTTGAGTTTAATTCCACCAAGTACTCCACCGATCGGCTACGCATTGCTCTACTCGTTTCGTTGCTCTCAGGGCAGGCAGCTGAGTGAGCCACGGCAGTTCTCCGGGCAGACACAGACACCGCCCACTCATATAATGAGTTCACCCACCAACTCAGATTAACCTTTGAACACCCTGCGGGCGAGGTGGAGACCGACACAAAGCTCTATCACCTGCGGCAGGGAGGATCGTCCGTGAGTCGCTACACCGCCGAATTTCGAACACTCGCCGTCCAGACCACCTGGGGAGATGCAGCACTCCGGACATCCTACTACAAGGGACTGGCTTCCAGGATAAAAGATGAACTAGCCGGGCGAGAGCTTCCTGCCACGTTGGAGGGTTTAATCCAACTCGCCCTCCGAATTGACCAACGCCTCGTCTCTCGTCCGAAGCCAGCCCCTAGAACCCTGCCGCCAGCACCCACCTTCGCCTTCACCCCCCCACGACTGCCAAGTCCCACTACCAAAACCACCTATGGACATGTCGGTTCTCCACCTCCTGCCGTGGTTGACACGGGAGCCAGGGAACCCATGCAATTAGGGCGCGCTTCCCTGACCGTTGCAGAACGAGAACGACGCTTCAGAGAGGGGCTCTGTGCCTATTGCGGTTCAGCGGAGCATCACAGAGCCATATGTCCACGTCGCGAGGGAAACACCCAAGCCCGGTGACCGATGGGAGCTGCTCACCGGGTCACCTCCACCTTTCCGCCACGACACCTAGCGTCTCTCGTCTCACGTAACAGGTATACCTCCAGTTTGGCCACAAATGGGTCAGAAGTACTGCATTCATCGACTCCGGGGCCGCAGGCAACTTCATTGACTCTTCCTATGCCAAAGAACTGGGGGTGAAGTTCGAAGCGTTATCCCAGCCTGTTCGAATTACATCAGTCAACAGTCGGCCCCTCTCCTCCAGCCCCATTACCACCCAGACTCAACCCATCACCCTCATCGTCGACCATCACCACGAACTGATCCAGTTCCACCTCACCTCCGTCTCATCTCCACCTATCATACTCGGGCACCCGTGGCTTCTACAGCACGATCCGTTAATCTCTTGGACCCAAAACCGGATCTTACAATGGGATCCGACCTGTTCCGAACTCTGCCTACAGGCTCCGGCTGGGACGTGCTCTAGGGAGTCCGACACCCCCGACGTCGACACCAACACCATCCCTGTCGCCTATCAGCCTATCTGGCTGAAGCGTTCTGCAAGCGACGGGCCACTCACCTACCACCTCATCGCCCTTACGACCTGGCAATAGATCTTCAGCCGGGTTCCATCCCTCCCCACGGCCATCTCTACTCCTTATCCACCTCCGAGTCGCGGGCGATGGAAGAGTATGTGTCTTCGGCCCTACGTCATGGTACCATCCGACGAAAAGGCGACGAACTACGTCCATGTGTCGATTATCGGGGGCTCAATAACATCACGATTAAGAACCGACACCCTTTGCCTCTTACCAACTCTGCCCTGGACGCCCTCTCTGGTGCCACCATTTTCACGAAGTTGGACCTCCGGAGCGCCTACAGCATGGTGTGCATCAGAGAGGGCGATGAGTTGAAGACGCCCTTCATCACCCCCACAGGACACTATGAAAGCCTCGTTATACCATTTGGACTTTGCAATGCACCGACAGCCTTCCAACACTTCATAAACGATGTTCTCAGAGATATGTTCGGCCGGTGGGTTTTCGTCTACCTAGACGATATCCTCATATATTCACGCACCCTTACAGAACATGTCCAACACGTCAGAGCGGTACTAAAGAGATTAATCGCCCACCAACTGTACTGTAAGTTGGAAAAGTGTGCTTTTCACAAGCACTCCACCACGTTCCTGGGTTTTGTCATCTCGCCCCAGGGTGTGGCCATGGACCCGCAGAAACTCGAAGTTGTGTGTCATTGGCCCCTACCCAAGACCCTCAAGCAACTTCAACGGTTTCTCGGGTTTGCGAACTTCTATCGTCGCTTTATCCAGGACTACAGTACGGTTGCGGCCCCACTAACTGCTCTGACGAAACCCTCTTCTCATCACTTCCAACTCAACTCTTCTGCCATCTCCGCTTTCCACGAACTCTGCCACCGATTCACCTCCGCACCCATTCTTCTTCACCCAGACACCAACCAACTATTCGTTGTGGAGGTGGACGCCTTGGATGTGGGCGCCGGGGCCGTCCTATCCCAACGAGGTCCAGACCAGAAGCTACACCCTTGTAGCTTTTTCTCCAAAAAGTTTGATCCCACTCAGCAGCGATACGGGGTAGGGGACCGCGAGCTGCTGGCCATAAAGTGGGCATTGGAAGAATGGCGACACTGGCTCCAGGGCGCCAGAGAACCATTTATCGTCTCTACCGACCACCAAAATCTCATCACCATTCGAGATCTCAAACAGTTAAACCCCAGACAGGCGCGGTGGGCTCTGTTCTTCGAACATTACAATTTCCATCTTTCCTACCGCCCGGGGTCCAAGAACACTCTCAAGACAGCATGAAGAGGACGCTCCCCGGGCGGACCCCGCGCCTGTCCTACCATCAGCCAAAATCATCGCCCCGATCACTCCGTTGGGAACTGGAGACAAGGGTGCACCAAGCACAGGCTTCGGAGAACGAACCGGCAGGCGTGCCACCTGGACGACTCTACGTACCCAACACAATGAGGAGCGAGGTCATCCAATGGGGACACTCCACCCCCATCTCTGGACACCAAGGTACACAACGCACCCTACATTTCATCCGACGCGCCTTCTGGTGGCCCTCCATGGCGAAGGAGATCGACGAGTTCGTCCAGGCGTGCCCAGTGTGCGCCCGGGCTAAGAGCACCAACCGACCAACACCCGGGGAACTCCAACCACTCCCTGTTCCCCGCCGGCCCTGGTCGCACATTGCCGTTGACTTCATCACGGGCCTGCCGGTCTCAGAAGATAAAGACACCATCTTAACCATCATGGACCGTTTCTCCAAAGGTGTGCACTTGGTGGCCCTTTCCAGACTCCCGTCAGCTAAACAGACAGCCGAGCTGATATTAGAGCACGTAGTCCGTCTGCATGGGTTCCCCAAGGACATCGTCTCGGACAGAGGGCCCCAGTTCACTGCTCGGTTCTGGAAGGCCTTCTGCCGTCTGATTAACTCCACCTGCAGTCTCTCATCCGGCTACCACCCTCAAACCAATGGTCAGACGGAGCGGACCAACCAACAGCTGGAGCGCTACCTGAGATGTTTCGTGGCAGATCGTCAGCGCTCCTGGGCCCGCCACCTCACCTGGGTTGAACTTTCTCACAATCTTCACATCTCCACCGCCACCAAGTTAAGCCCTTTTGAGGTGTGCTACGGTTTCCAACCTCCGATGTTCGAACACCAGGAACCAGAGGTTGATGTACCCTCGGCCCACCAGTTGGTCCGCAGGTGTCGACGGGTATGGCGCCTTGCCAACGCAGCCATACAACAGGCCAACACCCGTTACATCACCCAACACCGCCGTCGACACCCACCGGGACGATTGTACCACGTAGGTGACAAAGTCTGGCTGTCTACACAGAATTTACATCTCCACACTGAATCCAAGAAACTCTCCCCCAGATTCATCGGCCCTTATCGCATCACCCATCGTATCAACCCTGTCACCTACCGGCTCCAGCTGCCTGCGGCGCTCCGGATCCACCCAGTATTCCATACCTCTCAACTCAAACCCTTCATCACATCACCCATGATTCCACCCACCCCCCCAGCTCCTCCTCCCCAGATCATTGACGGCGGTCTCGTCTACACCATACGCCGAATCCTCGACTCGCGCCCTCGGGGCAGAGGTACTCAGTACCTGGTTGACTGGGAGGGCTTGGATCCCGGCCCGGTTCATTCTCAACCCCGAGCTGATTCGAGACTACCGTCACCGGGTATCCTCCACCCCAGGACCGTCAGGAGCCGGTCCTGGACAGGGGGGTACTGCCATGCACACTCAATCTGCGCCCGGCAGTAGGACCCGGAAGTAAGGCGGGCGCCAAACCAGGAAGTATAAAAGAGGTAAACAAACGATAGCTTACCGCTCAGTCATTGAGTTTCGGCCCATGTCGGTTACGATTGTCATTCTTCGAATCTGTGAGTACTCACCATTCTTGGGTTTTTACTTTCTGATCTTGAGTGTGTATTTCTAGGACGCGGGTTAAATTTGTGTTTTCCCTTGCTCCCCTTTTGTGAGAGTCCTTAGACTAAATCACGTGGTTATCCTATCCACTCGCTTCTCCCCGCGTTTGGGTTCACCATCCCCGCTACATTGGGCTAACCGCTAAAGCTACGTCTTCTGGTCACCGAGGTTAGTTCAATCTGACAGTTAGAGGAACACTAAATCCCCTCAGTGCTAACTGTAGTTTGAAATATCAAAAGTGCCATATCACAAAGATCATATACCCCTTTAAGCTACATTATTATTTGTTTTGCTGTTGTTGTTTTAGCAGCGCGGTGGTGTAGTGGTTAGCACTGTCGCCTTGCACCTCCAGGGTCCGGGTTGGTTTCCCGTCTCTGTGTGCATGGAGTTTGAATGTTCTCCCTGTGCTTGGTGGGTTTCCTCCGGGTACTCCGGTTTCCTCCCACAGTCCAAAGATATGCAGGTTAGGCTAATTGGCGTTCCCAAATTGCCCATAGTGTATGATTGGGTGTGTGAGTGTGTGTATGTGTGTGTGCCCTGCGATGTATTGGCACCCTGTCCAGGGTGTACCCCGCCTTCTGCCCTGAGTCTCCTGGGATAGGCTCGAGGTCCCCCGCGACCCTGAACACAGGATTAAGCGGTATAGAAAATGAATGAATGAATGTTGTTGTTTTTTTTATAAACATATATAGGGCTCAGGACTGTGCAGTACAGAGTGACATCCTTTTGTCATTTTAACCAACTATATAGTACAAACATATCAGAACAAATCATTTTAAAAAATGGGTCACACTGGCAAATAAATTGCACAGATACACATGATAATGGGTTTTGATTGTTGTTTACGTTTACATTTTGAGAATTCTATATTTTTCATTTCCATATTCCGGTAGTGGTAAAATTTACCCTTTATAAAAGTAATGATAACTTTTATTCTACGGGACTGAAATCTGAAAACCCAAATACACAGTTTGAGGTCTGAAGCCTCTACTTCAAAACACACCTGCAAGGTTTCCATATACAGTAAGCACACACACACACACACACATATATATATTAGTACAATTCACTAAGACTGTTCAGCCCTTGTAAAGAATTAGAGATCAGGGAAAAGGGAAATATCACTAATGACTGTCCTGAAGCTGCTTAGACCCGGCTGATTTATACACGGTGAAAGGGAAAGACATGCTGAGAAAGAGTGAGTCGTGCCTGTTGTCAGGCCATTTGGTGCATTAATGTGGAGTGTAATGGTCTAGCTGAAGAAACGATGATGGGAAAATGGTTTCCTGTTCAAGAGCCCCTTGAAGTGATTGATAACAGCGAGGAAGGAGTGCACTGGCCTGCGACCAGTCACGCTCCCCTTTAGCGAAAGCACAGATAAACAGACAAGGAGCCAGTAACTGGTTTGGCTGCTGAAAAGAAGAGGAAGCGAGACCAGATGGTCCTTGAGATGCACGTGTGTCATAACCAAACACAAGTCCACATCTGTAGACCACACTACTCTAAGTGTCTGGGCAATCCCGTTTAAATGCCATGTTTGTTCTAAGTAAAATGGTAGTCTGATTGCAATGATAGCATTTTTTTTAAAAAATACTTTAGCAGCTCTCACATTAGGGACATTTGCAATTCCAATCATTGTTTTATAGAAATTCACTCAGTATTATTTTTATAGTAATAACTCATTCCCAGTGACTTGTAAAAAAAAAAAAAAACATGTGTGTGTGTGTGTGTGTTATTTCCTTTTATTTCTTAAATCCTTTGACATACATACAGTACATACTGCAAATAATAAAGAATTAGTAATTATGAGATTTATGAGAAGGAATGGATATCGGTAATGTATTTTTTCGGTAAGATGTATTTTATTAAAGCAGAACAAAGAGAAATGGCCATCTGCAACGCATACATCATGTTCATGTCAACAGAATGCCGTCCTGATGGGGTTCGAGCTTTACTTTGAATAAAGTGTTGTTCGTCTTTGTCAATAATGTCTAAAACCGATTGTGACAGAAAAATTGCCATAAATTACAGCTTTTGCTGCAGTGAGTGAAAACATGGAAATGTGGTTTTGGAAAGTGGGCAGTATCTTAAAACGGCTGATAATGTGGTTGTTTTTGTGTGTAAATGCAACTCCTCTCTGGTGAAATGGTGTGCCACAAGACTGGTGAGAGCACCTCATTGCTTTTGTTATGTAGACCAAATGTCTAAATCCTGATGATGGATGATCCACTTTTCATCCCCATAGCTGATAGCATGCAGAGCTGGGTCAAAGCTGTTCACTGCAGGAAGACAAGAGAAATCTAGTGGGACTGGACCCCTGCAAAGAAAGAAAAATACATCCAAAAAGCATTGATTCTCAAATTTAACCTATACAGTATGTTTCAAATAAATAAAATAATAAACTATATATATATATATATATATATATATAGTGGCTTGCAAAAGTATTCAGCCCCCTTGAACTTTTCCACATTTTGTCACATTACAGCCGCAAACATGAATCAATTTTATTGGAATTCCACGTGAAAGACCAATACAAAGTGGTGTACACGTGAGAAGTGGAACGAAAATCATACATGATTCCAAACATTTTTTACAAATAAATAACTGCAAAGTGGGGTGTGCGTAATTATTCAGCCCCCTGAGTCAATACTTTGTAGAACCACCTTTTGCTGCAATTCCAGCTGCCAGTCTTTTAGGGTATGTCTCTACCAGCTTTGCACATCTAGAGACTGAAATCCTCGCCCATTCTTCTTTGCAAAACAGCTCCAGCTCAGTCAGATTAGATGGACAGCGTTTGTGAACAGCAGTTTTCAGATCTTGCCACAGATTCTCGATTGGATTTAGATCTGGACTTTGACTGGGCCATTCTAACACATGGATATGTTTTGTTTTAAACCATTCCATTGTTGCCCTGGCTTTATGTTTAGGGTCGTTGTCCTGCTGGCAGGTGAACCTCCGCCCCAGTCTCAAGTCTTTTGCAGACTCCAAGAGGTTTTCTTCCAAGATTGCCCTGTATTTGGCTCCATCCATCTTCCCATCAACTCTGACCAGCTTCCCTGTCCCTGCTGAAGAGAAGCACCCCAGAGCATGATGCTGCCACCACCATATTTGACAGTGGGGATGGTGTGTTCAGAGTGATGTGCAGTGTTAGTTTTCCACCACACATAGCGTTTTGCATTTTGGCCAAAAAGTTGCATTTTGGTCTCATCTGACCAGAGCACCTTCTTCCACATTTTTGCTGTGCAAACGGGACTTCTTATGGTTTTCTGTGAACAATGGCTTTCTTCTTGCCACTCTTCCATAAAGGCCAACTTTGTGCAGTGCACGACTAATAGTTGTCCTATGGACAGATTCCCCCACCTGAGCTGTAGATCTCTGCAGCTCGTCCAGAGTCACCATGGGCCTCTCGGCTGCATTTCTGATCAGCGCTCTCCTTGTTCGGCCTGTGAGTTTAGGTGGACGGCCTTGTCTTGGTAGGTTTACAGTTGTGCCATACTCCTTCCACTCCTTCCAATGATCGCTTGAACAGTGGCTCCGTGCGATGTTCAAGGCTTTGGAAATCTTTTTGTATCCTAAGCCTGCTTAAAATTTCTCAATAACTTTATCCCTGACCTGTCTGGTGTGTTCTTTGGACTTCATGGTGTTGTTGAATAATTGTGGGGCTGAATAATTACGCACACCCCACTTTGCAGTTATTTATTTGTAAAAAAAAAAATGTTTGCAGTCATGTATGATTTTCGTTCCACTTCTCACGTGTACACCACTTTGTATTGGTCTTTCACGTGGAATTCCAATAAAATTGATTCATGTTTGTGGCTGTAGTGTAGGTACAGGTACGTAGATATCTGCCTGAAGTTAAACCTGCACCATAAATGTAATCAAATGTTGAGTTATAGTGAAGTTATGTGCCAGAATATGTCATAACATTCAGCAATTTTTTTCCAATCTAGTGTTTTTCCCCATGAGGTGGACATGGCTGTACACATCACTCAATAGAGCCAATCAGTGAAACACAAGCACTACACAGCATGGCTTCCTCCAAAAAAAAAGGAAAGTAGACTATGAAAACTGAACCTTAAAAGATGAATGCACAGATCATTTTATGTTTATTTTTCCTGCAGGAAGTTTAAAGCCAGTTTGTCTCATACAGTATGTTCCAAAACTGTAGTGCTATTAAAAAGCAGTAATCTGAAGTGCCACTATGAGATAAAAAAAAACATGGGTCATTAGAGCAAATGTACAAACTACATAATCAATATTAAAATATCTATTAGAACATAACTGGCTAGGCAGAATTTACTTTTTCAGTACTTCTGCCTGAAGTTTAACCTGCACCATAAGTCAAATCAAAATGTTGAAATAAAAGCGAGAATTTTGATGGGCTGAAGTCATTTTAAGGTAAAACATCATATATATACAGTATATATAGTATCTGGCTGTTGTACTCAATCTGTTTTAATTCAGCAACAATCCAACAATCTCTCTTCCAGATCCTGACAAGAACTGGTCAGAAAGTATGAGGTGTCGGCCAAGCACCGCAGAAAATTGTATGAGTGACGTACAAAGGTTTTGGCACAGGAAAAGTAGTTAACGGAGGTTTTCATGGGATTTGGATGTTCATGACAAAATCAACCAAAATGGCCATTGAGCCAGAGCCAGCAAAAAGGAACTCTAATTACAAAGGAAGTTGGTGAGAGGCCAAGATCTACACTGACTTTTGGTTCAGATAGCCGCCCCGGGCAAACATATCTGGAAAACTGGGAGAGATTTCAGTCTAAATCCTCATCATGTGCTAAAAATGAATAATATAACAATTTCACTTGGGATCAAAACACCTCCTTAGATTACAGGTAAAACACGCAGGTTATGAAGGCACCTGATGAATTTTTTATAATTTTCAGATGAAAAACTGCTATTCAAATACATACTGTATTCAAAAAAGACTGTCCTAGTCTATAAATTGACTAGATAAATAGTATGATTTATTAGTACTGGAATAAAGAAACCACAATTGTTCAGTGATAATACTTTTTACAATTAAAACCTTACTTTAACCAAAAACAAAAAACAAACTCAACAATGAATTAAACGCTGAACTACTTTTAAAAGCTGTTTATGCAACAATTTCCTATATCGCCCTGACCTTCTAACATTGTTTTTTTTTTTTTTATTAATATTTCTTCTATTTATATAAGTAGTTATTACTGTATCTACTTCATCAGTAAGCTGATGTTTACGAGGTTAGCTGACAAAAGAATCATGAGGTTCACACAACGTGCCAGTAAAGCAAAAGATAATGAGATATTGTACAGGACTGTGTAAAGGTCTAATGTACTGTAGTCTCCTGGGTATTTACTTTTTTTAAAAAACAAACACTATAGATTATTTTTAAGCAAAAGGTTTTCACACCAAATACTGCAAATACTGTTTCCGGTACTGTAATTAAAATAGCTGTTGTGTTTTACTGAGTGTGCTGGAGAATATGCCAGAGTTCTTCTGGTAACTTCTGGTGTCAGATTTGCTACTTTCCATTTTCATGCAGAACCCAGGAATCTACTTTAGGGTATTTTTTTGTTGTTGTTCCCATCATGTCATGTCATGTGCTGCTTTCTTTACAGACATGCAAATATTCTTCTGTATTGTTATTTGTTTTTGATTTTTGTACAGTACATGCAAACTCTACTCCCAACTGGCTAGCCTTTGATCCCCATGGGCAAAGATAAGCCTTGGGTGGCGATGTCAGGTTCATGGACACCCAAGGCTCATCCATGCCCATGGGGATCAATGTCTAAGCCAATAGTGTCTAGGTTCCTTACAGCACAGTGAAATTCAGTTTTTTTCACTGGGGTCAGAGTGCAGGGTCAGCCAGGATTCAGCACCCCTGAAGCAGATAGGGTTAAGGGTCTTGCTCAAGAGCTCAGTAGTGACAGCTTGGCAGTGCTGGGCTTGAACCCCCAATGTTCTAAGAGTCCCAACCATTTGAACCACTTAGCAGGCAAAGAGTTCAAGGTTATTGACCCTGCATCCAAACTCCCCAGATCTCAATCTGGCGAAGCATCCATGGAATGCACTGGACAAACAAGTCCAATCCATGGAGGCTCCACCCCGCAACCTACGGCACCCAAAGGATGCATTTGCTAATGTCACAGTGCCAGATGCCACAGCACACCTTAAACCTAGATTGTTTTAAAGTTAATGGTTAAGGTTTAAAGTTAAGGTTTAACTATGTATTAGAAGGCAGGAGGATTCTTTCAGAACTAGTGGAGACATTGGACATATTGCTGGCTAAGTAGTTTATACGCCAAGTTGTACAGACTGCTTGGCATCAAGTCTAGGTCCCAGTTTAGGATGATAGATTTGTGTGACCATGTTTTTACTTGATCATCAGCAATCCATCAGTCTGTCCCTGATGTAACATCTATGCTGTGACAGCTACTTTTAGGGAGACCCAGAAAGAGTCACTTCTATACAACTTCTAGCCAACTCTATAAAAACTCCTAAACATTGTTCACAGTGCAAGATAAGGGGACCTTACATAGTAGATGCTTAACATCACAGTGGAAAGCTTTCCAATATCAGTACATAGATGGCGCCTGCCCTCTCACAACTGTGTGTCTGATACAATCCTTTTGAACAAGAAAGAATACTGCAGTCTCTCCCTGGGGCTCGTGTGTGGTCTGTTGCACCACAGTGACCCATCTAGTCCAGGGCAGCAGGTCCAATCTGAACAGTAGAATGCATCAGGGTTTTGTGGTGACAGCAACAACAGGCAACAAGACTGAATGCTGTTGGTCACCATTCACAGTTTCAGTACTATGGTGCTGCTGCCAACACTCCTGCCAGAACGTCTGCATAAGGTATGTGGCCACTTGCAATTATCTGGCAGCACACTGCGTAATTGAGACAGCTCTGTCTTTGAATATAAAGTCTTGAACTGCATTTCGAGTTTCTGCTGTACTGCACAATGTCTTACTGCAGTTTCTCATGACTGACTTTAAGCTTCTACATGTGAGCTCTGTCTGGCTCTATCCACACAGCAGCCAGTCATCCAGAAAGGGGAACACTTACAGACCATGGCATTTCGCACACTTTGTGAACACCTTGGGTAATAAATCTAAACCAAAGCAAATGACTCTATAACTAAACTATAATGTAATGTAATGTAATCTTCCACTTTTGTGAAAGTGGACGAACCACCTGTGTTTCATAACAAATTGTATGTGGAAATGCAAAGGTGGATCTTATGGTATGACAGTCAATTTAAGAAGACATTAATATAATTTATGGTTAAAATAAAGTGAATTTAATGGGGTTTTTTGTTGGTAGTGTTTTTTTTTCTATCAAATATGTTAAAGAGACATTTAGCCAATTGTCTTGGGTCATATGGTCAAAATTTGAGATTAAAGATTCTAATAATATCTTCATTAGCTTCATCTAAGAGACTGGAGTCAATAATGACACAAAGCAATATTCACCATTATTACAATACACTGAAATCAGAAAACTTACTCGTAGCTCCTTGTGACACTAATAAAAACAATTTCTAAAATTCAGTAAGAGGTAGTCACTCAGTGTCCTATGCCATTTATACAATCCTCATACCAGATTAAGCTTCACCTGCCTTTGTTGAAACATACAGATGTATTTTACCAGCTTAGTATTGAGTTTATACATATTAGTAGTGAGTTCATACAAATATATATATATATATATGGAGAAGAGCAGCGGCCCTGCAACAGAGACATGTGGTACACCAAACCAAAATACTGTAAATAGGGCCAAGGTTGTTTTATTAACCCCACAGCTTAAATTTTCTTTTACACATCTGGTAATATTTAAATTCAATCTTTCTAAGAAACTTAGTTAAAAATCACACCACATGACTGGGAAATTAGGCCTAAATTTCAGGCAGTTCTTGAATCCTTTACAGTATTCCCTTCAAGTCTCTCAGTTGAAAAATGGTGTTGATACAATATGCAGTTACTGTATATCAGTCATGTGGAAGTGAACCTTGATCATAAACAGCCTTTTAGGTGTACATACAGTATGTGTCAGTGTCTAAGAATGTTCTTTAAAGGGGTTTGCAAATATGAATCATACAGTTAACACCTGGTTCAGTTTGATGGTCTGGTATGTTTTAAGACATTAGCTATTGGTAAAAAAAATTTAAAAATCTAACTAGATAGATACAGTGGTGTGAAAAACTATTTGCCCCCCTCCTGATTTCTTATTCTTTTGCATGTTTGTCACACAAAATGTTTCTGATCATCAAAAACCGTTAACTATTAGTCAAAGATAACACAAGAAAACACAAAATGCAGTTTTTAAATGAGGGGTTTTATTATTTAGGGAGAAAAAAAATCCAAACCTACATGGCCCAGTGTGAAAAAGTAATTGCCCCCTGAACCTAATAACTGGTTGGGCCACCCTTAGCAGCAATAACTGCAATCAAGTGTTTGCGATAACTTGCAACGAGTATTTTACAGCGCTCTGGAGGAATTTTGGCCCACTCATCTTTGCAGAATTGTTGTAATTCAGCTTTATTTGAGGGTTTTCTAGCATGAACCGCCTTTTTAAGGTCATGCCACAACATCTCAATAGGATTCAGGTCAGGACTTTGACTAGGCCACTCCAAAGTCTTCATTTTGTTTTTCTTCAGCCATTCAGAGGTGGATTTGCTGGTGTGTTTTGGGTCATTGTCCTGCTGCAGCACCCAAGATCGCTTCAGCTTGAGTTGACGAACAGATGGCCGGACATTCTCCTTCAGGATTTTTTGGTAGACAGTAGAATTCATGGTTCCATCTATCACAGCAAGCCTTCCAGGTCCTGAAGCAGCAAAACAACCCCAGACCATCACACTACCACCACCATATTTTACTGTTGGTATGATGTTCTTTTTCTGAAATGCTGTGTTACTTTTACGCCAGATGTAACGGGACACGCACCTTCCAAAAAGTTCAACTTTTGTCTCGTCGGTCCACAAGGTATTTTCCCAAAAGTCTTGGCCTCTCGGATGAGTTGTCTCTGCGCTCTTGGGGTAATTTTGGTCGGCCGGCCACTCCTGGGAAGGTTCACCACTGTTCCATGTTTTTGCCATTTGTGGATAATGGCTCTCACTGTGGTTCGCTGGAGTCCCAAAGCTTTAGAAATGGCTTTATAACCTTTACCAGACTGATAGATCTCAATTACTTTTGTTCTCATTTGTTCCTGAATTTCTTTGGATCTTGGCATGATGTCTAGCTTTTGAGGTGCTTTTGGTCTACTTCTCTGTGTCAGGTAGCTCCTATTTAAGTGATTTCTTGATTGAAACAGGTGTGGCAGTAATCAGGCCTGGGGGTGACTACAGAAATTGAACTCAGGTGTGATAAACCACAGTTAAGTTATTTTTTAACAAGGGGGGCAATCACTTTTTCACACAGGGCTATGTAGATTTGGAGTTTTTTTTCTCCCTTAATAACGTAAACCTTCATTTAAAAACTGCATTTTGTGTTCAATTATGTTATCTTTGACTAATAGTTAACGGTTTTTGATGAGCAGAAACATTTAAGTGTGACAAACATGCAAAAGAATAAGAAATCAGGAAGGGGGCAAATAGTTTTTCACACCACTGTAGATAGATAGATAGATAGATAGATAGATAGATAGATAGATAGATAGATAGATACATACATACATACATACATACATACATACATACATACATACATACATACATAAGAAATAATGTCAAACTATGCCAATGCCATTAAAGCTCAGATGAAAGACATTTTTCATGTGTGTATACAATTTTTGGGCCCCACTTAAAATAAAAGCATGTTGATTCAATGCAAGAAATAGGAACAAATGTTTTACTGTGACAGGCTGCAATGTGCCTAAACATATTTAAAAGTGCCTAAGAATAAAAAATAAAAAAAAAGTACACTGATCACTATAGGCGGAATGTCTTGTCATCACCTGCACCTGTTTCAGGTACAGGGACTAGACAGAAAATGAGAGACAAAAACTCATCAAATGATATGCCTTCATAGAAAAAATGTTAAAACAATTTTATACTTAAATACAGCATTTACAAAATAATATATTTTTTAACGTTCTTTGTATGTGTGAGTGTGAGGGATGACAAGATCAATAGATCAAACATTGTGGGAACAGTTATGTGCAGTTAATCTACTATTAACTGAATTAATAATGATATAATTTCAAGGTCGTCACAAAGCTATAAATAGTATAAATCGACATTTCTAGATCTCTGTGTTAATCACTTATATTGTATATATAACTTTTGTTTTTTTATGGACAAAATGTGCACGTTGCAGTGATTTGTTTTATATAAAATATGAAGTTTGTGTGAATTCCTATGATGTATATATGATGTGAATAAGAATGAGCATCCGTCATTCTGCCACTGCCCCAGGTCTTTACCCCAACGCCCTCCTCAGTCTCGTGCAGGGTGAGGAAACAAGTGCATGAGGCAGTCCGTGTGCACGCGCGCGTACAATCAATCCCTCCTGGACTGCAGACCGATCAGCGCGCGCTCCGGAGCGCTTATTGCCCCGCCGCCGCGTGCACTCCTCGATCGTTTAATCGGATGCTTTCTCGGTAACTGTCCGCGTTCACGTGCATGCAGTAAACATGGCGTTTCTTCTTGTTTATGCGCTGCACATCGCTTTGCTTTTTGACTCTGTGGAAGTGAAGCACTCGGGTGCACGAGAGGCTCACGCGCCGAGGGACGCGATGGCTGTGCATATGATCAAAGTCTACGAGAAGTTTAATAAGGAGCAGCACACACACCGGGGAGAAAACACTGTGAGGAGCTTCCAGGCACTCCCCGGTAAAGCAGGTTACATTTGTGTGTTTGTATACGTACATGCATGTTAAAAGATCTTGTGAGGTTTATGTAATTTATATTATTATTATTAGGAGTAGTCACAGCATTATTATTATTATTATTATTATTATTATTATTATTATTGTAGCATTTATTATTATTACTATTACTATTGTTTCAGTAGTAGGAGTCACAATAACCATATTATTTGTGTATTATTATTATTATTATTATTATTATTATTATTCAAGTTGATAAGTTTTGTTTTTTATTTTGGAATATTTTAATATAAGTACAATAATATAATATTTAATATGTTAGTATATTATTTCATATATTTAATAATATTTAAATTACAAAAAAAAATGTGGGTGCATAAAATTAATGCACATACTACACAATATACTATAGTACTGTATATTTTGCTGATGCTACAGTTTGTTCTCTACTCATAAGCTTATGAGGCTGGTGTGTGGTGGTGTTTTTTATTTTTTTTGTTTGTTTATGTCTATTCACAGTAAAGTGAAAGTATCTTGACTTGCTTATTCTCAAATCTATTCTATTGTTTTCTTCAAACTCTCCTTTTCTCAGTGGCTTCCAACAACAAGCTCCTCTTTCACTTTAATCTGACCTCCATTCCTGAATCAGAGGTGATCCTATCCGCGAGTCTACACTTTTTCAATCGGCTACGGCCCCTGAGCTGCCGACGTTCCAGAGGGCCCTCATGTCACAGTCAACACTTGCAGCCTTCAACCCCAGTAAAGCTGGTCCTTCGAGGGATGTCACAAGACACAACTTTACCAGCCCTTTTGGGTAACATCACATTGTCCCCTCACAAGAAAGGGCACTGGCAGATGTCTGATGTGTCCTCAGTTCTCCAGCGGGCGCGCGCTCAAAATGAGCTCTTAATTTCTTTGGAGTTTGACTTCGGAGATAGACCACAATGGCTTCAGGATCGCTTCACACCCCACACTTTGCCTTATATTCTCATTTTTACCAATGACTTAGCCATAAATGAACCAAACAGCATCTCTATGAGCTTGCAGAGGTATAGTCCTGTGGGAGAAGAAAGAGGAAACAGACCACCCTTTGCCATGCCAAGCTCCAGGATCAGAAGAGAAGCAGAGCATCTACAGAATTACCTTTCTGACATCCAGTATGATGATCAAAAAAACAAGGAACTGTGGTATAACACTTACTTTGCATTAAAGCCCAAAACCTTGTCTAAGAGTCAAAGTGGGAGACAAAGTCCGGAAGTCATTAACGGAGGAAGTAAGACTCAGGAGCTGAGCTTTGATAAAAGGACCATGAAAAAGGCTCGGCGTAAGCAGTGGAGTGAGCCCCGGGTGTGTGCGAGACGTTACCTGAGGGTGGATTTTGCAGATATTGGCTGGAGCGAGTGGATTCTAGCCCCGAAAGCATTCGATGCCTACTACTGTGCAGGAACGTGTGAATTTCCCATGCCCAAGGTCAGACTATATCTAAACAATCAGTGGGGTTAAATAACAATTTAACAATGTTTTTTTGCAAATGACATGCACATATCCTGTCAGACTTTGTGCAGAATTGTGAAGGCAATTGCTGTTGTTTAGTGAAATTGGATCTTGAAAGTGATCTTGTTTTGCCAAATTTTTCAATAATTCTGAACAAATTGTCCGACTCTCTTCTCGTCATCTCTAGGTGGTTCATCCGTCTAATCATGCCACCATCCAGAGCATCGTAAGGGCAGTGGGGATTGTTCCTGGAGTTCCTGAGCCTTGCTGCATTCCTGAGAAGATGAGGGAACTGGCTGTACTGTTTCTCGACACCAGTAGGAACATGGTGCTGAAGCTCTACCCTAACATGTCTGTCGAGACCTGCGCTTGTCGATAAAGATGATCACCGTGTGTGTGTGTGTGTGTGTGTGTGTGTGTGTGTGTGTGTGTGTGTGTGTGTGTGTGTGTGTGTGTGTGTATGTTAATTTTGAAGAAAGAGACTATGGACAAACCTTCACAAGAATTCATAAAGGCCTTCGGAAGGCAAGATGTGATCAGATGTAACCGCTTCAAATACATTTCAGTGGAAGATTTTTACATAAGTGTCAGAAACTCAAAACTACTACAACAATCCTGTGTGAATTTAAAGAATGTTTTTTTTTGTTTGTTTGTTTGTTTGTTACAGTTAGGGTAATATCATGTAAATTATACCGGGAAGTAACAGTAGAAATCTTTTAAAAACTACATGTTCAAAAAAAATATTTTTTTCTTTTATGATTAGGTTTTTAAATAACTTACAGTTATACCCCTTACTCTATGACTTTTATAGTGAAAATGATATGGAACAGTACTAAATCATGACATAATGACAGATTTTGTTTAAATACAAAATATAGCTGAGTAAATTTATTATACATGGAGAGTTAAATGATACTCACATTAATCTCTATGAGATCCGCTTTCTAACAATAAAAATAAATGCCTCCAAGCTAAAGCGTTCCTGTCCACTGGAGTGGTGAAGCACTCCTGCCACCTAGTGTTGTTTCACTCATACTGTATGGCAGGCACATTCCTTAAACACATTTTCATTCAGAGCCATTAATCAGTTTTGCTTTGATTTACAAGTATATACTGTAGATATGATTTTCAGGATCAGTAGAAAGTTGATTTTTACATAATGTAATATTTGAAGCAAATTAGTATTTAATTGCTCACTGAACTAATAAATTAATGTACTACTTAACTAATTTGGATTCATTACATCTCTCTCTCTCTCTCTCTCTCTCTCTCTCTCTCTCTCAACAGTACATAATAAACACTGAAGTGTGAAACAGTGACCATGAGTAGGATAAAGGATTTTTAAATATATATATTTAAGATACATAAATAAAGTGATTACTTGCACCACACATGAAGCTCAAATTTATATTACTGGATGCAGACATTCGGGCTGAATCTCCTGATCCTCCTTTGTTTTTTGTTTTTTTGTTTTTTTTTTGTAAATATGCATACAAATTTATAATTTTGCAAAATGCAGTTTCATGCCTTTTTATGTCTGTATTGTCCGTAACTTTTTTAATTCAAATTAAACTTGGTCAATTGAAATAGATTTCACATAAAAATACATAAACCTGGAAAAGTGTATTATTCTAAAATACAAAATTGTAAAGATATTGCAACATAATTTTTGAAATGGTTACATGGTTATTTTTTTTGGGGGGGGGGGGAATCCTTAATTTTGCTTTAATTTAAGCAACGATTTTTACAGGTCATAGGTTTCTAGAAATTTACACCAATTTTAGTGTCAATACTCATAAGGAAATATAATAATTATTAATGATTAATGTTTGAAGTGAAACAGTATAACACTGAAAAATTGGCATTTTTAGAGCAAAAAAAATCTCTTCAAAACAGCGGAAGTTACCAACTTAAAAAAATTTTGGTCACTTTCATGTTGCATAAACGTCAGAAGCTTAGCTTCCTTGGCACTTAAATCTTCTGTATTACAGTACAGTATATGTATAACTTAAAAAATAAAATAAAATCAGCACCAATACTGTGTTTTGGACGATTATTTCTTTCTTGTGAGTCTGGCCCAGTTCTGGCACACACCTCAGCACATGAAGGGGTCACAAGATTGTTTCCCAAATTCATCTTAAATTTAATGAATTTGTTCTGTTTTTTTTATTTGGTATGTAATAAATATGTGCTCCAGTGCGGATGTGGATGTTCCTGCACTCTACAAGGAAGGACTGTTAACAAGTTTCAAATTTAGCTCTGCTTGTAGTCTATTCATGGACATTATGTTTCTTGATGTTTTTTTTTTAACAGAGACCACATCGTTACAACCTAATTACGTGCTTGAGAGACAAACCATAAACTGGTATGACAGTACACAGGCCAATGTCCTTACTCCCACTAACCCAACAACAGTCCTAAACTGGGGACAGTTCATTTAAAATAAAGGATTCCAACCCTTTATTGAGTGTTAAATCTGAGTTAAGGTAAATGTAAAAAAAAAAAAATATTTGATTTAATATGAAGGTTCAGCCACTTTAATGTATGATACCAGAAATTTTAGACTGGTCCTCGAAGCAAGAATCCAAACACTCAAATCCTACAACTGACCCTGGAGAGAGATCAACATTCTTGTGTATCCTTGCCTCTCGTACTCGTACGGAATCGTACTCATTAACTGCCTAATTCTGCGAAAATGTTTACAACAACTTCATTAACCACAAGCCCCCGAATGATAACAACCCTTAAAACACAACATCAGTTGTCCAGATAAGAACAGCCAGGCTGCTACTCGGGTCGTCAAAAGCATGCACTGTTTAATGTACGAGTATGAGAGTGAACTCGCATCTGAGGGCTTTTGCACCGGAAAATCCCAATTTCAGCATTTCGCCCTCAAAAGAAAGCCAGATGTAAAGTTTAGTGCTAGAGAACAATGCAGGGATTTCAATATTTACTGCTTCACCTATGCCTCGGTTTGGTTTGGCTCTGTGAGGGAAAGTCAATAAGTCAAGAAGACAAGGAGTTTGCCTGGCGTCTCGCGGACGACCGAGTGGAGCAGGACGACTTGGAGAGCCTTTTAGAGCCTGTGAAAGAAGACTTCCTGAAGATGCTGAACTTCTCAGGAGTTCCAGTGGAAGAGAGGAAGGTTCAGCCTCCATCATTTATGATGGAGCTGTACAACAAATATGCTTCGGATATGCCCTCTGTTCCACATTCTGATGTCATTCGTAGCTTTGTCATACAGGGTAAGCTCAATTCAGTTACATGTTAACGGCCAAAACACAGTATTATTTTTTTTAATGTTACATATAATACATATAAAGTATGTACAGGAAATGTGTGTGGCCAAAGAAGCCACTTCTGAAGTTTATGCAACATGGAAGTGACCAGTCTTGCTTCAAAAAAGTTACTAACTTCAGCCAGTTTGGACAGATGATTTTATATGTGAACTAAAAATGGCCATTTTTCAGTGTCACACCTTCAAACAATAATCATTTAAAATGCTAATTATTCATATTTCTTTATGAGTATTGATAATAAAATTGGTGTAAGCTTCTAGAATCATGTGACCTGCAAAATCGTTGCTTAAATTAAAGCATTCCGTGCAGAATTTGAGAATTTTTTTTCCCAACCTACATACAATAGTAGTTTTACTGTACATACTGTAACATAGTAATAACTTATGTTATGTGACCATTTTTTTTTTTAAATAAAGTTTATTCAGTTACAATAGCTTTTTCTAATCTTCCCAATAATTACTGTTATTTTATTCCCTTAACATTCCATTCTGTAAATAAGTCAAATCTAAATCACTCAAGTTCCATCTGAATGACAGTTAAGATCGTTGAAAGATTTGAATTTAAAAAAGTAACGGACACTACAGACATAAAAGGGCATGAAACTATTTAGCAAAATGTGTTTTGTTTTATCTGATAAGAGAATAGGCGGCGCGGTGGTGTAGTGGTTAGCACTGTCGCCTTGCACCTCCAGGGTCTGGGTTCGATTCCCCGGCCAGGCTCGATTCCCGTCTCTGTGTGCATGGAGTTTGCATGTTCTCCCCGTGCTTGGTGGGTTTCCTCCGGGTACTCCGGTTTCCTCCCACAGTCCAAAGATATGCAGGTTAGGCTAATTGGCGCTCCTACAGTAAAAATTGCCCGTAGTGTGTGATTGGGTGTGTGAGTGTGTGTATGTGTGTGTGCCCTGCGATGGATTGGCACCCTGTCCAGGGTGTACCCCGCCTAGTGCCCGAAGTCTCCTGGGATAGGCTCCAGGTCCCCCGCGACCCTGAACACAGGATTAAGCGGTATAGAAAATGAATGAATGAATGATAAAAGAATAATTGTGTATGAGTATTTACCCAAAACGAAGCATGGATCGGGAGATAAGAGGCATTACGTATTATGAAAATAACAATACCGCGTTTTGGCCGTAACCGGATACTAATACTGTTATACATTAGTGAAGTAAAGTAAGATTAGATTTAATCTGTGCATTTACTTGATAATTTACTACTGTTAATGCTTCACAGTATCCCTCATCCCTGTAATTCTATGTTATGCACATTTTCTTCTTTTCACTGTAACACTGTAAAGCTTCATAATTGGGGAATGGTTTCAATAATAGAATCCAAAAAAATAAAACCTGCAAACCACTGTCGTAAATATTATTCATACAAAACGGATTTCGTTTATTTCTTTTGCAGAGGTGACCCAGTCGGTAATCAGTGAGAATAAATCTTCACACCGGCTCCTTTTCAACGTTTCAGTTCCAAGCTATGAAGAAGTCATCGTGGTCCAGCTCAGGCTCTTCATGCTGCGGCAGAGAAGTCACTCAGCCTATGATAGTAACACTTCTACTTCCATTAGCATTTACAATGTAGTCCATACGAAGGCCAAAGAAATATTACACCATATGGACAGGAAGGACATCAGCGACACAGGACACAGCGACACATGGGAGGCTTTTGATGTCACAAGTGCCCTCCAGAGTTGGCTTCAGTCGAAGCACGGAGGAGGTGTATTGGAGGTCGAGGTGCAAAGTGTTGGCTGTGGATCATCCCAAGGGGGAAGCTATGAGATTAGCCTGAATTCGGAGGACAGCACTTCACCTGTTTTAATTGTCTTTTCAAATGACCTTGAGAACCGGAAGAGAAAAGTCAAAACTGAGTTACAAAACATGATGACTCACGAAGAAGAGACTTTTTTATTAAGCAAGGATCCCGTAGAAGACTATAACAGTGAGGTCCACCTGGATCATCATCGTAGAAGGAAGAGGAACGTGCGTAAGAACTACTGTCGCAGAGAGTCGCTCAAAGTGAACTTCAAGGACATTGGATGGGACAAGTGGATTGTGGCTCCTCCTGAGTATGATGCATATGAATGTAAAGGTGTGTGCAGTTTTCCCCTTACAGATGACGTGACCCCTTCTAAACATGCCATCATTCAAACTTTGGTCAATCTGAGCAACCCAAAAAAAGCCCACAGGGCATGTTGTGTTCCAACAAAGCTGGACCCGTTAACTGTCATGTACCAAGAGAACGGCATTATCACTGTGAGACACCTTTATGAGGAGATGAAAGTGGCAAAATGTGGCTGTAGGTAGTGAGAAAATAGCTGACTGAACAGATGCCATGCTGATCATGTATTAGGCTTCATGCCTTCAAAGTAGTACATAATCTGTATGCTTGTAAAAATGTTAAAGATTATATTTAATGCAGGGTTTAAATTAAATATCATTTGTTCTATCATGTATAGTAACTGCATTATCTTGGTAATAGAGTTTAAACACTTAAATAATAATATAAAATAATTTAACTTAATAGTGTCATATTTATGTACAGTGCTGTGAAAAAGTATTTATCCCTTTTGATTTTTTTTTTCATATTTTTCACACTTAAATGATTGAAAATAACCTGAGAAAATACAAAATGCAGTTTTTAAATGATGATTTCATTTATTTTGGGGAAAAAAGTTGTACAAACCTACCTGGCTCTGTGTAAAAAAATAAATAAATAAAATAAAATACCCCCCCCCCCCCCCTTGCTAAATCATGAATTAATTAAATTAACCACATATTTTTAAGCTGGGATAAATTTCACTTGCTACACCCGGTCCTCATTACTGCCAGACCTGTTGAATCAAGAAATTACTGACAAAGTGCAGAACACTAGAAGCAACACATCATGCCGAGATCTAAAGAAATTCAAGAGCAGATGAGAAACAAATTAATAGACATGAATCTCCCCAGGAGTGGCCGGTCTACTAAAATGACTCCAAGAGAACAACGACGACTCATCCAGGAGCTGATAAAAGAGCCCAGAACAACATCTAAAGCCTCGGTTAAGATCAGTGTTCATGATTCAACAATAAAAAAGAGACTGGACAAGTATGGCATCCATGGGAGAGTTCCAAGGCGAAAGTCACTGCTGACTAAAAAAAACACAAAGGATTGTCTTACATTTGCGAAAAAAAAAATATTGATTACCTTCAAGTTTGGGCAAATATTCTGTGGACTGATGAGACAAAAGTTGAACGGTCTGGGGCTTTAAATCTTTTGAACTTGGAAAATTTGCCAAAATTGATAGAACCATGAGTTCCGCGCTCTAACAAAAAAATCCTGAAGTAGAATGTCTGTCCATCAGTTTGTGTCCTCAGACTCAAGCGGACTTGGGTTATTCAGCAGGACAATGATTCAAGCATACCAGCAAGAATGAATGGCTCAAAATAAACAAACCTCTGAATGGCTCAAAATAAACAAACTTCAGTTCAATTCATTTCAATTATATATATATATATATATATATATATATATATATATATATATATATATATATATATATATATATAGCACTTTTAATAATTGTCATTGTCGCTAAGCAGCTTGACACAATCAGAATTATGAAAGTTTGTATGAATGTGTAAGGATCAAAATTAAGGCTTTAGAGTGGCCTAGACAAATCTTTACTTAATTCCAATTGAGATGCTGTGGCATGACCTTAAACAGGCTGTGTCAGGCTCAAAAATTCTGCAAAGAAGAGTGGGCCAAAATTCCTCTACAGCAATGTAGTTTGATTGCAGTTGTTGCCACCAAGGGTGGTACAACCAGTTGGTAGGTTTGGGGCAATTACTTTTAAACATAGGGCCAGTTTTTTCTATTAATAAATAAACTCATAATCATTTTGTTTAAAATTGGCCACAAATGAAAGTTCACAGTATTTATAGTATATTTGTGTAAATATGACATCATGCCTACATTGACAGGTCAGACAGCGGTGCTAGACATAAAACTGCTCCTTAGACAAGCTGATATCATTCATTCTTCTTTAATGAGCGTAAGAGTGGATCCAGAGCCTGTCCCAGTCAATACACCCTGGATGTGCGATGCCAGACCACCATGCACACACATTCATACACTCATTCATACTTAGTGGTAATCTAGAGTAGACAGTCTGCTGACTGAATGTGTTTAGGAAGTAGATGAAGGAAACAGGAGAATCAACCCAGCAAAACAGTATGCTTCTGCATAGAGAGAAACCTTAACTTAATAACCCTGTGAGGAGGCAAATATCCACTTTATGTCACCTTAAACCTATAATATAAGATAAATAATAAATAATGATTATAAAGGCTGTTCTTCAATAGGTCATGTGTAGATAGCGCCCTCTGCTGAGTACTTCCACACAAACTAACTACAGCTGCCTGTGCGATGCAGTTTTTTTGTCTTATATATGATTCTGTTATCAAATATTTCATAATAATAAAATATATTTAATCTAACATCTCTCCTGTAGTTTTTTTTTTATCACTTTTACCAAAAATTAAACATGCCAGTATATCTACAGTATTCATTTTAACACATGCAACAAATTCATGCTGTTTATATGTTGAACTGATTTGGTGTTACTGTAGACGTCATATTACACCTAACAGTCTATAAAATTATGTTTCTTATTTTTTTACACATTTCTTTGTATTTTTTTGTAAATATATTTCTATAATAAACATTTTAAAAATTGAATAAAACTAAAAGACAGATAATATTCTATTCAGTTTTGGAGATCAATTAAATGTTTTGTTGTTGTTTTGTTTGCTTGTTTGTGCTCAGTCGGTTCCTCTTATCAATTATCCTCTTTCTATTCCCACGCATCAGTTTATAGGTCAAAGCTTCTGACGTCTTAACGTGAGACTTACTTTCCATTGGCTGTGTGGAATCAGCAGACAGCACAGCATACAGTAAGAGATCAGGTATTAAAAGATCAGCCTGGATTAAGAGTACAGCTCACCCACTAACAATCTGAAAAGGGGGTCTTACATAATTTTTGCATTGTTAGAATGACAAAAGGGTCTCAGTTCATGTCTAAACCCTCAGAATGATTATTTTTTTAAATAATTTAAAAAGCAGCTGCCATGAATAAATCTAAGCATGTCTACACCATTCTAAACTTATTTTTGTTTTTGCTAAAAGACAAAAATAATTTAACAAAAATAATTTACTACAGCTCTCCCGGGTAGAAAGACAATGGCGTTAACAAACTCAAATCTGGGTTTGTATTACCACATCATGTCATGCTTTTTGTACTGGCCTGTTGTTACTGTCAAAATATATACGATATGTTTATTCCACCATAAAGCAACCTACTGTAAAGCATACTGCTAACCAGGGATGGAGAATATTTAATTAATTGCCCTTCATTACTTGACCATGGGGTATTTATACTGTACTTTACTAGAATATTACTGAAAGTCAATACATATCATTATATTACCTAGACAAAAAAAATGCTTTTATACAGTAATACTCATTACAAACCACAAAAGTGTCTTCTTATCTTATTGACTGTATGCTACACATCACTGTCGAAAATGAGTATTAATAATCGCCCCAATTTATTAATTTATTATTTATGTTACAGTTATGTGTTTATGTGTGTCTAAAATAAATAAAAATGCTTATATGGAAGCCTTGCCGGTGTGGGATAACGAGGAGGCTTCAGATCAAACTGTGGATTTGGGTTTGGTGGATATGTCATGGGAGAACAAAAGTTATCAAGTTATCACACTCAAACAAAGACAAATGATCATGTGCACCTGTGCGATTTATTTTATTTTTTTACCTGGGTGACCCATTTTTGTTATTTATTGCTCAGTCATGTTTGTATAGTATAGTTTGTTCAAATTAAATAAAATTCAGTTCATCATATTGCCCATTACTGTACGTGCTAAAAAAAATTATATGTCACTCTATACTTCACAATCCTGCGCTGTACATGTTTTAAAATACGCTAATAAGTGTGCAGCTAAATTCCACGCAGTCGCGAGCAAAGCTAGTAATGACCAAAAATGCTCTGAGCTTTAAGGGCTACATGAAAAACATGAGCATTTTACGGGTCAGTGATATATTTCCAAATTACTTTTTACCAAGGCTATATAGAGCATGGATGATTCACAAGAACTTTACTTACAGTATGTTCTTTTACCCTTTTAATGATGTCTCATCACTCAAAACAATAAATACAAATGTCATGTACATGTGCAATGTACAATGTTTGACACTACTGTACATGACTCAGCTACAGTACTGCAGATGCATTCACCATGTGTTACGGTTAAGTTGTTTTAAAGTTCACAGCTCTCCTATCTGCCAGAAGACGAATTGGCTGGGTGGGAGATATTCTGCCAACTATTATTCATATCTCATGACATCCGAAAGGAAGCACAGAATATACTGGAAGCTTTGAGCGTTGAGTCTCATTTGACTAAAACAAGCTAAAACGACAAACTTTCTCATGGTCATTTGAAATGGGTTTAGCAGCCAGATACATGCAAGCTCTCTTCTCCAGCGCAGCATACCACATCGCCGAGAGCATCCGTAATACCCCGTTCCCAAGCAAGAAAGTATGGAATGTGTCTGGAGTTAAACCACATGTTTATGCTGGTGATGCACTAAACGATACCCTAAAAATATTTCCAGTGAAATACCAGAAACTTTAGAAAAGGAAGTGTTCTGAAAGGTTTTTTTTCTTTCTTTTAAACTCCATATGTCCAAATTAGCAAAGTACATTGAAGTTTGTACAAAAGTTTAAAAATGTATTTAAGATAGTGCTTAAATTAATATTCATTTCATTCAGAATTATCCAATATAAATGTCAGTATTGTTGTACATTTTTGTCCATGTTTTTATATTAAAAGATTTTGTTTATTACCACCATTTTAATGCTAAATAAGAGAGCACGTGTTTTGTATTTCAGTAAAATATCCTTCAAATATAATTGTAAAGCATCATACTGTATGTGATTTAAAGTACAATGACATGTTTCTGAAGCGCTTTGTACTATACATAGATCAGCCATAGCACTAATACCACTTCCTGGAGAATTGAATAACATGGATTATCAATTATATGTCAGTAAACTGATGACATGATCATAGGCACCCAAGTTTCATCTACGCCCACAAGGGCCTATAGGGGCCTCACTTGATCTCATAGAAAAGCCAAGGCAGGACAAAATCCTGAAAAAAGTCAACCCAGTGCAGCACAGCCTCCCACATACTGGGCTTAGCAGGCAAAGGGTTCAAGGTTGTTGCCCTGGCCTCCAATTCCCCAGATCTCAATCTGCACGAGCATCCATGGAACATACCAGACAAAGTCTGATCCATGGGCCCCACACCCCCAACCCACAGAATCATCCTGGTACCAGACAGCTCCAGGGGTCGGGAGCCACAACCCAGTGCCTCATGGAGATCAGCTGTTTTTTGTGTCGATTATTACTGTAGTTTATTATTGCCTTACTGATGCAACTGGGATAATGAGATTAGAGGTTTAAAAGCTTCTTATGTGTGTGCTAACAAAAACCGGACTGTGAAAATAATCTCATTTAACAAACCTCTCTGCAGGAAGCAAGTTCCCCAGACCTGACATCAATTTAATCTCTTAGGACAACCAGGCAACATGGCTCAAGGTTTACTACTATTAACCACACTGCTAGTTTTCAGCAATGATGCCCGCTGTAATTTCTCACCTACGCTTATTACGGATTTGGCTAAAGTGCTTTTATTGAACTACTGCTCTCCAGAAAAGCTTTCTGGCATGGAAGAAGTAATAGCTATTGCCAACAACAACACGGAGATCCTCAGCATCCAAGATCCCAGTATACTTGCCAGTATACTGACAGATGGGGTTATGAGTACCATTGGAGATCCTAGAATAAAAGTCCTTTATGATCCACATTATGTTCCTACAGCACCTCCAGGAATTCTTGACATCCCGTTAGAGCAACTGGCTGCTGTGGTCAAGGGCACGATAAATGTCGAGGTCCTCGAAAACGACATTGCCTACCTGAAGATTCAACACATTATTGGACAAGAGATCGCTGAGAAAATTGGGCCTCTTCTACTGCAGCATGTCTGGGACAAAGTTCTCCCTACCTCGGCCATGGTTCTGGACCTTCGTTACTCTGTTAGTGGGGACCTGTCTGGCATCCCTTACATCGTCTCCTATTACACTGATGCAGAGCCTCTGATCCATATTGACTCTGTGTATGACCGTCCTTCAAACAGCACCACTGAGCTCTGGTCCATGTCCACCTTATTAGGAAAAAGGTACGGAACTTCCAAGCCCCTGATCATTCTTACAAGTAAGAACACTGTTGGCATTGCAGAGGATGTTGCTTACTGCCTGAAAAACCTCAAAAGAGCTACCATTGTTGGAGAAAATACAGCTGGAGGATCGGTGAAGATTGAGAAACTTAAGCTTGGTAATACTGATTTTTATGTTTCTGTACCCGTGGCAAAATCCACCAATCCCATCACTGGCAAAAGTTGGGAAGTCAAAGGAGTGGCACCAGATGTTGAAGTCAGTGCAGAAGATGCCATGGATGCTGCAGTTGCAATAATTAGGCTTCGAGCCGAAATCCCTGCAATTGTCAAGTCTGCAGCAACTTTGGTTGCAAAAAACTATGCTTTTGACAGTATTGGAGCTAATGTAGCAGAAAGGTTAGACACTCTAGTGGCCAGTGAGGAATACAGCATGATTTCTTCAAAGGATGATCTAAAAGCAAAGCTCTCAGATGATCTCCTAAAACTGTCGGGGGACAAGTGCCTGAAAACTACAGACAAGCCTCCTGTACTGCCTCCAGTGGTAAGAAGTGGTGGATTTGTTTGTTTGTTTGTTTGTTTGTTTGTTTGTTTTTGCGCAATGGTGCACATATTTAACAGGTGCTATTTCTACAGGTGGATTTAAATTTTGCAAAACTGTCCTTAAACTCTTTTTTGTCGTTTCTAGCTTCCTTCACCAGAAATATTTGTTGCGCTTGTTAAAGCTTCATTTCATACTGATGTTCTTGAGAACAACATTGGTTACATGCGTTTCGACATATTTGGAGACTTTCCACAAGTGGCTGCTGTTACTCAGATCATCGTGGAGCACGTTTGGAACAAAGTAGTGGATACAGATGCTATGATCATTGATCTCAGGTAAACCCCTACTCATAGATTACACCACAGATATCATATGTTCAGGGCAAAACTCAACTTAAACGGTACTACACCTAATTCTCTTATTTTAATATAATTTAAAATTATACTTATTTTTTTCGAGCTGTATTTGCAGTAGACAACATTTAATAATAAAATATTAATACATTAAATAATAAGAAGAAGAAACATAGAAAATAAGAAAAATTAAATTCTTAATTAATGTTTAAATTATTAGATTAATGAGCTGTGTGCTAGATTTTTTTTTAGAATAGAAGCACTTCCTTCAATCAAAAACCATGCCTTTAATTAAAAAGAACTTACGGTTCATATTGCTGGATGAATACTCACGTGTAATTGTCACATTAATCACTGAACTTTTATTTAAATTTCACAACATGAATTCCATCAACATTATTATTGTATTACATACACTTACGTAAAAAGAGCGAGCAAAGCAATGAGATAAGCAATGTCTTCAGTTAAGCCCCTTCATGCTACTGTAGAGCAGTGGTGGCTCAATTGGTTACGGCTGTGGGTTACTGGTCTACTGATCAGAAGGTCAGGGGTTCAAGCCCACCTCCATCCACTGTTGAGCCCTTGTGAAAGGCTCTTAACCCGATCTGCTCCAGGTGTGCTGGATCTTGGCTGACCAGCCTACTCACTGGAATATGTGGGGAAAAAATGATTTCACTGTGCTGTAAGGTACAGTGGTGTGAAAAACTATTTGCCCCCTTCCTGATTTCTTATTCTTTTAAATGTTTGTCACGCAAATGTTTCTGCTCATCAAAAACCGTTAACTATTAGTCAAAGATAACATAATTGAACACAAAATGCAGTTTTTAAATGAAGGTTTACATTATTAGGGGAGAAAAAAAACTCCAAATCTACATGGCCCTGTGTGAAAAAGTGATTGCCCCCCCTTGTTAAAAAATAACTTAACTGTGGTTTATCACACCTGAGTTCAATTTCTGTAGTCACCCCCAGGCCTGATTACTGCCACACCTGTTTCAATCAAGAAATCACTTAAATAGGAGCTACCTGACACAGAGAAGTAGACCAAAAGCACCTCAAAAGCTAGACATCATGCCAAGATCCAAAGAAATTCAGGAACAAATGAGAACAAAAGTCATTGAGATCTATCAGTCTGGTAAAGGTTATAAAGCCATTTCTAAAGCTTTGGGACTCCAGCGAACCACAGTGAGAGCCATTATCCACAAATGGCAAAAACATGGAACAGTGGTGAACCTTCCCAGGAGTGGCCGGCCGACCAAAATTACCCCAAGAGCGCAGAGACAACTCATCCGAGAGGCCACAAAAGACCCCAGGACAACATCTAAAGAACTGCAGGCCTCAATTGCCTCAATTAAGGTCAGTGTTCACGACTCCACCATAAGAAAGAGACTGGGCAAAAACGGCCTGCATGGCAGATTTCCAAGGCGCAAACCACTTTTAAGCAAAAAGAACATTAAGGCTCGTCTCAATTTTGCTAAAAAACATCTCAATGATTGCCAAGACTTTTGGGAAAATACCTTGTGGACCGACGAGACAAATGTTGAACTTTTTGGAAGGTGCGTGTCCCGTTACATCTGGCGTAAAAGTAACACAGCATTTCAGAAAAAGAACATCATACCAACAGTAAAATATGGTGGTGGTAGTGTGATGGTCTGGGGTTGTTTTGCTGCTTCAGGACCTGGAAGGCTTGCTGTGATAGATGGAACCATGAATTCTACTGTCTACCAAAAAATCCTGAAGGAGAATGTCCGGCCATCTGTTCGTCAACTCAAGCTGAAGCGATCTTGGGTGCTGCAGCAGGACAATGACCCAAAACACACCAGCAAATCCACCTCTGAATGGCTGAAGAAAAACAAAATGAAGACTTTGGAGTGGCCTAGTCAAAGTCCTGACCTGAATCCTATTGAGATGTTGTGGCATGACCTTAAAAAGGCGGTTCATGCTAGAAAACCCTCAAATAAAGCTGAATTACAACAATTCTGCAAAGATGAGTGGGCCAAAATTCCTCCAGAGCGCTGTAAAAGACTCGTTGCAAGTTATCGCAAACGCTTGATTGCAGTTATTGCTGCTAAGGGTGGCCCAACCAGTTATTAGGTTCAGGGGGCAATTACTTTTTCACACAGGGCCATGTAGGTTTGGATTTTTTTTCTCCCTAAATAATAAAACCCCTCATTTAAAAACTGCATTTTGTGTTTACTTGTGTTATCTTTGACTAATAGTTAAATGTGTTTGATGATCAGAAACATTTTGTGTGACAAACATGCAAAAGAATAAGAAATCAGGAGGGGGGCAAATAGTTTTTCACACCACTGTATATGTGACAATTAATTTAATCTTAATTCCTGGAAAGTGTATTTATGTGTATTGTGCATGCTTTAAATTGCATTCTATACATTTGGAGTGTATATTTCAAAACTTCTGAGCTCAATAAATTTTAATAATTTCATATAAATGAATTTTATATATATATATATATATATATATATATATATATATATATATATATATATATATATAAAATGTGGTGTGACAACTTCTTAATACAACTTATTGCACAAGCCAGTATTAACCAAAAATAAGGCTTAAGTACTCGGTCAGAATCATGTGTCAGCTAAGACGCAGCACAAATCCAAATCACAAATCTCTAAATAATCCATAGTATATATCCAATCCAATAACACGACTTAAATGTCATCCCTTATAAATAAATATATAAATCTTATTCATGTTCATCCCTCAGAGACATTAATTATAACTCTTTTTTTTTTTTTTTTGAAGGAACAATGTTGGTGGGTCGACACGCCCCATTTCAGGCCTCTGCTCTTACTTCTTTGATGAAGACATACAGATTGTTTTGGACAAACTATATGACAGATCATCTGGTACCACCAGAGTCCTTGCCACCCTTCCAGAGTTGACAGGTTGAGTATATCTCATATTCCTTTTCAACTGTATTTCCCATTAAATATAAACTGATCACATGGTCATGTACTTCTCAGGTAGGAGATATGGCTCCAAGAAAGGCCTGCTGATCCTGACCAGCGGAGTGACAGCTGGTGCAGCAGAGGAATTTGTGTACATCATGAAGAAGTTTGGCCGTGCCATGATTGTAGGTGAGCCGACCTATGGCTCCTGCCAGCCACCGAACACTTTCCAACTAAGCAACAGTGATGTTTTCTTGGCAATTCCAGTCATGCACTCAGACACCACACAGGGTCCTGCCTGGGAAGGAGCTGGAATTGCCCCACATGTTGCAGTGTCTGCAAGTGAAGCCCTGGACGTGGCCAAGAGGATACTTAACAAGCACCTTATAGGCCAGAAATAATCTTTCAAAACTGGATATAGTAGGACAGCAAAATGGTCTAAAAGAGGAAGGTTAGGGATGAAGAAGCCATAATATTTACATGTTGCACTAGATTTCATCACAAAACTAGAAAACTCATATCCTTCCCGACTTTTGTTTCAATAGATTCTAATTAGAGAACACGGTTGCACACAATGGGACACTGATAAATATTATAAAATGATTTGGAATAATAATTAATTGCACAATTTCATACCTGTTGGATCACATTTAAATTTAGCACTGTCTGCTTTATCATGTTCTGTGCATGGAACTGTAATGTAATGTGTAATGTTGTAATGTAATCCCTATAATGCCTCATTAAAAATGCATTAAATAGAAATCCACATTTAGAGAAATGTCTGAAAATCACTTTCTAGTCGTGTCTTATTTATGTCTGACGGAATGGAACTGTATCGAAATGACTACAGTGGGGGGAAATATGCAGCTCTTACTGGAAGCAAATGATGAAAGCAAATGAAATGTAGATTCAAAGTTTAATAAAAAGGGATCGAATGACTTAACCCTTTACAGACCATAAAACCTCACTTTTCTTTAACACAAAGCTTATTGTAGCATTCTGCTTAATGTAAAATATTAACCTGTCCACAAGATGGCACTCTAACACTTGAGTGAGTGCTAAAGTGGTTGGAGTGCATCATGTGATGCTAAAAGACTTTAACACAACAGGGAAAGGAATGTTGTTTGTTTCTGGATGGGAATCTGAACTGGAATTGGAATGAATTGTTTTTCAGCTGATACACCGAGTTGTTTATGGACGTACAACGGAAATGACTGATGTTTGAAATTAAATGAGTCGTGATGTGAAGTCATTTCGAAACCTGCAGCTGTTATGAGTTTGAGCCAAGAAAGACAAAGAACGGTAGAATGTTTGGGCGACATGGCATTGTGGAGCCAAAAGTCTCATATTCATGTAGCCCCCTCTTGTGGCTGGGCAGTTATTGATACCATTAATGAAATAAACAGGTAGTTAAGATTGGAGGGAATTATAAAGTGAGAGCACTGGGAACAGTCATGGGGAGGCTTTTGCTGCTGATCCCTGCATAAAAGATAGATATGTGCTGCACTCTTCCAGAGTCTGGGTTCGACATGGAGTTTGCATGTTCTTCCTGTGCTTGGTGGGTTTTTTTACTCTGGTTTCCTCACACTGTCCAAAGACATGCAGATTAGGCTAATTCACATCCCAAATTGCCTGTAGTGTGTGAATGTTGACTGGAGGTCCTACCACTGTTATTGGTACCACTACTACAGAGGGTCCTGGATGGACGGATGGATGGATGGATGGATGGATGGATGGATGGATGGATGGATGGGATACACTAATACACTGGGTCATCTTCCTGCCCCAACCCCATGGGTGGTGGGAGAGTCAGACCACTGTACTGTATAAAGTCTTCTTCATGGAGTTCTCCAAGGTCCAGACTCTCTGGTGGCTAATCCATGTGTGAAGATGTCTCATGCTCATGCATGTACTTTCAGAAAAAAATAATAAATTAATGGAAAAAATCTGGTTATTCAGTATATTCATGTAGTCAGCTGACCTCATTTTTGGACACATAATGTTACAGTACATACATTGATGGATGGATGGATGGATGGATGGATGGATGGATGGATGGATCCATCCGCCTTTCTTCTTATCCTGATGTGATCACTCTGGACCAGGGTAAATCTGGACTCAGACACATGACTTGAATGCTTTTTTATTATTATTCTATTATTCTCACTGATAAGTGATTTTGTTAAGGCTACACATCTGTTTAGTTCCAATCCCTTGAGGGGAAATGCTTTTACTTTCACTATCAAACACAGTCATGACTTCTACTGGTATTTTTAAGATTGATTTTACCAAAAGTGACCTCTGATTATGATCTTTCAAATTTTTTCCGACCACATTTCTTCTTCGAAGACGATGGTTCACCAACATCTCTCCAGGTTTTAGTAATGTGTTTTAGAGACCTTAACCTAATTTTATTAACCATATATTAACCACTGCAGTAATTATCCAATGGAAGGCTCTTACAGTATCTATTCACTTAGTTAAATCCAAGAGGTGACTTTTTTTTTTTCTTTTCTTTTTTTGGATGGGCAGTGTGTTTTGTTAAAATACTGGGTTAAGTGTGGCTGGTGATCAAGCAAGTGTTGTCTACTGTTTATAAGAGCTACACTTTCCTTCTACAAGATCAATTCATCAAGAGAAATGCTTTTGCAGTTTGTCCTCGTATTGGAATTCATTCTTATCAGTGTAATTGTTGGAAAAAATAAGCTACATACTGTAAGCATCTCAGTCAAAAGAGGCCGCAATATTTTTGCTTTTGCAGTAAGATTTAAGAATTATGTTTGGATATTCTGATCATTCTACAGTACTTCCTTATTCTAGCTGCTATTGTTATCCTGAATGACTATTACTGTATCTTCCCAAAGAGGAAGTGTGTGTGCCAGCCAGGTTTTTATAAAGGAATCTTCATGGGAGGATGTAGAATTGTTTGCAGTTAATAGCACTTTCTCACTTCCTCATGTCTTTGTTTTGGGATGATGATGGAAGACCATCTGGAGAGCTTTTCTTTAGAATTTCCTCAGGAAAACGGGGCTCTGTGTGGTGATGTAATGAATATGAGAGCGCAAATGACTTGAAGTCTAAAATGCTTTTCTGTCTAACTAGCCTGTCATTAGTTTTAATACTGTGGGAAACTCTAAAATAATCTTTATTTTTACTATTCAATTCAATTTAGTGCAATTTTCTTTTATCTGTATGGTCACGCTCACAAAGCAGCTTAACAGAATAAAAATAAAAGAAAAGTAAATTTAAAGGGAAAAGTATAAAACTGTAATTATCAGTTTAATGATGTTGTACTGGTGATGAATTGGCATGCCAGTCCAATTCCAGTGCATCATGCACACAAGCAACTTTGTCTGGGACAATGTTGGAGAAAACACACAGATACCAGGAATGAAATATCAACTCTACATTGACAGAAATCTGTGCTCAAGATCAAATTAAGCCTGATCAGGCACATCAAAATTAATATTTGTTAAGATGATTTTTATTATTCTTTCTGACCACAATCATCAATGAGCCTAAATTATTATTTTTCTAGTTCACTTTAAAAGACAGCAAGTCAAGACAGTGGTGTACGGGGCGGGCTCTGGGAAAGACATCTTGAAAAGTGGCGAGATAATCAGTAATCATGATTTTTCAATTAAATATTAATTATTGTTTCTACAATACACAGGCCTTTATGGGTTTTGGACATATGTGAATCAAACAATACTAAAGGCTTCACTGACTAAATTAATTATATGTAATGTATGGTATTTTTAATGGTTAAAACTGGTTTGTGCCAATGACCAGACAATGATTCATAAAATTTTTTCATTCACTTTCATTCACTTTTTTTTTTTGCTAATGTATTTTAGTTAAATAAAACATTTCTATTGAGTCCTTATAGTTATTACCATTAATGACTAATGCTAATAATGACTTGTCATTTAAATTCAGTGAGTTAAATGTAAACCACAATCATTTAAAAAATAAAGTACCCTATAATAATGTACTGTACAATAACTTCATTATTATCCTTATGTGATGTTTCACCATGAAGGAAAGTGAATATTGTTATCTTATATTTTACATGCTGTAAACACAATAATGTAATTTAATCACACCCACTTCACTTGAAGAAAACACTATGTGCAGGTCAGGGGGTCTGACTTTACCAGTGTTAAGAACAACTGCTGCACGTGATTGAAGTTTGTTTGTTTGTTTGTTTGTTTGTTTGTTTGTTTGTAAACACAAACATCTCACATTCATATTCATCCCTCGCACTCATAATGAGTATGTGTTAAGACATCTGATGTAATACATGTAAATGCACTTCAAATGTGTTCCTTATATCATCTTTGTGGTGTATATTTTCCTGTTACATCATGACCTTCACATTGTCCCTACGTGCCACAGGTAAAAATCAAGTGGGCATTGACTTTGGGCTAATTCCACTTCATGAAAATATTGATCTCACCCTTACAGGAGGAAACCAGTCTACGGTTCCAAGCATAGCTTAGTAGGGGAAACTGGGAAAAGTTGAAACAGGGGGCACTGGCTCCAATCAAAAACATGCTAAACCGATGGCACTCATACTGCACATGCTCTGTTCGACCCTGCTCCCTCACTGGGAAAAGAGAAGAAAATTTCAACATTTGCTGCTGCATTTATTGGAAAAACATGTGTTTTGGGGGTATTTTTCATGACCAGGATGTTTTGTTATACTGTCTTGACCTTTTGTTTGAATCACTGTTTTGTTGACATGTTGTGTGTGCATGTATCATGGTCAGTGTTCTGTTATTGCTGGTATTGTTGGGGACAGTTGTGGCTGTCCTCAAGCTAAACAGTCATGTGAAAACAGACAATATACATGATAATTTTCAACATTTTAGACCCTGAGGAGGAGGACATGAGTGGTACTGTACATGCCAAGAAAGTTTTTCTTAATTACAAGAAGTGTGGCTGCACTGCAAAACTCATGGGCACACAGAGACTGTGCACCAAGAAGGACTTTTTATAACATGCCAAAAATGTTTACCCTTTTTAAGATAGTTCTTAGAATTGTTCCAGAAGACAGCCCTTTTGAGGGGGCATGTTGTGTGCCATTCTAAGATACATGTGTGCTAAAATAGTTAATAATATTACTGCAACCCTGCATACAGGATAAAGGGGTGTAGACAATGAGTGAGTGAGTGGGTGAGTGAGGGGGTTAACAATATTAGTAATACTGTTATTTTTAATGAATACATACAAGCACAATAAATACATGTTGAAAGAAAGATAAAAGTGTGTTGCTCTGCAAATTGTCTTGCACTAGAGAGAGAGAGAGAGAGAGAGAGAGAGAGAGATTGCATAGCAACTGTAACCTTTAGTCATTGATTCAGGGTAGAATCATTCTATAGATAAACCAACAAACGTCTTATTATTAGTATTAAGGGGGTAGCTCGGTGGTTAAGGCATTGGACTACGGTTCGGAAGATCCCAGGTTCAAACCCCACAACCACCAAGTTGCCACTGTTGGACCCTTGAGCAAGGTCCTTAACCCTCAACTGCTCAGATGTGTAATGAGATAAAAATGTACGTCGCTCTGGATAAGAGCGTCTGCCAAATGCCTAAATGTAAATGTAAATGTATTAATAAATAAATGAATAATGTCACTCTCACTTATCGTCTTTATCACTTTATCCTGTATACATGGTCGCGGAGGACTTGGAGCCCATCCCAGGAGATGAGGGCACGAGGCAGGGTACACACAATTACTGTAGCTTAATCTGCATGTCTTTGGGCTGTGGGAGGAAACCAGAGTACCCAGAGGAAACCCTTCAAGCATGAGGAGAACATGCAAACAGACAAAAAAAAAAAAACATAAGTTGGTAACTGAAATTTTATTTGTATGTCAAGTGTAATCGCAACATAAGTCCAGAGATATATAATCGGTGTACCCTGCCTTGTGCCCTAAATCTCCTGGGATAGGCTCCAGGCCCCCATACCCTTGGGTCTGCATCATCAGTTATCGGGTCTGCATGGACTGCACTTGTGGTTGCATTAGAATGTTGAAAGAAGTCCTAAAAAAGTGGCGAGGCATTTTTTTTTTTTTTTTTTCGTGGAGGGGTTGAAATTTGACACCAGGTCTCTCTCCTTGTGCCGAGTCCTCGCCTGTTGAGAGTTACAGCGAGCTTCAGCCTCACCGTCGCGGAAAGCGAGCGAACTCGTTTGATCTGTTTTCGAACTCCTGTTCGAAACGCGTTTGAAGTTGTTGTTTTTTTCTTTGATGTTTTTTTTCCCCTGTGTGTGTGTGTGTGTGTGTGTGTGTGTGAAACCGTGCGAGTGCAGAAGTGCCGCGCGCGCGCTGAGGTTCTCCGTCTCCGTGTAAAGGAGGAGCGCCACATCTGGGAACTCCTGAGGAATCCGCTACAACAGGGGGACAGACGGACAAACATCCGCCTCTGTGTGTTTCATCCTTTTCCCCGTTTTTGTTGTTGTTGTTTTTCTCTGTTGGCGGGACGCACCGGGGAGAATGTAAACTCGGTTTATTTTACTGAGGACTGATTGTTTTTTTGCGCGACTAAGACTAAGACTAAGACTAAGGATGGCGAGCTCTGGGAAGAGTGTTCTCCCTGTACTGGTTGTTTTGGGGATTTTGCTTTGCTCCAGCACTGGTGTGGCTCAGGGTCAGGAAGAGGACCAGGAGAGGTCTTGTCAAGGTGCCTTCGACTTGTATTTTGTCCTTGACAAGTAAGTTCATTTTGGTAGAGTTTAATAATCTTATCCGAGATTAAAGATTGTTCCAATTTTGTTTTTTGTTTTTCTATTGTTCATGCATATTACAGTAATGATGACATCAAAACTATATAATAATCTGTTCTACATTGTGTCAGATCTTTATTATGATCATTTGTCCAACACCACTCTTTCTTTCTTTCTTTCTTTCTTTCTTTCTAATGTGCTTGTTGTCTCTGTAAAAACATCTGATCTAAGCACTCTACTCTATCCGATCCGTCCCTGTGGTTTTGTGTGGCTGGGATGTATTTGATAACTTGTGCTGACTAAGCGGTTCACACAATCTCCTTGTGAGTTCGTTTTTTTTTCTTTTCTTCTCTCTGGATTTGCACATCCAAGAGTTATAGAGCTCAGAAAGACAATTTATTTTCCTATATCTCACAGGATCTTGTTTTCCAGGTTTTTGAGTTAACCAGGGCCTTTAAGTATTCATGGCCTACTTTTTGGCGCAGACTCCAATGCCACATGGGAAATGTCTGTGGTGTCCAAACTCAGCATTCATCCTTAGGGTAAAATAAACACAACTGGATTTTTTACTTCTTTAAAACAGTGACGTTTCTTCACCGACTGATTTAAAATGAATACATCCTAACAATTTAGTTTATAGATCACGTACAGTACAGTAGATGATGGTCAAAATGAATAGTTCTGGAACAGCCATCTGACGCTCATCAAAACTATCTTTTATTTTAAATTCCTACAAAAATGTATTATATTATTATGTAAATGCTTACTGTGCTCAGTGTTCTGACCTCCACAGTCAGGGTTCGATTCCCAACTTGGGGTCTGTGCGCATGTTCTTCCCATGCTTGGTGGGTTTCCTCTTGGTACTCTGGTTTCCTCCCACAGTCCAAAGACACAATTGGTGTTCCCAAATTGACCGTAGTATATGTGCATGTGAATGTTGATCCTACCGCAGTCATACAATGGGGATAAATACAATGTTAATTACCACTGGCATCCATGGTCACTAGTTGGACTAAAGAGGTTCCTAGATGGATGGATGGATGGATGGATGGATGGAGAAGTGCTTATTAGCATTACTTCTATTCGCATACCCAAACAGTGCACAGCCAAAGAAAATTTAAGTGTTTTGTTTCAGAATCAAGGTTGTGTCCTGCATAACAAGGAAAAGGAATTTCAATGCTTTTACAAGGTTTAGGAAATGTGATAATTACTAAGCCCAGGTGGTTTGCATACCCACAACTGCAGGCTCATAAAACTGCATTCTATCTTTTATATGGATGTGTGTGTGTCATTCTTGACCAATAGAATCATAATTATCCAGTTGGTCCCATGATCCCAAAGCATCCCAAAGGAAAAAGTGATCTAATTTATGAATGACTGCAACTAGAACCGAGTAATGGTTAGTTCATTTTTGTTCTTAACCCTGGCTTTTAATAGCTGATTATCCCAAAACAATAAGTTTTGACTCTTTTTTAATCCCTATGTGATAATGAGCTATGGTAGTGTGTATAACTGTGTATATGATGAAATTGTCTCCTTTCAGTACGGTTTGTTGCTTTATGCCCCATGGTCCCTACGAAAGACTCTGGATTCATTATAATGCTGAGCATGAACATGTATTTCCTGTACGAATAAACAAAGGATCCCCAAAATAAAACAGGGAACAAGAGTTCTGCAGAATTAGAAGTACGCTTTTAACATACTTCTGCTTTCGTAGAATTGTGCAATACAGTAAATGGGAAAAAAAAGCTATAAAAATTGAATACAACCACAAGCAGCAATCATGGGGTCCAAGCACTTTCATGAAGGAAAAAAAACCACACACGTCCGTAATAGTATTTACAATATCAAGCTTAATTACAAGCTCACTAGGGTACTAGGGTATCCAGTGGGTACAGATGTTAACTTCTTGGTTAGTGTCACTTTCCAATAATATATTGAAAAGAATGAAATCATATATACTTCCAGGCATTAATATAGTGAGTAGATAACGGTTTTAAAACCTCCCAGGAAGACATATATGGTGGTCGAGTCTTTTGTGAGAATTTATGGAATTTATGGAAAACAAAACACGATGGGAGGTAGAGGTGACATCATGAGGAGTGGAGTATTTACAGTATAGTGTGTTGCATGCTTGGACCCTGCGTTATTGTTCACAATACAGTACATGTAACGCTAAAAACCTTTCCTGTAACAACATCGTTCAGATACCAACTAAACTTATGGTATACATTTGCAGCTATAAATTTAACCACAAGCTAATTCTACAATTGTACAAGTAAGCACTGTATAACTTTATTTGGTTAGCATGAAATGCTACTAATGCAAATAGATACTAAGTATCACAGTACATCTAATGAATACAAAAACCAGATCTCTTGGGACAGTTAGCAGTTTTCAATATGAGAGGGATACGAAGTGACGGCATGGTGGCTTAATAGTCAGCACTGTCGCATTACGCCTCCAGGGTCTGGGTCCGGGTTCCCGCCTCGGGTCTGTGCGCACGGCGTTCACACGTTCTCCCCGGGTTTCTTCCAGTTACTCCAGTTTCCTCCCACAGTCCAAAGACATCCAGATGAGACTAACTGGTGTTCCCAAAATGTGTGAATGTTGATTATGGTCATAAAAAATGGGAATAAAAATACAATGCTTACCATAGTTGGACTACAGAGGTTGATGGATGGATGGATGGATGGATGGATTTATCACAGTACAACTTTATTCTATGTAGTTATATTGCTCACTATTGCAACCATTACATTATCATGCATTACAGTTTGTTTAAACCATCCAGATTGCGATTTTAGGATTAATTTCAAGTTGTTTCGTATAACTAATAACACTGTTCTAGACTGGGCAGGTCAAGCTTTCAGTACTTTTAGAAACCACCGTTATGTAGACGTTTCAGAAATCGACAATTCTGTAATTCTGTAACAGTGCCATTCAGCAAACGTCCCTTTCATGTGCGTCCCTACAGGAGACTTTAAAAATAGTCAGCTTTAGCTGTTTTTCAACCAAGCGTTCTTTACTTTAAACTAGCCAGAGCATTGCGTCATGCATTTCATGCCAGAGCTTCACGACAGCTGCAACGGGTAAATTCAACCCGTGACACACTTGTTTTTCTAGGACACCTTGCGAGCCAGATGATGGGCCTGGATTCAGCCATAGTTGTTACCACACTGCTACAGAATCTTTGTAGGTGAAGTGTATAGCAGGAGGAGAAGTAGTGCTGGGCTTGGGTCTAAAAAACTGTACAAGTATACAGTAAATAGAAAGAGAAATAAAATAGTGCAGGGTGCTGTAGATTCCAAGGCTGAAAGTGTTTGGTTACAAACTATGATTCCCAGTTCCCATAAATTCGGATGTGAGCCATTTAACTGGGATTCAAATCAATGAAATCAGAAGAAATGCTATTATAACCAATTATCTTCACAATGACCCTTTTTCTTTTATTTCTACCCAAGACTATGTTGGAAAATGAAGTTGTAGGGATTTTTTTTTTTTTTTTTGGCTTGCTGTTGGTTTACTGTTCTTATAAATAGTACGTTTCTTTTAGAGCTTCAGTTAACATCCTTATAAGGCACATGATTCACAAAGGGTTAATAAGGAGCAAGTTGTCAGTTCTCTAGTTAATCTGGGGCCTGAAGTACGGATGATCCGGAGTTTAGAGTACTGCTGACTCGGCACAAAATGTGTAACTGCTAATTCTCCATTCCTGCTCTCCTTCTCCATCGCTCAGCGTTTTCTTGGAGTTTTGCCCGAAACTGAATTAGAAAGCATGACATCATCCATAAGGAATGTTCTCTTCTTAGATAAGGACCTGCACGTCAATACCTTTGTGATGTTTGTCTCTTTTTTTTCTTTGATCATACATCATACAGGGCATGGAACTGTGTTGGAGAATTAAGTCAAGCTGAGCAAGATGAGTGCTTAGCTCTGCTGAGTCAGCTAATTCAAGTTTTGAATTATACTCATGTGTACACACAGTATGTATTTGGGAGCATTAGTTGTCTTGAGAAATGTTATGCTGCAACCGGCCAAATCATACACTGGTAGTAGGTGAGTCAGAAAGTTTGATTAAACACACTCATTTTCAGACCAGTTCAGCCAATTTCTCCACATGTTATCTTTTCTTTCCCTGTCTGTAATACTAACTCTTACAGTACAGTACCTGTACACATGCTGCTGTACTGTATGTGGGAGACATCAATCCGCCTAGTGAAATTAACACCACATATGATTTACATCATACATCATACTGTCGCTGCTTACAGTCTCCTTCAAAACAACACGTGCTGTTTGAAATCCGAGTCTCTGAATCTCATAGAGTCAATTAAAATGAGATCAAAGCAGGAGTGCCACAAAATATTTCATCAAGGATCTCAAATGAAAATGGCCACTTCCTCCCCGATCATTGTTTGGACAGGTGAGGAAACTGCTAGCTAGGCACCGATCCTAGGATTGCTGGTACCCCAGAAAAAGCTCGCTCGTCCAAGATAAACAATCTCCATCATGAGGTTATGGAGCCTAAAGTTGAAAACGGTGACAAGTCCGCTATCTGACCCTCGTATCCGTAGTTATGAGTTATGTTTGCTCTTCTTTGGGTTTTACTTTGTTTTGCTTTGCTTTGTTTTACTCTGTGCTGGCTTGTCTTTTTGTCGACTCTGGAAAACCACACTCCCAGTTTACCTTCGGTGAATCAGCCCAATGTGTTTGATTAGTGAAACGAATTCAGCGGAGAGCTTTTATGAAGATTAGAGAATTGGAATACAAGCAAACATTTCACTGCGTGTTGTACTTGTATAACTATGCATGTGACAAATAAAGAATCTTGAATCTTGAATCTTGAATCTTGAAACATTCAATGACATTTGCAGCTAAAACATCTCCAGGGACTAATCAGTCGTCAGGTTATATTTTCTTCCAGAGACCTTTTTAAGACATGTTTAACTGTCTAGGAAACTGCGAGCTGTGGTTGATGTCTAGACTTGTAGACTGTTACGTCACCCAAGTTAACCAATTTTCAAGTGTTTTCTGGAGGTGAAGGTCCCCTAAAGTTGGCTGACTCAGAAAGTTGGAGCAGATAATAATGAATCACCCATGCCTCCCTCGAAGTGCAGAGACAGGAAGTGTTCAACCTTCACAAGGATTTTACTGCTTTGCCTGAAGTCAGGGAACAGTGAGGGGTAGAACGAGAGGGGCCGCGTAAAAGCACAAACACATCACATCCTGTAGGATTTCAATCTCCTTATCATGACTTAGACTGTCCGGGTCTGGAGAGTGAGTGTGAACAGATTGATGACCGTTTTGACCCCTGTTCTCCTCAGGTCAGGAAGTGTTAAACACCACTGGCATGAGATCTACTCATTTGTCGAGAGTTTGGCTGAGAAATTCATCAGGTACTCGTGAATTCTTTGTCATTTCTGGCATGTAGTGTTGGGATTTTACAACATTTTTAGTATATATATATATATATATATATATGTAAGTGGTATTAGGTATTACTATTAATGCCTGTCTTTTGTATCATAGCCCCTTGCTTCGAATGTCCTTCATCGTGTTTTCGAGCAGAGGAAACACAATAATGAAGCTGACCGAAAACAGGTAGGTCTGACTAAGGCACAATAATAAATTGTTGTATAGTAGTGCATGCAAAGCCGAAATCTGACCCATCTGTTTTTTAAATCAAGTACCGCAGGACCACATTCCTACTAAGGGACCCATCAATAACCAGGCAGTGGACAGTTTTAGGCAAAACACGAAGGAGGTTACTGTTACACACGGGTGATTCAAATACTAAACAACTGGTTGGTTAAATTGCTAAACAAGATAGAAATCAATCAATCTATATAATAAATCTATATAATGCAAGTTATATAGAAGACTGAGCTGCATTAGCAGAAATATACAATAAATCTGAAAGGTCCTGTATTAAAGATAGAATGGCAGTGCAGTATGTGCATGTGTGATTTGTTATGTAATTTAAAAAAATAATAAAACACGTATTGCTCTAACTGCTGTAGATGACTTTTAATTAGATTACTTTTTTATTATTATTAAGCGTAAGTAATTTTAGGTATTAAAATCGTCTTGGATTGGTACATGGGTGAGATAAAATGTTCTCGTTTGTGTTTTGTTTTTCCAAGGGAGCTCATAACCAAAGGCCTGAATGTCCTAAAAAGAGAAATCCCAGGAGGAGATACCTTCATGAACCTTGGCCTGCAAAAGGTTCCCCGTTTATTCTATTCAATCTCTGTACAGTCAGGCAGTTAATACTTTGGCAGAAGCTCTAAGAGGCTATAAAGCAAATCACTGAATTATTTTTATGTATTTTTTAATCGATGCATCTAATTACATTACTGTACATCCTGTAGGATCTGTTTACATGGATTGTAATATTTTACAAGTAATCAATGAAACTACCTTCAACTAAGTAAATATTATCCATGCACACACTTGATTTACTGTAATTGTTGATTCTACCTGTCTTGACGTAAGCAATATCATGCTAGAGGGAGTGCTGTTGTGCTGAATATCAGCACGGCTGTGATGTGGTCATAGACACAAGGGTGCAGCCTGGGCGCAGAACCTCAAGTTTAGGTCCACAAACACCATTTATTATCAAAAGATTGTGATTTGTTGATTTATTTAATCGATCCAACTGGTTCGACTCACGAGGCATGACTGGCAGAGCTGACTACCGGCAGTTAGCACCCAGCAGTTAATTACTGTAACAAGGGGGAACGTACTGTAGGTTTAACTGGGTAAAATGGAGCCAGAAGATGAGGAGAATAAAGAATGGAGCTATCAGCTGTCTTTCAGCTTCCTGGAGTTGAAACACAGGGTTGATTGTTAGAACTGTGACGCGAGACAGTACGTAGAGTAAAACGTCCCAGTGCTGTTATGCTCTGTTATCAGCACTCATGGAATGGGTCTCGTCCAATCAGATTACTCGGTGAGAACCTGCAGTTGTATAATTCAGTCAAAAAAGCCAGTCATTTGGAAATGGCGGTGGTTAAAGTGTGATAAAATCCTTCTGGAAATGCTGTCTTCATCTACCAAATTAAATAAATCAATTAGGAAATTAATGAGGTTTCTCACCTCGGGTTCCTCCAGGTACCTCTGGTTTCCTCCCACAGTCCAAAAACATGCAGATTAGGGTATAGGTGTTCCCATATTGCCTGGAGTGTGTGAATGAGTGTGTGTGTGTGTGAATGAGTGTGAACGGCTCCACGTATAAAGGATAAGCAGCACAGAAGATGAATGAATGAATTTTTAGAGAATGAACGATGACTACCCATCACATGACACATCACAGCACTTATTTACTACCCATCACATGACACATACACACCTAATTATTTACCTATAATTATCAGTTGTGTTTTATTCCTTCGTAAACATGTTTTCAGTGTGATGTGTTTTGCGTGTCTGTGTTCATGTGTATTAATTATGTTGTCATCATTCACAGGCGAATGAACAAATTTATCATGAGAATTTTGGTGAGTCACAATTATAAAGCTTAACGCCTCGGTTACTGAATCCAAGATTCGGTTCTAATAAATATCACCAATAAAACCTGATCTCATTTTTTAGGCAAAGCAAGTGTGATTATTGCATTAACGGACGGGGAACTCAATGAGGAGCAACTTGTAAGAGCACAACAGGAGGTAAAAATCCCTGAGCAGCATTTTACATCACATTTAGACATGGCATTGGGCAGGGGCAGCTCAGTGGTTCAGGTGTTGGACCAAAAACAATAAGTTGGGCCCTTGAGCAAGGCCCTTAACCTCAGATGCATGAAGGATCTGGATGAGGGCATACATGGTCAATGCGCGGCGGCACGGTGGTGTAGTGGTTAGCACTGTCGCCTTGCACCTCCTGGGTCCGGGTTCGATTCCCGGCCAGGCTCGATTCCCGTCTCTGCATGTTCTCCCCGTGCTTGGTGGGTTTCCTCCGGGTACTCCGGTTTCCTCCCACAGTCCAAAGACATGCAGATTAGGCTAATTGGCGTTCCCAAATTGACCATAGTGTGTGAATGAGTGTGTGTGTGTGTGTGTGTGTGTGTGTGCTCTGTGATGGATTGGCACGCTGTCCAGGGTGTACCCCGCCTCGTGCCCTGAGTCTCCTGGGATAGGCTCCAGGTCCCCGCGACCCTAAATACAGGATAAAGCGGTATAGAAGATGAATGAATGAATGAATGAATGTTCAATGCAATATTGCTGTAAGGCTTAAAAATACAGCTGTACACATCATTGTTGTTGTTGTTGTTGTTGTTACAGGCTGCCAGAGCCAGAACCTTGGGAGCCATCGTGTATTGTGTCGGAGTGAAAGACTTCAATGAGACACAGGTGCTCAAGCCAGCTCTTTGTCACTACACCCTGCATGCTGTCTTGATTCCGTCTGCGTTATCATTTTTCCGCGCGCACGTGCTCCATGGAACCGACAGCAACTCTTGGTGTTTTTGTTTTACTGTAGCTCGCTACCATCGCAGACACCATCGAGCACGTGTTTCCTGTGACAGGAGGATTCCAAGCTCTCAGAGGCGTGATCGACTCGGTAAACAAAGGCTCCTACTTAATAAAAGACAGATGAAGTGAACGCTACACACTTCTAACGCAACCACAGGCATTCTCAGTATGACATTTATACCATTCCATTTCAGCAGAGTTCTGCTTCAGTTCTGCAAATGGTTTAAGTCAAATTCTTTAAAAATCATTTTTCAATCCTTTTTATTGTTTTTTTTTTTTTTTTTTTTTTACAGATTATCAGAAAATCCTGTATTGAGATCTTGGCAGTTGAGCCTTCCAGCGTATGCGCAGGAGGTAATAAAAGTCGAAATTAAATTCACTTTCTCATTTGCTAAGAACCGTCAGATGGAAATCCTTACAATGCTATAATATTGATCTTTTTTTTTTTCCAATCTAATTTACTCTCCACTCATTTTCTCTGGTGTGCAGTAAATGGTAGTTAACATAATCCAGTATTGCTTTCGGCACCAATGAAGAAAAAGTGCATGTACTGTACAGTGCATAGTCAATACACTGACAAGGACATATTTTAGGTATATTTTAGAATAAGCGAACACTGTTCCTGAAATGCATGTACTTTTTGATATCAATCCATTATTGATTCACTCAATCAAGTGGCCACTTCATTAGGTACACCTTGCTAGTACTTGGTTAGACCAATTTTTGCCTTCTTTATGACTCATACTGTATATTCAGCAAGAAAACATTCTTATGCGGACATATTTTAGTCCATATTGCAGATAGTTGAACAGGTGTACCTAATGAAGTGGCCAGTGAGAGTACTGTATATTTATATATATTATATATATATATATATATACAGTGGTGTGAAAAACTATTTGCCCCCTTCCTGATTTCTTATTCTTTTGCATGTCTGTCACACGTAAATGTTTCTGCTCATCAAAAACCGTTAACAATTAGTCAAAGATAACACAATTGAACACAAAATGCAGTTTTTAAATGAAGGTTTACGTTATTAAGGGAGAAAAAAAACTCCAAATCTACATGGCCCTGTGTGAAAAAGTGATTGCCCCCCTTGTTAAAAAATAACTTAACTGTGGTTTATCACACCTGAGTTCAATTTCTGTAGTCACCCCCAGGCCTGATTACTGCCACACCTGTTTCAATCAAGAAATCACTTAAATAGGAGCTACTTGACACAGAGAAGTAGACCAAAAGCACCTCAAAAGCTAAACATCATGCCAAGATCCAAAGAAATTCAGGAACAAATGAGAACAAAAGTAATTGAGATCTATCAGTCTGGTAAAGGTTATAAAGCCATTTCTAAAGCTTTGGGACTCCAGCGAACCACAGTGAGAGCCATTATCCACAAATGGCAAAAACATGGAACAGTGGTGAACCTTCCCAGGAGTGGCCGGCCGACCAAAATTACCCCAAGAGCGCAGAGACAACTCATCCGAGAGGCCACAAAAGACCCCAGGACAACATCTAAAGAACTGCAGGCCTCACTTGCCTCAATTAAGGTCAGTGTTCACGACTCCACCATAAGAAAGAGACTGGGCAAAAATGGCCTGCATGGCAGATTTCCAAGGTGCAAACCACTTTTAAGCAAAACGAACATTAAGGCTCGTCTCAATTTTGCTAAAAAACATCTCAATGATTGCCAAGACTTTTGGGAAAATACCTTGTGGACCGACGGGACAAAAGTAGAACTTTTTGGAAGGTGCGTGTCCCGTTACATCTGGCGTAAAAGTAACACAGCATTTCAGAAAAAGAACATCATACCAACAGTAAAATATGGTGGTGGTAGTGTGATGGTCTGGGGTTGTTTTGCTGCTTCAGGACCTGGAAGGCTTGCTGTGATGGATGGAACCATGAATTCTACTGTCTACCAAAAAATCCTGAAGGAGAATGTCCGGCCATCTGTTCGTCAACTCAAGCTGATGCGATCTTGGGTGCTGCAGCAGGACAATGACCCAAAACACACCAGCAAATCCACCTCTGAATGGCTGAAGAAAAACAAAATGAAGACTTTGGAGTGGCCTAGTCAAAGTCCTGACCTGAATCCTATTGAGATGTTGTGGCATGACCTTAAAAAGGCGGTTCATGCTAGAAAACCCTCAAATAAAGCTGAATTACAACAATTCTGCAAAGATGAGTGGGCCAAAATTCCTCCAGAGCGCTGTAAAAGACTCGTTGCAAGTTATCGCAAACGCTTGATTGCAGTTATTGATGCTAAGGGTGGCCCAACCAGTTATTAGGTTCAGGGGGCAATTACTTTTTCACAGAGGGCCATGTAGGTTTGGATTTTTTTTCTCCCTAAATAATAAAACCCCTCATTTAAAAACTGCATTTTGTGTTTACTTGTGTTATCTTTGACTAATAGTTAAATGTGTTTGATGATCAGAAACATTTTGTGTGACAAACATGCAAAAGAATAAGAAATCAGGAGGGGGGCAAATAGTTTTTCACACCACTGTATATGTGATGAGGAAACCTGGAAGAAGCATTTCCTCAACAGGAACATTAGCTCATTGTGGTTTGGGCCTCGCCACATGATTGTTTTAACATGAAGCTCAGTGTGAATTCAGAATCGTCCAAATGTATCCAAATCTATAAAATGCACTGATGTTTAAAAGGTGAGCATGATCATGAAAGAGTTTTTCGAATGAATGTTTCAGAGTCATTCCAAGTGGTGGTTCGAGGCAACGGCTTTCTGCACGCCCGTAAAATAGACCAGGTGCTGTGCAGCTTCAAGATCAACGATACTGACACCTTAAGTAAGTCTTTTTTTTTTTTTTTTTTTTTTAATCGTAAAATTACATCGCCGTAGAATTGATTATTTTGTGTTTTATAATCCTAATATGTGTTCAAGTTTCTATCAAGCAATTATCTCATACTTTGTCTCATCAGACGTACGGCCGGCCGATATAGAAGACACGTACATGCTGTGTCCAGCGCCGAGTATAAGTGAGGTTGGGAAGTAAGTGAGATGGAAGAAGAAGGCTGATTCACATTAGTACACACATAGTCCTAATGCCTGCCAGAGGTCACATTCCAGCTCCTCCTCCTCTTCCTCCTCCTCCTCCTCCTCCTCCTCAGCCTCTTACATAAACTAAAGCTTTTGCTTATAATTTACTCCCTTTGTTTTGCAATCCTTGTTTTCTTTATGCTTTCAGACACCAATAGTTAAACCTTATATCTTCTACCCTTCATTATTGTCTGTCACCATGCTCCTGTGTTTTCTCGTCTCGTGTTATCGACCTGCAGTGAACTAATTGCACGTTTGCTTTCCACAAACTCTCTGACCCTCCATCGCTATTTTACTCCGAACCACAATGGCGCTTTCATCATTTATCATTCATTTTGTCTTTCTTCTCTTGATTACCGCTACCAGGCCTGCCCTACAGTACTCACACTGATATCATTCATCTTAGACCATAAACAGTCTCAGCCTTTGTGCTCGTGCCTTCCGAATTTTTTATTTCCTGAAAAAATAAACCTAATACTGTATATCTCTGTCTCTTTCTGTCTGTCTGATCAAATCCCTAATTCATATTCCCTCTCACACACTTCTGATTTTAACGTCACTGTTTGAATTTTTTTCCCAAATTTCTGTAAGTACCGCACTTCCTGTCCTCCTAAACATTCATGCTTATTATTAAGGGTTTAAACACTCTCAAGTGAGCGTATTTACTTTCCATTTACTATTCACTTGGTGAAATCTGTTTAATTTCATTTAAACATGGATATAAAAATAAAATGAACAGTACTGTATATGTAATAAAATAATATAATTTGTGCAAGGGAATCTGATAAATGCATGTTATTTTGCACTAAAAATGGTTGTTGTATTTGGCCGAATATTTGACGAAAAATAAGCCTATAACATACTGTATGTATAACATTTATTTAAACAATATAACTTACAGTATAAATCACAGACATGTGTTTGAAAGGAGTCTTTATAATCATTTATCATATAGGATCCTAGGGATTTTGTAAATAGAGTGAAACTGATATGAAAGGTTGGAACGAGGGGTGTTCAAGTCAAACCAGGACTTTTAATTGTGCAGAATAAGGGAACACAGTTGTGAAAGTAAAACCATCCTCTATATAATCCCCTGCTACACTAATGCACTTATCCCAGCATTTCACTAGTGCTTGGATACCATCAATGTACAGTATGATTGGTATGCTTGCTTCACTTCCAAAACGCTGGCCTCCCAGGAATTCCCTTATTGGCCCAAATGGCTTGGAGTGCGATCAGGAATGTACAGGGAATGTGGCAATAACTCCCAGCTGAGTTCCTGTAATGTGCGAGTGGTGTCCCAGTCCCAGTTTGATTTGAACACAAAAGGATGCAAATCACATGATGGGACCTGACGTTTAAAGGGGGTATCAAGTTGTGATGTGAACAAATCTTGTGTTTTCTGTCTGTATCAGGGTGGTTTATCTCCAAGTGAGCATGAATGAAGGTCTGTCGTTCATCACCAGCTCTGTGCACATCACCACAACCGAATGTGTAAGTATACAATAAGTAAAAGAGGCGATTACAATCACTGTAAGCACTGTGAATATTTCCATAATTCTGTAAAGCTGCTTTGCAACAATGACGATAAGATAATTTTGTTCGTATAGCGTTAAGCGAGCTGATTGGCCGAGCTCTCTCAGGGGGGAGGGACGAGAGGTGTTTGTGCTCCCACATTAATCACGGCTCTACAGCCAATCAGGGGCATCTGTGAGTTCGCGCACGCGGAAGGAGCGGCTAGCGCTTTCCTCCGAGTGTGTTACTCCTCCCCTAATGGCAAGCAGTTCGAAAAGATGCGGTCGGCTGATGTCGCGCAGTTCGGAGGAAACACGTGATAGTCTTCGCCCTCCCGACCGAGTGGTAGTGGTAGCCTTAATGTGGGCGCCCCCTAGTGACGGGGAGGAATTGGACACGACTAAATTGGGGAGAAAATTGGAGAAAAAAAAAATAATAATAAATAAATAAATAAAAGATTGCCCTTCACTGGGAATAAGGGAGCTGATTGATTGAAACACCTGAATTCAATAATTCACAGGTTTGGCCAAATACTTTTCTCCATATAGTGTATATTAGGTACAATTAGCTTATTTCTCTACTTTTCTATTTTGCTCTTTTCTTAGCTTGACCGTCTTCTTCTCCTTAAATTTTGCCAAAGGGGTCTCTTTTGCTCACTGTGAGTTCTTTTTCCCCCTCTTTGCTCTTTCTACAGCCAAACCACAAGGACTCTAGAGATTAACTAACCCAAAATCTCCTACAGACTCCTTTAAACTGAATTTGAGAGGCAGCAGGCACTTAGCCACAAAGAAGAAACATCACGATTATGGTCTTAATGGGTTTAAGACAGGGCATGTTTTTCCACTAACCTTACTGGTTCGACTATGCCCTGCTCTCAATTGAAACATTGGTCAGGAGGGTACAGTATTGTAGAGATGGTTTGCCAGTCATTATTTAAAGTAATAAAACACTTTTCTTTGTTTTTCTCTCTCCCGCTTTCTCCCGAAGTTTGACGGTACTATTCTTCTGATTAGTCTGCTGGTCCTGTTCCTGTTGCTGGCGTTGTTGTTCATGTGGTGGTTCTGGCCCCTGTGCTGCACAGTAGTAAGTCTACACCTCATTGACTCCTTTAAATTGAAGTTCTTTTTTTGGTCTGCCTTCTCTCATGACTTCCAAGATCTTAATAAAAGACCTCTATGGCTAATTTCAAGTGGAATAAAATGTACAGGGAGAGTTCTTGATTCTGTGGCTGTACTGGATCTCTGTGGTTAAACTCTCTGGATTTATGAAATGGAGCTGCATGCTTTACCTAGTATGCAAAAAAAAAATAAAAAAAAGAACGTTCTGGGATTGGGGCAGGAAAATGAAAAATGATGGTGGCAGAATGTTATTGGAACTTTTTATATTGATATCTATTTAATTTCTTTTTTTAATCTTTAATCTGCCCACAGGTTATCAAAGAGCCCCCTCCACCACCACCCCCACAGCCAGTAAGTAGGTTTTTCATGTAATGTCTTTAAAATGGCCATGTAACCCATGAAACAAAAAGCATCCAGTAGAAACAACCTCCTCATTCAACTTAACGTACTGATCAAGATTCCATCGTATCCTATGTGGAAATGCAAGTTTTGTACTTGGAACAATGAAACTTTAACGTAAAAGTCATTGTTTTTTTTGTTTTTCTTTTTACAGTATGTAGGACATGCATTACTTGTCTCCGAGACGCTGTCATTTAGTTAAGCCGATGTCTCACACCAACCAAAAGACAGTTTAAGAGATTTTGGTGGTGTTTGATGCGTTTAAAAATTGCATCCTCAATGGTTAAGTGTCTCCTAATAACAATTCCCATGACTACTTACCATCGAGAAAATGTCTTAGCTACTGTATGGAGTGTGTAACATCAAATGTCTACTCAAAGTTGATTCCTTTAATTAACGTTTTGTGTTGTCAGGAGTCAGACGATGAGGACGGTATGCCAAAGAAGAAATGGCCCACTGTTGATGCTTCATACTATGGGGGACGAGGAGTTGGAGGAATTAAACGAATGGAGGTGAATAAAGTCACATTAGTATAAAATATGCAGTGTATAGAGTCGAAACTTTGCAAGTCCTCATGACCATCACAGCCAATGCACCGATTAGCCACAACATTAACGCCACCGCCAGGTGAATTGAAAAACATTGATTATCAATTATATACCAGTAAACTGGCGACCCAATGTTCATCTACCCGTCTGGTCCAATCCAACAGACAAGCATATACTGTACCAGTGTTGATCTGGCCTCCATGTTCCCCAGATCTCAATTTGAATGAGCATCCATGGAATGTGCTGAACAAACAAGTTTGATCCATGGAGGCTCATTCCCACAACCCACAACACCCTGTACAGGAAGTCCCTGTACCAGACACCACAGCACACCCCTGAAGTCTTGTGGAGTCATGAGCCGAGGGGCCGGAGCTGCCCCAGTGGCACAAGTGGAGGCAGCCTACACAATATTGGGCTTTTTTTTATGGTTTATGTTTTAATGTTCGGTGATCTGATCGTGTACGTATAACCATCCATTTAGATGCAATGAAGAGAACACTGTTACATTAACCCAGTGGTTCTCAAACATTTTCTGTCATTCCCCACTTAAGGGGGTGAGCGAATTTTCAAGCCCCACTTGTCAACAAAATAATAACGAAATCGGCCAAGTTTACTGTTATACTGAAATATCAATTTCTAAACCAATAAGATCAAACAACACCAAGTTCAAAACAGATAAAATACACGTGCAATTGTTATCAAAGGCTTACGTTGTCACATATCTTTGTAAAATTGACCCCATGTCTACGGAACCCGGAGGGATTAGCTGCTTAGCAATCATTTGTAGTTTTTGGCCAATTCTGTATGCAACTTTGAATGAAGCCATTTGTGCTTTGCTGTCCACTGATTCAGATGTTACCGTGCGATTCTCCTGCTGTCTGTATTCTGCCAGCTTTCTTTGAAAGAAGTCGAGTGGTTTATTAACGTGACTGGAGTGTGTTGTCTCTAAGTGTCTTCCTAATTTTGTTGGGTCTCATGCGGTCTGCTGCCAGCAGTTTAAGACACAAAACACACACGGGTCTCTCTTCTGCCCCCACCATCCCCACCATGAATCCAAGCTCAAGATAGGCTTCATTAGGGGGGGGCGATATAACCAAAATCTTCTATCGTGGAAGCAAATTTCTACCTTGATAACGATATGTATATAGCAATTTGTATCTGAAAATGCATAAATAAAAATTCAAACACAAAGAAGCTGTAATTTTTTTTTATGTAATTTTATTTAAACTGTGAATTGCTGAGGTTTGCCGCATTTTTTTTTACTTTGGCCATAATCGTTTGGATGTTTGTATTTCAGATGATAGAAAAGGTTTGACGTGTTTCCACCACTTGTTAAAACAGTGCACTTGTGTACCTCACAAATCACGTTCATCTCATTTGTATCACTTTTCTTATATCCAAACCAATTCCACACCACAGACGAGGCACCTTTTTTCTTTACAATCTCCTCGTTCTTGGTTTCGTCACATGTAAGTAAACTCACTGCTGCTGCAGCGTCTTCTTCCATTGTCAAAGTGTATGTGAAGCCAAACACATCAACAGTGGGACGAAACCGCGGCACCCGATTGAACCAAATATCTGCGCAAATACAGCGCAGCGCGACTATCTGGATAGCGCAGTGATGATCTGGTTTATTCGCGCAGCCCGGTGGATCGCGCAGCGCCGCTCGAATCACAAACCTGCCTGACCCACTGTGTTCTATTTAAAAACTATTTATTTAAAATGTCAGGACTGTTTAATATTGTTTCCGCCTTGCCATGCCTGGATTGTACGTGCGCATCCCAGCGGGGTAAAATGTATTTTGATGGTTGGCGCGGTTTATTTCTGTCAGAGTCGCGCAGCGCTGCCCAGTGGGTCACGCAGGTTTGTGATTCGAGCAGCGCTGATCAAGTTTGTCCGACGTTAAACCGTTATTGTTCCACTATGGTTCCACTTTTTCTCCCGGCCCCCAACTGATGTTATTTTACTTGTATTAATGATCCATTTATTTGTGTGTGATTGTTTAGTTTTGAGCGTACGCTCTTCATTATCAATAAAGAAAAGCATGAATTAGAATAGGTACTTTCCTGTTATTTTCCACTAATTCCCTCCCGTTCATTGCGCCCCACCTGTCATGTCTGTATTCCCCACTAGTGGGGCGCGCCCCACAGTTTGAGAACCACTGCATTAATTGACCCCTCCTTGAACCATCACCTTATCGTGGTGGAGGGGTTTGCGTGTCCCAATGATCCTGGGAGCTATGTTGTCGGGGGCTTCATGCCCCTGGTAGGGTCACCCATGGCAATCTGGTCCTAGGTGAGGGAACAGACAAAGAGTGGTTCAAAAGACCTCTATGAAGAATTCAAACTTTGGTAAACGTTTTCCCTCGCCCGGACGTGGGTCACCGGGGCCTCCCTCTGGAGCCAGGCCTGGAGGTGGGGCCCGATGGCGAGCGCCTGGTGGTCGGGCCTGCACCCATGGGGCCCGGCCGGGCACAGCCCGAAGAGGCAACGTGGGTCCCCCTTCCCATGGGCTCACCACCTGTAGGAGGGGCCAAAGAGGTCGGGTGCAGTGTGAGTTGGGCGGTGGCCGAAGACAGGGGCCTTGGCGGTCTGATCCTCGGCTGCAGAAGCTGGCTCTAGGGACGTGGAATGTCACCTCTCTGGCGGGGAAGGAGCCTGAGCTAGTGCGTGAGGTTGAGAAGTTCCGGCTAGATATAGTTGGACTCACCTCTACGCACAGCTTGAACTCTGGAACCAGTCTCCTTGAGAGGGGATGGACTCTCTTCTACTCTGGAGTTGCCCCCGGTGAGAGGCGCCGAGCAGGTGTGGGCATACTTATTGCCCCCCGGCTCGGGGCCTGTACATTGGGGTTCACCGCAGTGGACGAGAGGGTGGCCTCCCTCCGCGTTCGGGTGGGGGGACGAATCCTTACTGTTGTTTGCGCTTATGCGCCAAACAGCAGTTTGGAGTACCCGCCCTTTTTGGGGTCTCTAGAGGGGGCGCTAGAGGGCGTCCCTCCTGGGGACTCCATCGTTCTGTTGGGGGACTTCAATGCTCACGTGGGCAATGACAGTGAGATCTGGAAGGGCGTGATTGGGATGAACGGCCCCCCCGATCTGAACCAGAGCGGTGTTTTGTTATTGGACTTCTGTGCTCGTCACGGATTGTCCATAACGAACACCATGTTCAGGCATAAGGGTGTCCATATGTGCACCTGGCACCAGGACACCCTAGGCCGCAGTTCGATGATCGACTTTGTGGTCGTGTCGTCGGACTTGCGGCCACATGTCTTGGACACTCGGGTGAAGAGAGGGGCGGAGTTGTCAACTGATCACCACCTGGTGGTGAGTTGGCTCCGTTGGCAGGGTAGGATGCCGGTCAGGCCTGGTAGACCCAAACGTATTGTGAGGGTCTGCTGGGAACGTCTGGCAGAGTCCCCTGTCAGGACGAGCTTCAACTCCCACCTCCGGCAAAGCTTCAACCACGTCCTGGGGGAGGTGGGGGACATTGAGTCCGAATGGACTATGTTCCGCGCCTCCATTGTTGAGGCAGCCGACCGGAGCTGTGGCCGTAAGGTGGTCGGTGCCTGTCGCGGTGGCAACCCAAGAACCCGTTGGTGGACACCGGCGGTAAGGGATGCCATCAAGCTGAAGAAGGAGTCTTACCGGGCCTTTTTGGCTGGTGGCACTCCGGAGGCAGCTGATAGGTACCGGCAGGCCAAGCGGAACGCGGCTTCGGTGGTTGCTGAGGCAAAAACCCGGGCGTGGGAGGAGTTTGGGGAGGCCATGGAGAATGACTTCCAGACGGCTTCGAAGAGATTCTGGTCCACCATCCGGCGTCTCAGGAGGGGAAAGCAGTGCATGGTCAACACAGTGTATAGTGGGGATGGTGCGCTGCTGACCTCGACTCGGGACGTTGTGGGTCGGTGGGGAGAGTACTTCGAAGACCTCCTTAATTCCACCAACATGCCTTCCGATGAGGAAGCAGAGTCTGGGGACGTAGAGGTGGACTCTTTCATCTCTGGGGCCGAGGTCGCCGAGGTGGTCAAAAAGCTCCGTGGTGGCGGCGCCCCGGGGGTGGATGAGATCCGCCCTGAGTTCCTCAAGGCTCTGGATGTTGTAGGGCTGTCATGGTTGACACGTCTCTGCAACATTGCATGGACATCGGGGACAGTGCCTCTGGACTGGCAAACCGGGGTGGTGGTCCCCCTCTTCAAGAAGGGGGACCGGAGAGTGTGTTCCAACTACAGAGGGATCACACTTCTCAGCCTCCCCGGGAAAGTCTATTCAGGGGTCCTGGAAAGGAGGGTCCGTCGGATAGTCGAACCTCGGATTCAGGAGGAGCAGTGTGGTTTTCGTCCGGGTCGCGGAACAGTGGACCAGCTCTTCACCCTTAGCAGGGTCCTGGAGGGGGCATGGGAGTTCGCCCAACCAGTCTACATGTGCTTTGTGGACTTGGAGAAGGCATTCGACCGTGTCCCTCGGGGAGTCCTGTGGGGGGTACTCCGGGAGTATGGGATATCGGATTCCCTGTTAAGGGCTGTCCGGTCCCTGTACAACCGGTGTCGGAGCTTGGTCCGCATTGCCGGTAGTAAGTCTGACCTGTTTCCGGTGAGAGTAGGACTCCGACAGGGCTGCCCTTTGTCACCGATCCTGTTCATAATTTTTATGGACAGGATTTCTAGGCGCAGCCAGGGCGTTGAGGGGGTACAGTTTGGTGGGCTCAGGATTGGGTCACTGCTTTTTGCAGATGACGTTGTTCTGTTGGCCTCATCACCCTGTGACCTACAGCTCTCACTGGATAGGTTCGCAGCCGAGTGTGAAGCGGCTGGGATGAGAATCAGCACCTCCAAATCTGAGGCCATGGTCCTCAGCCGGAAAAGGGTGGAGTGCCCTCTCAGGGTTGGGAGTGAGATCCTGCCCCAAGTGGAGGAGTTTAAGTATCTCGGGATCTTGTTCACGAGTGAGGGTAAAATGGAGTGGGAGATTGACAGGCGGATCGGGTCAGCGTCTGCAGTGATGCGGGCTCTGTATCGGTCCGTCGTGGTGAAGAAGGAGCTGAGTCAAAAGGCAAAGCTCTCAATTTACCGGTCGATCTACGTTCCTACCCTCACCTATGGTCATGAGCTGTGGGTAGTGACCGAAAGAACAAGATCGCGAATACAAGCGGCCGAAATGGGTTTCCTCCGCAGGGTGTCTGGGCTCTCCCTTAGAGATAGGGTGAGAAGCTCAGTCATCCGGGAGGGGCTCAGAGTAGAGCCGCTGCTCCTCCGCATCGAGAGGAGCCAGATGAGGTGGCTTGGGCATCTATTTAGGATGCCCCCTGGACGCCTCCCTTGTGAGGTGTTCCGGACACGCCCCACCGGAAAGAGACCCCGGGGAAGACCCAGGACACGCTGGAGGGACTATGTCTCTCGGCTGGCCTGGGAACGCCTTGGGATCCCCCCGGAAGAGCTGGAAGAAGTGGCCAGGGAGAGGGAAGTCTGGGCATCCCTGCTGAAGCTGCTGCCCCCGCGACCCGACCTCGGATAAGCGGAAGAAGATGGATGGATGGATGGATGGATTAATTGAATGGAAAACAAAGAAGAGAGTCCACAAGCCTTAAAAAGTCTGAACATTATCCAGTTGTCCTAATTGGAAACTAAAATAAAGCAGAATATTCTGTATATCATCCAAGAATTAATTTATGAAGAGCTTCACTGATCTGTAGTAAGCACTTTATCCTTTTAAGGGTTGCACTAAATCCAGACCTACAGTGAAGTCACATAGTTATTCACACCAAGGGATAATTTAGTGTAGCCAGTCCAACCACCGGTATGGTCTTGAAGACCAGGAGGAAACCACTGATACCCAGATAAAACCCACACTGACACATGGAGAACATGTGAAACTTCACTCACTGGCCTTTATGCCTTGCTTGGATAACCTGATCATATATACTGTACATTTTCTCAAATGTATATAAACAGCCGACATTTGTGTCTATGCAACAAATAATGTTTTAGGTCCGCTGGGGTGGGAAGGGATCCACTGAAGAGGGCGCCAAGCTGGAGAAACCCAAAAACGCAGTGGTGAAAATGCCTGAGCAGGAGTTTGAACCCTTTGAACCCAAGCCTAAAAAACACGGAAACAAGAATGCTCCTCAGAACAGGAAGTGGTACTCACCAATTAGGGTAAGTAAGGGTACCTGCTGTTTACTGTATACCGTACACTTAAGATCAGCTTTTCAGGACCTGTCATCTTACGTACGTTGCTCTATAAAATAAAAAATTATATATTGTATTGCTTTCTTTACTTATATTTACTTAAACATATAAGTCTCCTTTATAGGTGTTTTATTATAGATATTGATAATGTTTTATGCTGCTTGTGTCCAGGGTAAACTTGATGCACTTTGGGCTCTGTTTCGTCGCGGTTATGACCAAGTTTCACTTATGAGACCACAGCCTGGAGATCATGTGAGTACTCAAACCTGTCACACAGAGACACTGGACCAAGGCCCTTATTAATACTTAAAACTAGAAAAAGTTCTACATGATATATTGTCTTTAATTTTGCTCTTTAAAGGAAACAAAACACAAATTTATCCTATTACACATATTATCCCTCACCACTTCTTATACATCTATCATCTCCATATACCAACAACTCCAACCAACAACCATGCCAAGATACAATGGCTACAAAAAAGAATCCCCTCCCCCCTCCCCACTCCTCTTTAAAATCATCATATTTTGTTGCTTTACAGCCCGAAATGAAGACAGAGACATTTTTTTTCAGCTGTATTTTCTCAGTGAAACTTTTAACATCCAAGTAAAATATATATAACACCAACATGTCATAAAAAGAAATTGGAAAAAACAATTCAAAACAGAATCACTGAATTGGAAAAAGGATCTCCCCATCCTTAAAATGACTCAATCAGATGAAGCTAAACATCTTCTCAATGACACACAAGGCCATTTAACCATTTATTCAATATGAACAGCTGTGGTTGTTTAGCTCAGCATGTAAAGCTGGAGCGTTTCAGTCCCTGGGAGTGCAGCTGAAGCAAACAATCAACTATG